>JAUTXW010005188.1:250000-850000 GCA_030620095.1 Kuschelorhynchus macadamiae | reverse complement strand
CCATTCCTTGTTCGAATTACGATAAAAAATACATTGGTCAAACAATACAACGATTAAGTAAAATAATTGCATTACACAAAAGTGATGTAAGGTTTAGTAAACGGTCTTGTCCTCTTTCAGAACATATTATATATACGGGACACGCATGTAATTTTAACGGAAACAAATTTTACACACTGAACATGACACTAGCAAAAGGCTAGAAATGAATGAAATAAATAAAGAAAAATTCACAATAAACACAAAAAAATGATATTGAAAATACAAGTTCCATTTATTCTTATATTTTAAATTTAGACGACGAATAATTCCTTAATAATATCATAAATATGTCTTTTTAAAAATTTTTCAACATACCCTCTTTTTATATTATTTTTATATTATGCATGTGACATATTTAACCCATGTTTCTCATTATTTGATGGAAAAAACAATTGGTTTTAAATTGTTCTTGTCAAGTAATGTCAAAATTTTAATAGGCAAAATCTATCTAACTTGAGTCTATTTCTGAAAATTCACTCAAAGTAAAAGTCATGGGAGAGTAATATATGATAGGAAAAAAGCGAAAATGCAAATTATTAAAAAAAAATAAGTAGTTAGGTCCTCTGATTGCTCATATTAATTCAAATTGATTGAAACTTCCTAACTTAGTTAATACAGCCATTTTTATTTGATTTATTTTCATTGTTCTAGACAACTGGTCCATCAAAGCTAAGAGGAGGAAGACTACTGGAACTGGTCGTCTACGCCATCTGAAAATTGTTCGTAGACGTTTTAAGAATGGCTTTAGAGAAGGAGGGAAACCAGTTGCAAAAAAATCCACATAGATGTATAGATTCACTTTTTATAAATAAAGATTAAGTGTTTAAATATGACCATGATCTAGAATTTTATATAGTCATAGGGATAGTCAACATAAATACAATAATATCATAATAACTTTTTTTTACACATCTAGATAAAAGGTCTACAATATTAGGCCAGTCATTATAGACATGATATATTAAAAATTTAACTATAATTTTAAAAGTTTCAAATATGTGATAGAATGAAACGTATGTACACCTACACGATTACAACTTTCATTTTGCAACCTTTTTCAATACTCCGAAGGTATTGAAAATTATCATTTTAATGTTACTTTATTACGCGAAAATAATACGAAAAGTTTTGCAACCTTATATAGTGAAAAATAATATTTTACATCATACAAATATCATACAAAAATACGGAAAGTTGCTTATTATGAAAAGTTTATTATTTTTGGTTGCGATTTTTTTGCCAACTTGGAAGACGCATTTAAGAAAGGTTTGTGATAGTAGAGAAAATTGTAACCTCCTACGTTGAACGGAAAATACATGTTTATCGCTTAATGCTAAAAATTGTCATTTTGACATAATTAGAAAAGTTTTCAATTTTGGATATCGAGCAGATAATTTCGTTGATCGACTAATGACAATATTTAAATTTACAACTCTACACAGATAACGCAACTTTTTGCGGTTCGGGAAACATGTATTTTTAAATACTCGCACGTTTTTAAAACGCAATAATGTTGCAAATTGGGCAGATAATTTAATTAATTGACTATACATTAATATATCAATATACAGGGTATCCCAAAATTACCACACAAAAAAGACACATTTGTATTCAAATTCCAGGACAAAAAGTCCTTTGCCTTTTTTTCTAATTCTCAGAAATAATCGAGTAATTATTTTCTGGAAAACCGTAATTACGCCAATTACTTGTACATACTCGAATGACTTGCGATCTCGATCAGTGTATGTAAAAAATGTTATTTTCAATGATTTTAGCAATGTTAATTCAATTTCGAAAATCCGTAAAACATATGCGCGCGGAAAATTGATACCTCGCAAAGATGTAATGTACAATTGTCCAAAATAACAAAAACTTTTTTTTTTTATTGGAATCGGTAAAAACGATGAAACCTGAGCTCTCTAGGTTGCCTCTACCGTGTCGACATTTACTTTGCGTGCAAATTAACGTGTAATTAGAATAATCACTAATCCAATATTTAATAACTGAAAAAATGGATGATTACTTTTCGTCTGGAAACTTAAAGAAGAATATGCCCTTTCTTTTATGACAGTGATTTTGGGATATCCTGTATATCGCGTTTTTTAAAGGAAAAAAGTTAGAACAAATAAACATTTTGTCAATTTCACAAATAGTTTCATCTAAAAGGGACTAAAAGCGTTTTTTGGTTCAATCTGCTAAAATTTAGCGCTGATGATCTTTACATATTCTTCAATTGTTTTTATATTTAATGTGATCAAGCTATATATCGAATTATCGTATCGTTGAGTAAGCATGAAACCTGGTTGTATAGTGTATAAATGATTTCGAAATTTTCTTTGGCCTACAAAAATTAATACAAATTTCTGTCATAGTCCAATAGATGGAAATGCTTTCGATATTGAATATTGATCAAAAGTGTTATTTTCGAAGTACTTCAGTAACCCTAGGGTACAGATGAAAAATTAATAAATTATTGCCCAAATTCGAATTTTTATT
The DNA here is from genome assembly GCA_030620095.1 of Kuschelorhynchus macadamiae. Taxonomy (NCBI): domain Eukaryota; kingdom Metazoa; phylum Arthropoda; class Insecta; order Coleoptera; family Curculionidae; genus Kuschelorhynchus; species Kuschelorhynchus macadamiae. The sequence continues at coordinate 847,462 of JAUTXW010005188.1, read as the reverse complement.
TTTGGAAACAATTTTTTTGAGGACGAGTTTTCAAGGCCAACTGTCGCTTTTTTTCTCTTGTTTATACGCAACGACGTAATTGGGTAACTTCTCTTTACCCAATTACAAAGTTCGCATCATATGGGATTTTATCTCATTAGGTAATTTTGTTAAAACTTAGCACTCCTAATAACTTTTGCTTCATTAAATATGAAAGAATGCTTTTTCGAAAGAAAAAAGGCTTATTTGCTAAATTATGAGAAAGTTTTAATAAGAAAAATTGTTTGTTCTTTACTTTCAAATATGTATACTGAATTTTAGCCAGAAATCCAAAATTTAATTTTTATAACTTTGCTGTTTTTGAAAAATTCAAGAAAAAAATTGTTTTTATTAAAAAAAAAGATCTGAACAACCTTACCAGTATATTAACTTATACCTAAAATATTTCGTAAAAACTATCTTTTTCCGAGAAAAATAAATATCACTTCTTAAAAATTAATGTGATTTTAGGTATAGATTAACTTAAATTACATTTTTTTTTGGTAGTTATAGTACCAAAAAAAAATTAAAATAACAATGAACCGATTTAAAAGCGCCAAAATTCTTAAATATTTGAAAATTTTTATAATTTGCTTTTTGAAAAAAATTTAACAGAAAATTGAAATTTCTGACCAAAAGTGGGTATACGTATGTAAAACTAAAAATAAACAACTTTTCTTAATAACACTTTCAAATACTTTAGCAAATAAGCCCTTTTTCTGCGATTTATATTAATAAATGTCAACTTTGACAGGTAACACGAAGCCATGTGGCTATTTCCCAATAAGCAATTTTTCATACTTAATGAAGCAAAAGTTTTTGCTTATGCTAAGTTTTGGCAAAGTTGTCTAATAAAAAATATCCCATATGACGCATGAGACATTTTTTATGTATATTTATATGTGTGTATATATATATATATATATATATAGGGCCATTCTCGAAAACAGTTGAATTTAGGCATAGAAAAGATAGCACAAAAAGTGGTTAGAATGTCCTAGACAATACAAAAATGTAATAATATACACGGAAAAAGAGAAATTTTCAAAGTAATTATTCATTCGTGTTCCAGATACTTCTAATGGGCCACTGAGTTTGGGGCACCGTGTATATATACATTCCTTTTTAACATTCATATGGGATTAGACATATTTTTATTTTATAACAAAAAAACGAATTTTTCTTTTGCTTTTAGTTTAAAACGTAACTGGACTAACATTAATAAAATAAAAATTTAACACAAACGTAAGATTTCTTAAAAAACTACGTGAACGAAAATTATCTTACGGAATGACTATTACTTGATCCTATTAGAATTCATCTGACACACTTGGGAATACATATATCGAAGCCTTCTTCGCGTATTGTCTTAAAAAACTGTCTTTATTCCGTGATCATAATTGAATTTTACTTTCACCCAATCACCTTCTTTCAACCCCTGAATATTATTTTTCTCTTCAACTCCTCGCCGGTTTTATTTTTTTTTCTGCCTAACCATTTCTTCTTCACTTATTCCCCCGTCATCTTCACTGGCTTCTCCTCCTTGGTCCGATTCTTGAGCAAGGTTAATCAGAAGGTTATCACTGTTTTCCTGAGATACAAAGTAGTTATGATCAACGCTTCGTCCAGGTAGAAATATAAACCTTTTCTTTCTGCCTTTCTTCAGTCTTGAGTCGTCATTTCTAACCGCAATTCTTTCAGAAATGTGTGGCTGCATTTAACGGATCTTTTGGATTTTCCTGATTCCGACAGCAGGAAGTCTTTCCAAGACCCTGTTTCTATTTATCGGATATAGGCCCGGTTTATTAAAACCCGACATTATTGCTTTTTTAAGGTGTTCCTCTTCTTTCATTCTTAGACCAAGAAAGTACTTTTTGTCGAATAGCTGTTGGTATTTTTTGCCTTGATCTCCATTTTTCCAAAACCGTTCTCCAATGCACCGTTAGGGACCTAAAAAAGGCAATATCCAACGGCTGCGTTAAATGGGTTGAGTTGCGGGCAAAAATGAAAATGAGATGTGATTTTCCAGGCATATCTGAACTACAACTATGAGGACTATCCTACCTTCAAAAAATCTGACATGCTACTATCTTTTGAATCCAGTCAAGGAAGCAATGACCGTCAATCCATCCTGATTTCCTTCTGTTATATTGGACTTCTTCAGGACCACCTTTAATCCAAAGGTCATATAGATGAATCAACTTGTAGATAACATAACGTAGAAGAAGTTCTCCCTACACAGTTACAGCGAACATTACCGTTATCCCAGCTTTACTGTGGTTCATGATCCGCTCCGGATACTTACACCCCCTTTTTAAAAACAAGCTTACGTTGCACAGGATCGCTTGATAGACAATATTCCTCATAATTAAGTATCAGATGAGGGAGGATATGTTACAGAGTGACAGAAAGTTAATCAAAATAGGCGATTACTATTTCAGCATTTACTGCCGCTCGGCTTCTTTTGATGTTCTGACACATCCTTTTAAGTGCCCAATCTAGCACAAGAAGATTGTCTTTAAATATTTTAATTATTTTTCCCTCTTGTTCTAAATGATGTTTTATAAAACAACGAATATCCAAGAGACGTAAGTGGATAACCCCACTTAGCGCATTTTTTTAAACATCCCACAAGATCTCTTTCCAAGCTGGTAGATAATGTCATCACCGTTTGGTAGGATTTCTAAAGTTGGTTTAGAAGAGTACCGATGAAGGGCTGAGTTTGAAATTCTCCGTTTATCGGCTGCCTTTCTCAATGCCATTCCCCTTTTTACCTCTAAAATTGCATTTCTAATGCGCTCCTCAACAGGAGCATGCATTTTGGAATCGGGGTCTCTTTTATACGTTCGGCCCATTGCATATTCTTGATAACTAAATAAGAAATTATTTTTGGTCAAAAAATTAAGTTATTCGTATTGTCCCCATTCACCCCATTTCTTCCTATAAACATGGTGGTACATTTCTAGGGACCTTTTATTCAAATTTGGCACACGATAAATCGTAATGATTGTGTGTATTTTTTTTTTTCAGATCAAGACTCCTTTACCGCACTAAAAAAATTTGGGTAACGACACTGACCTACTACTATAGGATTTCCTACTTTATTTTACAAATTTTAAAAACAGTGGAAGATCTGGGAAAAGTACATGGAATATAAAATTTATAAAATAATTCGAGAAATCCGATACTTGCACCAAACTAAGTCAGGCGGTCAAAGTGGTCGTTACCCGAAAAAAAGGTTAAACTTTGTATAATTTTTTTGAATTATAGCTGTTTTGTAGACATTAATTACTGTTTATTGTATGCCAAATTCGAATCAAATATCCCTAGAATTGTATGAGGCACATTAAAAAACTAAAAAATATTTCCTTGAGAACGATGCAATATAGGACATATGTTTATAGGAACTTTTAGTCATAAAATAAGCACAGGATTAACCTCCTTTAATATGAACCAGACACTAAGAAATATCCTATATTCATTTGATAATGTAAAATCATCTCTGTGGGATAGAGTGGCGTCGTGAATTTTGAAAATTTTTTGAAATGATTGCTTTTTGCCTTCGTACCGGTACAAACCTCATAAGGTAAAAATGGTTAGACAAGTCAAAAGCTTCGTCTTTTTGCCACGACACATGGATTATCATTTTTTAATTAAATTTTACTTTTCTAATGTGGGCTGTGCCAAATGTGGCTCTGGCTGTTGTGCAGAAATTTTAAATAAATCCTCTTATACTTTAAAGGTTGATTAAAATGAATAGTGAATAACCTCTATAACGGGTCGGCCGGGCCGTACCAGAAAATATACAGGGAAAATTTGAAGTAAATATTTTCCAAAAATAATTTTTCAAACATGCTTAAAACGCACAAAACCAAAATGTTGTTTCTTATTTCTTGAACACATAGCAAAATAGGTAGGTATCCCTATTATAACTGCTTGACTAACATACAAATAACGCCATTAACAGCAGTCCGCGGGCCACCGTCCACAGATAATAGGTATTCTAATACATTTATTATAGACGGTGAATCGGCCAGCCGATTCCATCATCTCGCATGCTAGACTTCATATACGTACTAATTCACGTAGTACGTTCAATCGCATATATTCTATTCTATTACCTCGGCTATATCGTCCGTCGTAGCTTATGTCACCCGACACCGGCCCGTCTCCATGTGGCCGTATCCCCGGAATTTTTCCCAAATCCCCAAAAATCCTACCATTTTACAGGTATTAATTGTAATTATTATAAAATGATGCTACTTAGTAATATTAACTTTAGTTAGTTCTTTACTTTAGTCATGACTAATGATGGTTGATATACTATATTAGCAATTTTTACTCCATGTTACATGTTTAAATGGACTGACGAAATAAGTGCAAGTGAAATTTTAAAACATCATTTGCCATTTGTTTTAGAAGTCGGCCGGTCGCATCGTGGTTCTTGCTGGACAATATGCTTTTTTGGTGTGTATGTAACTTTCACTTTGTCTGGCATCTTGACTTGACGAGTGATTTTGGCTCTATTCCTACTGGAATAATTTGCCAGCCCATTCTCTCAACGTCCAGGATTTGGTCTGACTCTGAATCATGTCCTGGACGTCCTTTCTTGTTCCAAGTTATATTTTTTTTTTGGTTTAACTTTTTAATTTTTGAAATGCATGCCCAAGTAACACAAATTAGATGATGAGCTTTTTTGTCTAAAAGTTAACCATAAAAACCAGAGATTTGGCAAATGATTCCTGGTTTGTATTCTAGCCATGAAAGCCCGCTTGAAATTAGATTTTATAGCTCCAAAAGTATCAGTTTTAAATGTAGATAGGCTATAGCATAATTACTTGGCCAAAAAATATCTTTTATAAGATAATTAAAGCTCCAACTTTTTTTTTTGTAATATTGGATGGCCAAAAAGTTGAAATATGTGTCAATTTTGTTGCCACAACGTAACTAGATATATACTAGTAAGTATTGAAGTCTAATTATAGTAAGCATAGCTGTTTAAAATGCCAGAATATGGCATTTTTAATCAATAGAAATCGAGGTCAGAGTATATTCAATAAGTAGGCATTTTTCCCAAAGTCCAACCAAACCTGTTTTAGCAAGTATTTAAGTTTAATTATAGTAATAATAGCTATCTAAGAATTCCATATTATGACATTTTAAGACAACGAAAATTGAGAGGAAAAAACATGGCTTTTATTATCATCTTTATTTCAAAATTGAACTAAGATTGAGTAGTTTTATTTCCCTTATTTTTGCTATGATATTGCAAAAATATGTCAAATTTTCAAATTTACGTTTATAACCTATAAAACTATACTTAACCAAACTGAAGATATATTTAGAAAAACGAAATATAAATTATATTTACCATACAATATGTCTAATAAAAAGATTAAATATTAATATCATAGAAAAACACCTTCTTAAGGTAATCGTCGTTTAATTTTGTTACGCTAGCGGGTACTAAACGCAAACCAAGAAGGCATTTTTAGTAAATATTGCTACATTATGGCTACATTTGAAAATTATTGCCATTTGATAAATATTTGCTTACACAGTGGCGAATTTCAAGGAATATTTGCTTAAAAAATAGCCCAAAGCTTTTTATGATCCACCATGATCGAAATTAAAATTAAACTAATTTCCTAGAAGCCTAAAAGTTCCTTCGCAAGTGTTTTTTGTCCCTACCAACCGTCAAATCATGATTTACTATCTTTGTATTTCCTGTTGGCTCAAATTCTTACACTGATTGGCTCTGTCAATACTATTTCTACATAATTTGAAACAATTGATGATTTATTACATAAATGAAGCAAAGGCAAAAAATGAGAAATTATTTAGGTAAATTTCGGAAAAAATGTTACTCAAATTTCGGCTGAAAAACAAGTCAGAATTCAGCTAAAAAAGCTCGATTTTAAAGTTAAAAAGTAGCTAATAAACCCAACCGTAAAATCAAAAGAGATTATAATTGCCAATCGGCCATTTTTACCTCATTATGGTTAAATTAATATTCCTTACTTTAGCCATATTTCCGTCTTTATACAGTAATAGAACGGTTATTTTGGCTAGCCATTTTAGCTAATTAGCCAATATCACAGCATTTTAGCCCATATATGATTATATGTTCTACTTGGGCCTTGGCTTCCACTAGATGACCCTTGGGAGTACTACTGGTCTCACGACCTTTTCTTTCAAGCTATCCCCTTACCCCTCCCACTCCCGCCACATGGTGGCCAATACGCTAATATTCCATGTAGAACTGCGGCAGAGGGACGGGATGGAATGCAGGAACATGTAGGCCTCACACGTTCACAGCGTCTGCTCCCTTTCTAGCGGGGTCGTTAGTTTCCACTCTGAACGGTTGAGTCTCCCGTTTCCCCCCGAAATAAAGCAGCAAAACCGAACACGTGGAACCACTTATGTTAATAACACAGAGGTCTGCCTTCGACGAGACGAACCGGAAGACTCTTGTATGGCATCTATTTTATTTTCCCCTTGAGGCAACGTGTATTAAAATATTAAAAAATTAAATTGGCTGACTAGAGCGTTTTAAGGTTTTACTAACATTTTTTTTATCTTGTTTATTAAATTTATACTCTAGCCTAAATCTGCTATATATAGCTGGGTACCTACCTAATTATCATTGAAGAAATAAACGGAAAAAAATAAAAGACTATGACCATATTTGAACGCGGCACCAATTAACACCACATTGGCCTCAAGGCGATTTTAGGAAACCTTTCTCGGAGAGGTTAATTTAAAAAAAAGTTTGTTAATATATTTGATTAACTTTATTTTAATTATTAGAACAACATAAATACCTATATTTTTTGTCATACTTGGTGTTGCATAAGTGAAAAAAAAAACAACCTCTAATAAATAGTTATATAATAACGTCCAATTTTTTTCCTACAGCAAATTTATTAATTACATTGTTTATATTTCCATCAATACTCTACCTATGGATATGCAAGAGACCCAATCCAACGGGTCGCTCTCGTGCTATAATGTTTCGTAGCCAAGTTTTTAATCGTAATTTTCACATAAAAATATGTAAATTACACATGATGTTTGACCGATCTGGACGGTGGGGGGAGGGGGTAATTACTTCATTACCCCCACACCGTAAAACCGCCCTTGATTGGCCTTACGTCTCGGCTGACCCTAAATTTTAGAGTACGAGCCGTCACTGATACGCATGGAAAAGTAGAATACATTTTACTGGATTTTGCAATTTTTATTTTATGCCTACTTTTAAGTAACAAATAATCGAAATTATAATAACAAATAAAGAAGTCGTGTTAATCGTGACATAGTTATTCTCTTCAATTCTGAACTTTGATTTTAACATACTTGGTATAGGTTTAATACGTGATGCTGATTCTAGTATCTTCGGGAATATATGTATTATCAGCCAATTCTACTTATCTCTGGTTTTCACCCCCTGCAGGAGAGAAAATGGATAAGCAAGCATAGAAAATTCACTCCATTACGTGATCAGCAACAGCTAATTTCGTCCATTTCTCATTTTTTCCATTAGGGGTGGTAACCTTTTTTCATATGATAGAGCGTCGAGTTCTTGACGCACTCAAATTTTCAACCAGTCCGGGCAATTTGCGCAGGTGTCAGAGTATTTTTGCCTCTTGGCACTGGGCTATAACAAATTAGTAAGAGATAGAATGACGATATTATAGCACAGATTGACTTATTTTATTCCTGATGCGTTCGTGTTTTTATCCGACCGTTGTTTTTGAAAGAGTAATTTAAATATTTTAGTGGTATAAGATATTGTATGTTTCTATTTTGTAGAAAGTTTTAAGATATTTTGTACAAATCATAAACCGGGTATCATTATTATGATTTCAAACTGATTGATACGATAAACGTCCACAGGTATTCTGATATATTTACTATAGACGGTGGCTCGGCCAGCCGATTTCATCATCTCACATGCGCATGGTATAAAGTTCGCCGTAGCTTATATCAACCATTACAGACCCGTCTCGATGTGGCCGTATCCCCGGAATTTTTCCCAATTAAATACTACCATTTTCAGGTATTAATTGTAATTAATATAAAATGATACTACTTATTTTTAAATTAATTTGTTAGTTCTTTACATTAGTCATAACTAATGATGATTATATTAGTAATTTTGATGATAATTATATTAGTAATTTTCACTCCATGTTACATGTTTATATGAGGTGATGAAATGTGAAGTGAATATTTTAAAATATCATTTGCAATTTGATTTATAAATCGGCCGGCCGCATCGTGGTTCTTGCTGGACAAAGTTGTGTATGTAGCTTTAGATTTGGTATCTATTTTATTTTCCTCTTGAGGCAAGATACATTAAAATATTAAAAAATTAAATTGAGTTACTAGAGCATTTTACTAACATTTTTTTCTTATTTATTAAATTTATACTCCAGCCTAGATCTGCTATATATAGGTTGTGCCTACCTAATTATCATTGAAGAAATACGGAAAATAATAAGACTAGTATTTGACCATATTTGAACGCGGCACCAGTTAACACCACATTGGGCTCAAGGGCGATTTTAAGAAACCTTTCTGGGGGGGTTAAAGTTTGTTAATACATTTTATTGTAAATGGTATGAGAACAACATAAATACCCATATTCTTTATCATACTTGTGGCATAAGTGAAAAAAATAACAGCTTCTAATAAATAGTTACACAATAACGTCCACTTTTTTTTTCCTGTAGCAAATTACATTGTTTATATTTACATCAATATTCTGTCTATGGATATGCAAGAGACCCAATCCAACCGGTCGCTCTTGTGCTATAGTGTTTCCTATCCAAGTTTTTAATCGTAATTTTCACATAAAAATATGTAAATTACACATGATGTTTGACCGGTCTGGGGGAAGGGGGGGTCATTACCTCATTACCCTCTCACCGTAAAGCCGCCCTTGATTGGCCTTGAGCCTCGGCCGACCCCAAATTTTAAAGTACGAGCCACTGGAGTAAGTGCAGCTATTTTTATTGTAATATGTAGTGGGGAATTACATCTAGTATTTGTCATATCTAGGCAACCTTGGCTGCTTCTTACCGCTACTCTCCCGGAATTTATTGCTTTATAAGTCAAGACGAAGGCTAAATTTGTTACCTCAGGCCACTTTTGTAATGGTAGATATCTTACTGGCTTATTTTGGGTATTAGCCAATTCCATATATTACTGAAATATATGTTTATTTCGGCGGAGTTATAAGCATTGGGTTGTTGACTTCTCTGTGCGAAGCCTCGTGGTCCAGTAGTGTGGTAGTGTGCTGGAGTTTCGTTGCAAAACACGTGTGATCGGATCCTGGTTCGGGCGATTACTTTCTTTTTTAACAAAACTCATGATTAATAAAAATGTGGAAAAGGTTAGATTAGAATTGGTTATGTTTGAGGTAAAGAAAGCGTGCCAACAAAATTCTAGGTCTATATTAGTCCATATTCGTACATAAAACCATCAATAAAGCCATAAGCTATATGAATAACCCCTCAAATATTGTTGGCTAAAGTAAAATTTAATATTTGCGGGGTTTTAGCTAGTCTATAAGATATTCCGATTACACAAGTAGCCTGAGCACATAATCTCGCATCGAATGCGTTTATAAAAAAAATGTCAGCACATACTAGAAGATATTGAAATGCAAGATCCACACCATCATCCAGCAGAAATTCAAGCTGTGGCCAATATCCTTATAATTAGATCTATGCGGTTAACAAATACACAAACAAAAGAAGAACTTAATATATCTGGTGCTTCAAAGAAAACTGAATACACAAATCGCACTATAGAGACAGCTATTAATAAAAGGAATTCCCAAACAACACCCAATATGCACAAACCATAGGTAAACTACCATAAAACCATAGCTAAACTTCTTGAAGACAAAATCAAATAACCGAGTATATAGCATTCTATGCCAGGACCGTAAAAAGTTGTACGTTGGCCAAACTAATAAGCGAATATCAGCAAGAGCAGAAGAACGTAAACTCAGCATCAGAAATAAGAAATGACATTTCTACTTCATCAGGAAACAGGCCACAAAATAAACTTCAAAGGGTGTAAAGAGATTGCCAATATAGAGCACTATATTGACCAGACTAGCAGAATAATTCAAGAAGCCATAAAAATAGAAAAACAAGGTGATCTAAATAAAAAGGACTAATCGTTAAAACTACCAACTGTATGGAATCATTTACTGAAAACCACAGCAAATCAAAGCGAAATTAGACAAACATCAGCAACATCTGGAAGAAATAAATAATGACGAACGGATGGTTTGCTACCATCTTCGGGCGGGGGTATAAAAGGAAGCTGCCGTCACCAACACTTCAATGGGACGTGAAACACAGTCTCGAAAATGCCAAATGCATTTTGTGGAAACGTCAGCAAAACTGTTCAGATCGAAAATAGGCACTACTTATGGAACGCCGTTTTACTTTTTTGTCTGATATATGCCCGGTATTAATTTAAATTGAATGGGGCTTCATTATGGCAATTTATTTTATAATATTACAATAAAAATGTAATTTTAACTGAATCCTTGGAACATCCAGAGCTAAAGCCTTCATATAGATTTTTAACAATCAATTAATTTGATTTAGCTATTAAAATGTATGTCAAGATATTTGGACGGTTCTTTACAAAATTAATTCAATTTTCATTATATTATTATAATTAAAATGCATTTTTTTTATTATAATATAATTTTATTACTTACAAATTTGTTGATATCAATATTTATCAAATATTTAACGAATACCTTTGTAGTATTCTGTGGGAAACAATATAACCGATTATCAATTTTTATGAATGGTATTTTCATTTACAGCAATTTCTATGATTATCTATTTTCATTGAAACCAATTTCCATTGATATCAATTTCGATTGAATACAAGCCCCTCCAATGCATTTTTATTATCGGAAGTTTCGCCATCTATAGCCACCCAAAAGAAATATATAAATATGTGTTTACGTGAGTGCGTTCGATAACTCAAATTCATATGCGTGTGTGTCGTCAGACGAAAGAGAAGTGTTCGCGCCAAAAAAGTTTTGTAAAATTCTGGAGCTCATCTGGTCTGGTATTCTGTGTTCTGAAGTATGAGCCGACTTCGTTGGTTTGCGTATTGCGCTAACATTGGATTGCATTCTAAGAATCTTGCTTGCTGAATTTTTAATATCATTTGTGCAATAAAAGACGATGATACGGACCGAATTCAAACTCGTCTTTCACGCACAAATACGTCACACCGATGTACAGCGTTTGGGAGTCAAATAGGCCGTAATGCATTGTCATTTGAAAACGTTTGTAGAATTTACGCTTCAATAAAATGTTTTTAAAATTATTAAACTAATTATTTTGAATGTATAGATTTTATTTTCAATACTGTTTATTATGTCCTACCTTTGCAGTTGCAGGCAGTAGAAATCGGGATTGAAATTATATCGAAAAACAAAAGTGACAGATAAAAGATATTTCAAATTTCCAAAATAATACATTTTCAAAAATGTGGATTGTTGCTTACTGTCAAGCTGTTAAGATAAATTTAAAAAATGGTAATTTAGGATATATTTACTATAATAACAAAATGGTTTTAGCTACCTGTATAGGGACTTCTGAACCTGGTTTGTAATTTTTAATTGCAAGTAAAAACTAAAAATGTCATTAGACGGCACTAGTGTAGCAACTCAAGTAACAAATGTTATAAAATAAAATAAAAGTTTCCCCTGCAATTATTTTACTTGCAGCATTCTTAACTTTTGTTTTAAATTAATTAATTATTTCAATCAAAATAAATTTCACGAATCCTCACGATGAGCACTTTAGATAATCTGATATTTGTAAAATTCAATTTAATTTTCTTGCTGAAAGCTGAAGAGACGGGCGTAGACATACCGTTGAAAGTGTATCGTGGTGTTAATCATAATTTTATAAACAATGAGTATTAAAAGGGGACTCGTATGTTGTGCTATAGAGGCTGCTTTTCTAGAAGCAACAAGGCTGAATTAACTACTTACGATGGTTTGGGGCTCATCTGGGCGAGGTGAAGTTTTGCGATGCCTTTCGACCGCAACTCAAAATTTACATGATGATAAAAAAAAGAAAAGATCCTAAGTTTTGTATTTCGCTCGCTGATGTCTCCCGGGGCCCCCACCACATTTGAGCCTTACGCGTTGTGGCCATTGCATTTGCATTTCAATCATTAAATCCCCGCAAAAACATGACGCGCAAGTTCTGTGCGGCTCGCATGACGTGCGACGCCGACGGTTCGGCCAACTACTTTCAACACTTCGAAATTTTAGTTTTAAATAAATTTGTACAAGCTATTGTTACAGATTACAAAACAATCTATGAAGTAACACTTATTTTCTCGATTAGTGATAGTGTCTGATTCTGTTGTTGATCAAAGGTTTATAATTTGAATCGGTCATTGAATTCTGATTTATTTTTAATTTATCATAATATATATATATATATATATATATATATATATATATATATATATATATATATATATATATATATATATATATATATATATATATATATATATATATATATATATATATATATATATATATATATATATATATATATATATACAACCATTATTGTTAAGCCCCCGTTTATACAATGCTATAACAATTTCAATCAAACAACACAACCTTTATTTTATTGGTAGGTGTAAAAAATAAAGGAATGAATGTTCTTCCAATAAAAGCTGAATCTGATTTTTTATGCAAAAAGCTATTTTTATGTTCTGAAATCTGAAATGCTTGTTTAAACGTTCTATCTGTAGCACCTCCTCTTTGGGTTTTTACTTATATTTTTTTTATGATATACATTACTGTAACAGTGTTGCCGTATCTTCTTTTACTTCCGAATTTCTGCTATTAACTTTTGTTTTTTAAATGGGGAATATTATGCCTTTATTCGCCGATTTTTTAAAATACTGCATATTGTTGTGGGGTATCATTATATATTACTCGCAAAGGCTAACCCGAAGAGCCACATTAAAAAAAATGAGTTTTTCTAAAAAAGTTGTTTAACTAATATTTAAATGGGTATAAAAGATGTTTAGTGAATAGACAGATAATTTTATTTTTTTCAGGCTTCTCGGAGGTAAGGTAATAGAAATCACCATATTGTCGTGGATTCGTTTCGAAAGATTCTCTAGTATCTCTAAACGACAAGAAGGGTACACGTTGCTTTGAATATTTACCGTTATTACAGTTAGATGTGGAGGCATTAAATCTAATACAAGACACAACCATTAATCGGTTTTTATGACCTATAAAACTATCACATATTTTGCCCTGGCTTACATCCGTAATATGTGCGTGAGTACCAGAATGTAAGAACTAAAAATAGAAAAAAAATCGGCTTTGTAGATTACACTTGTGTATTGAGCAAAGAGACCTTTTGAACAAAATTACCAAGCTAATGGGGCATGCATGCTATGTTTTTGTTTTGGGGTATTCTTCAATATAACATGTTCTGCATTCCAACATACGACGGTTTCGGGTTTGGGTAGGTGCAGGAGACAAATGCACCCCGCACTCCCTTCCCCCCGAGCTAATAACCCAAGTAAAAATTACATTATATAAAGCATTTCACAAACACATGAAAACTTTGTTTTTTTTTTAGTCTTCATGCTTATGTTGTTCCAACAAGAACCTAGAACTTTTTTTTAGTTATCAAATGTTTGCCTCCCCCTTTAAGACGGCATTCTAAATACGCCACTGGGTAGATGTGTAAATTCGTATCTTGATCGACTCGCAGTTTTGAAAGTGAAATGCACATACCTATAAATTATAATAATTACTCACATATTAAACAAGGGAGACAAACATTAAATTGTTATAATGAAATATTGTAAATAAAGATATAGTGATATACCTATATAAGCCTAATACAGTTTGCTTTAAATAGGGTGACCAGATATACGCTTTTTAAGAGGAATATTCTCTTTTTCAGGTCCATGTACTCTAGTACTCTTACTATTTCCATAAATACGACAAATATCTTCTATTTTGAGAACTCTGGGACAAATGATCTCTTTTTTTTCGAAATCTGGTACCATTTTATAATTATTTTTGTTATTTTTAGTCCATATTAGTATGTGTATTATAATTATTATTGTAAGTAATTGAATTCTGCGAAAGTGACAAAACTTTACTTAATTATTATACGCTGGTACCTATTTTTACATTTCGTCAAAATGTACTCTTTTCATTTTAAAAAAATCTGGTCAGCCTACTTTACATCACGTTTAAAAAGCCAAAGAACCTGCAGTAGAGCATGTCGCCGGCACACAGCTTCCAGGAGAAATTGCAATTTGCCATTACAAATTACAGTGTGTGGTAATCTGTGAATTATAGCTGGTAAATTAAAAACCTTGTTTTCTTTATTCTGGTATAAATATTAACACTAAGTCAAACATCATTGTTATTGCTCTACTATATATGACTGATTGTAGATTAGACCAGCAAATCATCAAAGGATTGCAGAATAGCTTGCTTTGTAATAGGATGTTGGGAGCTAGATACGTTCGTTTTAACTTTTTTTCATTATGCTCTGTAATTTTGCACGCGGTCGCATTTTAAACATAGGGGTGTATATTGTATTCCCCAATGATTTAATAACTAAGTATTCCCAATCGAACTATACTTAATCACGTTTTAACTGTCACTAATTACCTACGAATATGTTTTTCATTATTCGCATCCGACTCGTCATGACGTGTCGTGCACAACACAGTCGGTTGATTTTAGATGCACATCTAAATCTTCGAACGCATGCCTAGCCAGAAACTCGGGTATTAAAAAATTACAGATTTCTGGTCTTGTTGTCCCTACTTTGCACTAGATCGCTCCACGTCCGATATTAAAAATTGAAACAAGGTGGCTGCATTCAATGAAAATTGATATTCACAAGAATCGACATTAAGAGTGCAAAAATGTATATAAAATTTCTCGTGTTCATTTTTCGAACTCAAACCTCAAGCGCCACTCTGTAGATGACGCATCAATGTCGGAATCCGATTATTTTTTAATTTTTTCCAAAATAGGCCATATAAATAAGGTAGTGCGTATTTTCCCCTAAACTACATCGGCCCAAACAGTTAGTGGACCGAAACTTCACTGGCCCTAACAGTCGAAATCCCGACAGATTGGAATGTGTGGAATGCGGCGCTAGCCCGACACTTTAAATAGCGAATTGGCGAGCTACGCTACTGGCTAAAAATTCTTTAAATGAGCCTCCTGTGTTGTCAAGTTTTATTGATAAAAATAAATATATTGTTTGTTTATTCATTTTTAATCAAAACTACACCATGAAAAAATGATGTTAGCGTATTTCCCTGTATTCTAACTTTGAAGTGAAAATATTTTTATTGTTTTTTTTTTGTTTATTATAAAGCATTTGTTTATCACAAGATAATTTCTATTTAATGGAATAATGAAGATTGAATATTGAAAAAAAAAATGTTGGAAAGCCCAGGATGATTTTAAACCTTCTACTTTTAAACTGGGTATGTTTATTTTAGAATAATGTGAATATGGTATAAAGTTGCAACCATTTCAATTTTTACACTCAGATAGTCTTATTTGTTGATGTTGTTCCCTACCTAAAGATAAAACAAAAGACCATATAAAAATCCACAAAAGCCTTTAAGCTTGAATATATATCTTTCAACTAATTTGTTTTGTGAGCTTTTTGAGACACATAATTTCTACTTTTTTTTAAGTTTTTTTGGTGTTTCATTTTTTATCCTGATCCTAAGCAAATACCTATCTAAAAATCAGTTTTTATCAGTCACATATTGATTAGGGTTTTATAAGATTGTTAATGATTTTCCCTAAGCTTGTTATTCATGCAGGTACTTTATTAATTATAATTTGTTTTAGGACCAATGCAAGTCTTGATGTTTGATATAGGTATCGTAGACAAGGCTTAGGAAGTTAGTTCTGCTCATATGTATGTGCATTGCAGATATTAGTGACGTGTATATTATAGTCATACTTGAGTACTCTTTGTTGCCCTGTTTGCATAGGAAGAAAGAAAAGACTTTAGTTACGGGTATTGATCTGAGTGTCATATAGCCCCAGTTATAGCCCATTCCATCAATGTAATAATTCGGCCTCTTTGTTATATGGAAGCTTCAAATTCTGCACCTTTAAATTTACTAAATATGCTTGTCACATAAAGTGGATAAATTTACTAAATATGCTTGTCACATAAAGTTGCTCATTTATAATTACTGTTGCTGAGAAAGTGTGTAGTTTGAGAAATAAAAAAGACGCACCATATGATAAATGTAGTGTCAACTTTATTTTTAATTCCATGTTGAATAAATTTTTTAAAGTGTATTACATATTTTGTATATTAATTAAAGATATATAGCTAAAGTGGATTAGAAATTTAAATAATTTTTCCCCATATTTTAAAAATATTAACTGTGGCCTATTTATATATTTTCTCCAGTTGGTATACACAATTTAGTAATAAGTTAATTTAGTAAGTATGCCAGATATCGCACATCACATCTTTAATTTTTCTTTAAATCTACGTATGGTTTAGGAAAAAGTTAGGTGCATGATATAATTTTAAATGACAAAAGTCTTTCGAAGATACCCTCAATTAATTTCATGCTTTCAGATTCTTAAGTTTATTAACTGGTATAAAGTAGTTTAGATCTTGTAAATTATTTTATCAATTAACTTTTAAAATATAAACTTTTATAGCCTAATCTTATAGAATTTCCAAAAAATATTACATCTTATTGTTGACTTTACCATATGTTGGGAACTGGCCGCCAAACTTATAAGAATGCGTATTGTTAAAAAAAATTGTGGTATATCTTTTAGAATCTTTATTCAAGTAAATGTTAAGTTTTCTAAATAAATAGTTCCAAACCTTAAGGTTGAGACAGTGTTTCAAGAGGGATAGACATTGACTAAAAGCATTATCCCTTATAATACCTGTAGTGCTTTGTTTAATGTTGGATTAAGTAAAATAATTTGTAATTGAGAAAAATCTAGTTTAAACAATATCTTATTTAACTGACTTTGACATAATGTCATTATTTGTTAAAATAAACTCATAGTAAATGGTGCCAAGGATATATAATCAAATCCCATTGGAATTTAAGAACAAATCATATTATATAATTACACAAAAATCTTGAATACTTCAAAAGGAAGTAAGCATTTTATGATGGCATACGAATTTTGATTGATCATAAATTAAACCTTCATTTAACTTTTTTGTTGAAAGGGGTAGAAAAAATGGTAAATGCAGAAGTTGTAGATTTTTAATCTATTAGTTTCTATGTATACTGGGTGTTTTTTGGAAAAGCATGACAATTTTTTTTTTGTTTTGATGGTACACCCTGTATATGTCCATCAAATGGGTCTTTTCTTGCTAATTATAATTATATTAGGTTTGACACATTGAACACAGGAAATTGACAATATATCTATTATCAGAGATGTTAGAGAAAACATAACACAGATATGAATAACTTGCCTCTTATGTCATGGTTTTTCTCAATTGCCTTTAAAGGTAAAGATATCAAACCTAATATATTTATGATTAGCAAAAAGATGCCTATTTAATGGACATAATATAACATGGGTGTCCCACAAAAAAATGAGGGTTCAATTTATAATCAATATTCCTGTACATCATTAGATGATAATTGATCATTTTAGATGATAAAAATACTATTTGTTTGCCTGTCATTGTTATTATATTTTGTTGTTGGTAAAAGTATTTCTGATACAACCTATCTTCAATTTTAATTGTCACGGTTTTAATATGATAATTTTAAAATAATGCACATACAGCTATAGACCATGGTATAGTGAGTATATTATATTATTATCCTTTATTTAGCATTTTGCTAGTTTACAAATTCACAATGTTTGTATTTATTTAATATATTGTTATATAAAAAGAAAACTTAATTTTACAAAAGAAATAATAAAGTACAAAACATAGAAAAATAGTTAAGTAATGAAACCTAAAATATTTAATACAGTCAGGTAATAAAACTTAGATACTGAAACTAGAAGTAAAATATAAGTTTAACTCCAAAAGAAAAAATTAAGTGCTAAAATAAATATAATATATAATAACTAGGAATAAGTTTTGTAATTTTTTAATTAAAACACATAAATTTACTGATTTATTTGTTTGTGCCCGAATGCATAAAAATCATACAATTACATTAACTATTACAAATTTAAGTACAGTAAAAAGCTTTCAATAAATAACATCAGAGTCAACAACAGAAGATTTTTTAGTTCGAAAGTTCATTTAGAGAAATGATTTATATAATTTCCCATAAGAAAATATAATGAGAAAGAACTTGGTAAATTTCAATAAAAACTTTTAAGTAACAAATGTCCACTTAGACTCTGTGACATCAAGAGAATACATTTTTCGTTTTTCACTCCAATGTTATACTTCCTTCCTCAGCAAAGCTTAACTCTCAAACGTTAGCTAAACATTTTGATGGTAAGGTCTGTTTGAGATGGAAAACTGTTACTTAAAACACAATATCCAAAGTTTTGATCTTGATCCTAAAAAACAATTGTTTTGCTTTTTCAATTTCTCCAAATGCAACAGACCATAATTATTAATTATACAAAAACAGATGTTTTAGTGATCCATATTTCTTTAATTTTTTTTGCATTGCGTAATGAAGCTACATATAATTTAGTGAGTTTTTTACCCTTACAATAAAAAAATACTGATATTTAATCTCCTATGATCATTTTTGAAGCTTAGATTGCATTGGTTTTGATTAAAATGCTACAACTCACATCACTTTTTTACAATATGAATAATTTAAGTCTGACTACAAATTTCATAAGAAATGAATTACTGCTACCCCTCTTTTTGACTAAATATGGTGGTGGTTTTTGAAGCTAGATTTAAGATGTGAACGAACTATTTTTAATGAATTGAAGAAGTAATCAAAATAACTGGCTTCTTAAAGCTAAAGAAGCAAGCTTTCAAATTCTGAAAAGATTAACAAGATACATTGTCTTGTTTTTAAAATACAGATACCTGTATTTTTCCTATGATAACTTTAATTAAGTTTATGTAGAGATTTTTTTCTGAGTCCAGTCTGGAGTAAGCCTAACCCTGCATGTAATAATAATAGCTATATTTTAAATCATTTTGTGTATTTAGTCACAAATATTTGTAAAAGTTATACATCTGTGTAAGTTTCTAATTTTTGTGAGGCATTTGACACAATCCCTCAGGCTATGCTACTGGACATTGTGCATAGCTATATGATGTGGAGGATCTGTGTTAAATGTTTTTAAAATGTATCTGATTATGTTAAAGTAGGAGGAGCTTTGAGCCAGCCTATGCTGATGACTTTATTTTGATTTTCCCCAGTAATACACAGGAAGAAGTGTAGGATTTATTAATTAAGGACATGAATAAGGTTAAATGGTTTTTGGATCATTTTAAATTGACTCTTAATGTAAAGAAAACTAATTTATTCAATTACATCAATTAATCATCCAAATTTTAATTAAATTAGCATAGATTATTTGAGTGTACTATTACAGCTAGGAAATAAAGCAATAAAAAGTTTTAAGAAGTAAAAGTCTATTCATAAATAAGTCAAGACACATTGTAATGGCATAAATAAAAACCTACTTCACAAAATGGTGAATAAGTCCTTATATAGCTTGTTTTCAGAATAAATCTAAACCTAAGATTATATTAAACATAAATTTTATTTAAAACACATTACAGTAAATGTTATCTTCTTATGATGTAATCGGTTTTCTCAACTCACAAAGGGGTTGTTTTCACATGCCTCGCCCCTGGCAATAACTGAATCGGTATAGTTGGTAAGAAGGCCAGATTTTAACCAATGACACAGTCCAAGATATCATTTTCTTACTTTCTAGAGCTTCCATCTTGTTGGTGATCTTATTACATAATGGTCATCCTTGGGCATACTAAAAATAAAGAAAATCTCTTACTTACTCTTACTTAAATTACTTTCAAAAACATTAACACACTTATTAAAAAAAAAAAGAAATGAATGAAATAGATATGGCACTACTTAGAAAAATAATCACTGGTGAACTTATGCTATTTGAATTTTAAAAAGAAAACGAAAAAAAAAACTACATATATTTAAATAATGATCCCATATAATTTCAAAAAAATGATCAAACTAAATGCTTATTTGTGGAAGTATGTTATAAATATATCAGAAGTTGTGCCATCTATGCATTTTTATATTCCGATAAAACTTTAAATTCTATGAATGTCAGTTTTTAAATATTTACAATTGGACAAAAAATGGTGGATCTACAGGCATTTCCTTTTTTTTGTTTAGCTGGCCGTGTCACAAATATTAATGCAATTTTTAACAGACTTCAAAAAAGGAGGTTATCAATTTCACCCTATGCATTTTTTTATGTATGTACAACGATTACTCTGCGATGGTTTCAACAATTTGGATGAACTTTTCAGAGAATATTCCGGATATTGCTCGAGTGGTCCCACAGCTAGCATATTGTAAAAAAGTATGACGTTCACCATTTTATCAGGAATTTACATAGATATTCTATGGTTATTTATTAAATATGACTTTTAAAATAAAACTCATATAAATAGAACTAAAAAGGATGAAATAAAAGATGTATAAAAATTAAACTGACTTAAAAAAATGCACCTAAAATTGGAAAATAATATTATATTCCATCTGGAAAATTTTAGTCACCAAGCGAATAGAGATAGTAAAACAAAACACTTGTTACATTAATATATTTTGGTAATTAAGAATAAGTTTGGCTTTGACTTCACAGACACAGGGTATGGGATTCGCTTCTGGCGAGTTACTTCACAATATCTACTTCAAAAAAACACTAAAGAGTAAAAAATAATATTTTATTCCACATTGAAAATTTGACTTTATGAAGTCATCTTCAAACTAATTCTTAATAACTTAATCGTAAACAGAAATTTATAATGAGTACCTACATATATGGGAATAAAATATTACTGTTTACTTTTTGTTGTTTATTATATTGATTTAGTAATTTTTATTTCATCCTTGTTAGTTTTCTTTATACAAAGTTTCAAGTTATAAAGCCTAAACTTAGGTTAAAATTTTAGACGCCTTGAGTCCATTGCATATGAAATTTTACCAGAATCACCATATTAACATCAATACTTTTTTCCTGGCAATATAGTGAACGTGGTATAGATTGTCTTTCGCGCTCGTGTATACATGTAGAACATGTTAAATATGGCATCATTCCGCTATATTTAATATGTTTGCTATGGGACCACTCCAGTAACATCCTGAATATTCCCTATTTCATCCAAACTGGTCATACAAGACAATCACATACCATTGCTTTTTCCATTCATTTAACATCTTAATTCAGCTCAATATTTTTAATTATATAAGCAAATTTAATTCAATATCTAAATCAGATTTGTCAATAAGACAGAATTCTTAGACAATAAAAGCATTTAAGTTACATTAAAATTTCAATTATATTTGTGCCATAAATAAATTCTTATTCATCTCTCATAGAAAACCTTGTAGAGTGTAGAGGAAAATTTAAATGATTTTAGTTATCATAACACTTCCTTTTTGTTTGTGTATTTTTGTCTGTTTTTATAAAAAACAATGTTTGTTTTTTTTTTCAAATAAATAAATATATATTAACAGAAAATAGTCATTAACATTTTTAGACAAATTACAAAATCAAAGTGCAACCTATCAAAATATAAAACAAGTTTTATATATATATATATATATATATAAGGTCAAAGACATCTTAAAATAAAGCCTAATAGTTTTATTGTCCTATTCGTGATATTATCTATGTATTTGGCAAAAGTAAATTTGGAATTCAATAGCATTCCCAAATCTTCAAAAGTATCAACTCTTTTCAAGGTTCTTTCGTTTAGTGTATAAATAATGTATTTTTTAAACAATGGAAACTTAATTTCTAGAAATAGAGATATCTCCAATAATATCAACACAGGGGTAGGAACGATTTGGTTATGACACTTCACCAAATTTCTTTATTTAATAAGGGTTCTCTAGTCGGATGTATAAAATTATATATATTACCATTAAAAATAAAATGTATTCAAAAGATAAAAGTAAACCAAAAAATTCTTATTGAAAGAGAATTCTGTTCCCCAGAGCCTATTATGAATGAACTGTTCATTTAAATCATTGAAGAAATAGAGAACATCAAAATACCTTCGGGGTTCCGAGGGGTTTTCCAACATTGAAGACACAAGTGTTACATTTTGTAAACATTAACAAAATAGGTTGCCTTTTTTGAAAATACAGACCCCAAATAAATTTTGTCCCAGGCCAAAACTAGGGTAAGCATGGCTCTGTATGAGAGTAATAGTTATCTTTTTAAAATGATAAGTATATGGATCTCTTCATGTGAAATAAATCTTCAAAGCACTTTATTTTGCTACTTATTTAACAAATTTTTCTAAAAGTTATCTTTAAATAGAAAATATTTTGAAAAGAAAAAATGCCTCATTATTATTAAAATATATAATTATTTTGACATATGAATTACCTCAGCAGTTCTATATTTATTCTCAGATGGACTATGGAAGCATTCCTCACTGCTTTGTCTGTCTACTCATAATTTTATATGCAAAGCTGATTTTCATTTTTTATTGTTGCCTGAGATACATACCCCGATTTGCCAAGATGGAGCCCACTGTGGTTAATACATCCATGAATTTACTTGGTTTTCCTAAAAATGCAAACACAACTATATATCATAATCATGTTATCAACCAAATACAAATGTTTTTGTCGAGGTTTTTCTTTTAACTAACATTTAGTGTGCACTATACATTAAAAAACCGATATATTGAAGAAAATCCGAAGAGGAACATTAAAGAAAATAGCTGTATACACAAAAAAAGAATCTAGATGGCTTACCAATATGAAATATGTATGTTACAATATACTTTCTGATGTCCTAATTTGATAGCCCATTTAAATTGCTGAATCTAACTTTCTAGTAATCTCGTTCTTGAAATTGCATTTAAATGGGCGAAAAACTGAGAATTCAGGACTTATCGGGAACACAGTAAAAGCTTGCATATTATTTCTGCACGTTTCACAACCAACTAACAATTTACAGGCATTTTTCGTTATGTTAGTAAAACTTATTTTATTGTATCTTAACACTGATACGGTAGCAGTAGAATTAATACGTAGCTATTTGCTATTTTTATAAACTAGGTAATTCTTTGAGAACGATTTAAAACTTATTATTCAGGAATATTAATAACATGTTATCAAACATAAATAAAAAAACAATTGACAATATTACTAATATTGTCGGAAATATGTACTTCTTTAGAACAATAATGCACTTTGGCAACAGTGACAGAAGTTTCTTACATCATTGGCGTGCATGTTTATGTATTTCGACGTTTAAGGCCAACGACGAATTCCATGCATTCCAATGTGTCGGGATTTCGACTGTTAGCGCCAGTGACGATTATGTGTAATGTAGGTTCGGGCAAGTGAAGTTTAGGGCCAAATACATCGAACCATAAATAAATTAACACGTTCAATATTTAATTTTATAACATATTTATGTACAAACATTACATAAAATCTATCAAATACTATGCAAATAAGTAGTTTCACTTTTAACGGAAAAATTCAAATATTTCAGAAAACGCTTAACAGTGACGCAACCTTGTGGTATCCCCTCCATCCCAAGCAAATAACTTTAGGAGTTTTACATTCCTTTGATAGAAAATTCAAAATATTGCACATGGCATGTATTTCTTGCCTCGTTGATATATCTATCTTTGTTGCCAAATGAAATAAAACGACAGAGTGCTGTTAAAGAATACCTCTTTTACAGACTATATATGATCTCCCCTATTGACTGTTTTTTTCTCAGCTAGCCGAAGTAATAATTGCAAGGCCTTTCGACTTTCGGCACCTTTCGGTGTTTGCCGATAAAAACCAGTTTTTTTAATATCTAAATACCCGGAATATTGGTTTCCTTCAGTGTTGCCATTGGCAGGGAAATTTCCCTATATCTAGGGAAAAAATGGAACCTGTAGGGAAAAAGGGAATTTTTTAGTAATTTAGGGAATTTTTTGAAAACCTTGTTTGAATAATTTTTGAGGTAAAAGCTTCATTCACTTTACTTAAATCAATGCCAATAGTTCGTTTTTTAAACATAAGTAAATAATCAATAATCATGCATTTATAATTTTACCTACAGTCGCTTAATATAATATATTAAGCCACTGTTTAAATTTATGTTTTTCTGTGCCACTGTACATTTACCTATTTACCTTTAAGATGCTGCCATCTATGATAACCACACGAAAGTTTTGTTTACAGAATGGATTAGTTACCGTAGATTCCTTTTAATGGGATGTTGTAAGTTCTGTAATTCCCCGGTTTTTGTAATTGAAAGTCGACATAAATGGTTTCGGAGAAATACCGGTACCGAGAGAGTTTCAGGTTTCTGGGAAATACTGAGTTTTAGTTTATTTTATGTTTATGTGAATGTGTCTGTTGTTTTCGACTCGATGCTACGTTAGGCGTTAGTTGAGGCGTTAGTCGATATTAGGGTATTGTGTAAAAGATCCGTACGCTGATGCAATTGGCTTTATTAGTTACAGTTACCTATCAATTAAGTATTAAAGACATCTAGAGTTACATATTATCTTATAGGCTGAAACTTAAAAAAGGTAGGTATGTATTTTTATTTTATCGAAAATAATTTTCCCTATTTTCGAAAACTTTGTGAATCTATCGGGAGTATTTAACTAGATATTTGCTAGACTAAAATTATATATCTTTGTTGATAAAACAACATGGCTTCAAGTTCAACGTCTTCTAAACCACAGTCATCATCAAGCTCTGAAGAGGCCGAAGAAGCGCAAAGTTTGGGGAAAAGGAAAAGAAGCCATGTTCAAAAGTACAACTCAAAGTGGGAGCAAGATATCACATTTAAAGGACGGCTAACAAAAAGCAAGAAAGGCGAAACCTACTGTTATTGTAAAGCTTGCAATAAGGACTTCTTATGCGGTAAGTCTGAAATTGAAAAGCATTCCAAGTGAAAAAAGCATATTTCCAATGCAAAGGGAATAAGTCGACAACAAACATTAATTGATATGCCCACAATGCAGCAACGAGCAGCCACTCAGCGAAAAGTGAAAGAAGCAGAAATACGATTAGCTACTTTTGCAGTAGAACATAATATTTCATTTAGTTGTCTAGATCATCTGTCAAAATTAAATAGAGAAATTTATAGTGATTCTGAAATTGCCAAAAATGTAACTTGCGGGAGAACTAAAGCCACAGCAATTGTCAAAAATGTAACCGGAAAATATAACTTTGAAAAGGTATTAACTTTGTTACGTAAAAGCAAATTTTCACTTATAGTGGATGAATCTACAGATAAAGGGGATATTAAACATTTGGCAATGGTAGCTAGGACATTTGACAATGAAACATACAAGGTTGTAGATTTGTTTCTAGGCTTATTACAGGTGCCTTCAGCAACAGCTGAGGCTCTTTACACGGGTATACAGACATTTTTTTCAGAAAATAATATTCCTTATAAAAATAATATGATTGGTTTTGCGGCCGATGGAGCAAGTGTAATGATGGGTGTGCGCCATTCTTTATCCGTTTTGCTAAAAAAAGACATTCCAAATTTATTCGTTATAAAGTGCATATGCCACTCGTTTGCTTTATGTGCAAGTTATGCTTGCGAAAAACTACCCTCTACCATTGAGGAAACTGCTAGGGATATTTATTCGTTTTTAAAGTACAGCTGCAAAAGACAGTCCGACTTAACCGAATTTCAAAATTATCTTGAAATAAAACCACACAAAATTTTACATCCCAGCCAAACTAGATGGTTATCGCTACTCGCTGTAGTAAAAAGATTGTTAGAACAATATAATGCGCTAGTTTTATATTTCACTAACGCTCACTTACTTGATAAAATACCAACTGCTGAGAATATTTTTACTAAACTTGTAGATCCATCTTTTCGCCTTTATTTAGAATTTTTAGATTTCTCTTTGCCGCTATTTAATAGCTTGACCCTAGAAATGCAATCGGGAAATGTAAAAATACATATTCTTCACGCACGAGTGATAAATATTTTGAAAACCATGTTGCGTTGTTATATGAAAGAGGACTATATTGATTCAACCGCTATTGACAATATTGAATTTCAAAATCCACGTAACTTCTTACAAATAGAAAATATTTATCTAGGGGCAATAGTGGAGGGGAAAATTCAAAACAACATGCACAACCTAAATAATGACGAATTATTAGACTTTCGGAAACGATGTTTAGAATTTTTTATCGAAGACTGTCTACAAATTAGCAAACGGTTTAATTTTAAAGATTCGTCGCAGAAAATTTTAAAACAAATAAATTTACTTGATCCTACTTCAGTTGTACAAAAGAAACACAATTCTATTGCACCTTTGGCCATACTATTTCCTAATTTGGTAAAACAAGAAAAACTTAACGAAGTAAATCGAGAGTGGCGTGAAATACAAAACATTGATTTTAGTGAATTTCAAGATAGAAATATTTCAGAATTTTGGGTAAAAATGAGCAAATTAAAAGCAGGTGACGACTCATTCCTATATCCGAATATTTGCGATCTTGTGTTCCAACTGTTTTGTTTACCACATTCCAGTGCAACGGTGGAAAGGATATTTTCGCAAATCAATTTAAATAAAACAAAAATTAGAAATCGGCTATCAACAAAAACCCTAAGTGGCATCATGTACACAAAAAATTTAACAAAAAGTAGTAATTGCTTTGACTTTCAAATAGATCAGGATTTAGTTGCAAAACTAAATGAAAATATTTACAATAATTAATTCTGTTCTTGCGTGCTCTATAATATTGAGCTTTAGTTTTCTCGCATTTTTAAACCATAATTTAAATGTTTATACTTATATTTTATGATTTAGATTTTTGTATCTATATCTTTTATTATACTCTGTATTTTAGTTTGATTGAAGAATATAATACATAACATTGCTAAAGTTAGCAATTCTTATGTATCCGGCAACCGATACAATATTCACCGATCAGCTGTTCTACAGTATTTTAATAAGTTGGACACACTGGTGAGGTTGTAAAGTGTCAATGGATGTAAGCTCGTGTTGTTTTTGTATCGCGTCTTTAACATTGCAGTTTGTGAAATAAAACAGTTACGGAATACTTTTATCGATTTATTTTCCTTCATGCCTGTTAACCCCACTGAAAGAGTCTACAGGTTATGGGCCCAGTGACAGAAGAATTGAGGGCATAGTGATAAAAGTAAGTAACGTGTGCACGTGCAATTTGGTGGTTGACTAGAAGTACAAAAATGGCAGGCAGTCTCCAGAACCATTTGGTGAGCGTGAAACAGTTTGATGGTACAAATTACTCAAATTGGGAGTTTCGCTTAAAGTTGATGCTGGAACAACAAGGGGTACTGGAAATGTTGGAGAAAGATCCCCCTACAGAAGCTGTAGAACTAGCAAGCTATAACAAGCAAGATGTCAAGGCTAGGAATATAATAGTTCAGTGTCTTGCGGACAGTGTACTTGAGTTGATAAAGGGTAAAACCACAGCCAAGGCGATCATGCAAGAGTTGAAGGGCACTTACACCAAACAAGGTATTGCTAATCTAGTACATTTGCAACGAAAACTTAGAAATATGACCTTTAAAGGCACAGAACCATTGAATAATTTCATAGTGGAGTTTGAGAAAACCATCTCAGAATTGAAAGCATGTGGAGGCACGTTGGACAATAATGAAATCCTAACCCAGTTATTGTGTGCTATGCCTGAATCATACCAAGCTGTAGTGACTGCGATTGATGTACTATTTTGCCAGGGAAGCTCATCAGTAACATTAGATTTTGTGAAAAAGAAACTCTTAATGGAAGAAGCAAGGCAGATGAAAAATAGGGACAGAACATCAGCAGAAATGGAAACCTCACAAGTATTTTATAGTAGCAAAAAGAAAACTTGGGGAAAACCAAAAAGGAAAGAAAATAGCAGTGAACATTCAAAGTCAGAATTTCGCTCTGAATTTCGATGGAAGTGTTATGGGTGTGGTGTTAGAGGGCATAAGAAGGCAGAGTGTCCAAAATTGAAACCTGGTAGTAGTGAACGTAAGAATGTGTGTAATTTGGCAGAAGACAGTGATGGAAATGAATTTGTATTTCTGACATCTGATCATGTAAGTACCAACACTTATAATGACAATTATAAAATTTCATTTATAATAGACAGTGGTTCTACCAATCATTTAGTAACATCAAAAGTTGAACAGTTTTTGAAAGACACTGTAAGTGTAAATCACCAGATTAATGTAGCAAAGTTAGGTGAAGTGGTTACAGCTAAAAAACAAGGCACTCTTTACCTCAAAACAGCAGAAGGAAAGAGGCTTAAAATAGAAAATGTGCTTGTATGTGAAAACTTATCACATAACCTTCTATCTGTAAGGAAACTTGAGGCAAGAGGATTTTCTGTAACTTTTGAAAATGGAAAAGTGTTGACAGTACTAGGAAATAAAAAGGTCATTGAAGGGAATGTAGTAGGAAATTTGTATAAAATGGAATTTCATGCAGATAATTTCCAGGCAAATGCAATTGAAGACAACAGAGATTTGATGCATCGTAGAATGGGTCATTTGTCTAGATTCCCATCCTCTGGAGTCTGTGAAATCTGTCTGAAAGGTAAACAGACAAAACTGCCTTTTAAGCCGATTGAAGATCATAGAAAAGCAAAGAACATTTTAGATGTTGTTTCATCTGACGTTTGTGGGCCTGTCACTCCCAGTACACATGATAATAAGAAGTATATGGTGAGTTTTATAGATCACTTCTCACATTTTGCAGTATGCTACCTAGTGCAATATAAACATGAAATGTTAAAAGCATTTAAAAAGTATGTGTTTATGGTGAAAGCACAATTTAATAGCAATATAAAATATCTAAGATGTGACAGTGGTGGAGAATATACATCAAATGAATTTAAACAATTTTGTAGTGATCAAGGTATTCAAATTCAATATACTGTAGCTTATACCCCACAACAGAATGGTATTGCAGAAAGATTCAATAGAACAATCATGGATAAAGCCAGATGCCTTTTGTTTGATGCAGGTATGAAAAAAATTCTATGGGGCGAAGCCGTAAAAACAGCAATATATTTGAATAACCGCACAAAAACGTCAACTTTGCGAAATGACATAACACCAGCTGAAATTTGGTATAACCAAGAACAAAAATTAGACAAAATTCGTATTTTTGGGTGTGTGGGATATGTTCATATCCCAAAGGAGCGAAGAGAAACTAGTTAGATTCCCATAGTGAAAAATTGTATTTAGTGGGATACACCAGTAATGGATACTTGATGTGGCATCCAGATAAACAAGAAATAATAAAGGCCAGAAATATAGTGTTCGATGAAACCCAAAGTATAAAAGATGCAAAGAGACAGCCAACAGAAATAAGAGTATGTCAAGAAAATACAGAGGAACAAGAAAATGGAGAAAATCAGATAGAACAAGAGGAAGAAAATCATAACAGTAGACATGAGGTAGAAGTTCAAGGCAAAGAAGTAAGAAAGAGCAAAAGAAAGTCACAGCTACCTAAGAAATTTGAAGATTTTGACATGTGCCAAGATGAAAATTATAGCTCTAAAGTTCCGGAAAATTTTGAAGAAGCAATGACAAAAGGTTGGAACAAAGCTATAAACGAAGAGCTAACCTCATTAGAGAAAAATGACACTTGGGATATTGTCAGTATGCCACAAGGAGAAGAAATCATAGACTCAAAGTGGATCTTCAAAGAAAAGGAAGTGGGTGTTAAAACGGCAAAGAAAGCTAGACTTGTAGCTAGAGGCTTTTTACAGTCCGACATACAGGAGGAAATCTACTCTCCAGTAGCCAGAATGTTAACCCTCAAAGTACTTTTATCTCTCAGTGTTCAAAACGACCTCTATATACACCAGTTAGATGTGAAGTGCGCGTTTTTAAATGGTTCTTTGAAAAAGCCAGTGTATATGTTCATTCCTAAAGGTGTGAAATGTAAATTGTCAAACAGTGTGTGTAAATTAAAGAAATCATTGTACGGTTTGAAACAATCTCCCAAATGTTGGTATGATCGTTTAAATAATATGTTGTTAGAAATTGGTTTTAAATGTTCACAAGCCGATCCTTGTTTATATTATAATATAGATTCTTACCTGTTAATTCATGTAGATGATTTAATTTTGATTTCAAGGTCTTTGTCAGAACTTAAAAATATCAAAATGTTATTGTCAACCAATTTTGAAATGAAGGATATGACAAATGATAAACACTTGCAATTTCTAGGTTTGAATATTGTTAAAGGTAATGATTATTTAATTATTCATCAGAAATGTTTAATTCAAAGAATTTTGAGAGTGTTTAACATGTCAGAATGTAAACCGACTAATGTACCAATACAACCAAAACAAAGCATTGTTGAATCTGATAATGTATCTTGTGTAAAGCAGTATCCATATAAGGAATTAATAGGACACTTTATGTATTTAATGCTTGGTTCAAGGCCAGATTTAAGCTATACAGTTAGTTACTTTAGTCAGTTTCAAACATGCTATACTGATTCACATTGGAAAGATCTGAAAAATGTTCTAAGATATTTAAAAAGAACTGAAACATTTGGTTTAAAATATGTCAAATCTAAAAATAATACAGATTGTCAAATACTATCTGCTTATGTAGATTCAGATTTTGCCAATGATAATACAGACAGAAAGAGTATTACCGGATTTGTAATTAAAGTTCATGAAAATGTGGTGTTCTGGAAGACAAAGAAACAAACAACTGTTGCATTGTCTAGCGCAGAAGCAGAGTATGTAGCACTTTCTTTATGTACCACAGAATGTATTTTTCTATCACATATTTTAAAAGAACTTTTAAATAATGATGTTTATCCAATAAAAATTTATGAAGACAATCAGTCTTGCATAAAAATGGCAAGCACTCTTGAAACTAAGAGAACGAAGCACATTGATGTTAAGTATCATTATATAAAAGACTGTGTAAGCAAAGGTGATATTATTCTAAATTATGTACCTTCTGAACAAATAGCGGATATTTGTACGAAAGCTTTATGCCATGTGAAATTTAAATATTTTCGTGAAAAGTTGGGTATTTGTGAATGCTAATTTTAAGTTTTGTTTATAATGCTTACTGTTTATATTATGTTAACAATACTTACCTGTTTTTGATACTTACCTTTTGTATTGTTATGTTGTGGGTATACTTACCTCTTTTGTACTGTTGCAAGTATACTTACCTTTTGTATTACTTTAAACATTTGTATTTTGTCTAAGATATGAAGATATGATTGTAGAATTGGTCGGGGGTGCTAAAGTTAGCAATTCTTATGTATCCGGCAACCGATACAATATTCACCGATCAGCTGTTCTACAGTATTTTAATAAGTTGGACACACTGGTGAGGTTGTAAAGTGTCAATGGATGTAAGCTCGTGTTGTTTTTGTATCGCGTCTTTAACATTGCAGTTTGTGAAATAAAACAGTTACGGAATACTTTTATCGATTTATTTTCCTTCATGCCTGTTAACCCCACTGAAAGAGTCTACAAACATAACATACAGACTGCATTGTCTTTGTTAGATCATTCCCTGTTTTATTCAAAGTCCCAACAAAATTATTTCATAAATATATAAAAATTATAAAGCAAACAACAAAATTCTTTTTTGCGAAATTTTAGGGAAAATCCCGTTTTTTTTAGAGAAATTCTAGGGAATTTCGGAACTGAAGGATCTAGGGAAATTCTAGGGAATTTTTTGAGTTTTTGCTAGAGAAATTAAAATTTTTGACCTGGCAACACTGGTTTCCTTATATTTTTATGATAGCTTGAGTCTTGGGTTGAGAATTTCCTGTTTGTTTATTATAGGTGTGTTTTAAAATAACTAGTACTTGTATTTTTAAAACGTCGACGTTTAGTTTAGAACTTCTCACTCTTGTGACTGTGTCTAAGCTTTCTAGATATTTGTTTACGAATTCCTGTGTTACCTGTGTAATTAGGATATGTGTAATGAGTGTAAAGGGCGTAAAAATAGAGAGCGAGAGCTGCAAGACCTCGGCGCCGAACTGCAAAAAATTTTGTAGTGAGAATCCTGGGAAAATGCAGAATAAGGTAACTTCAAATAATATAACTATAGGTGCTCGATTTTGAGACCCTTCATGAATTTGAAATGGACAATTACTGATTACAGTACATCATATTAAAAATATCAACATATTTTTTACGTTTGGGACTACTTATATAAACCTTTATCTGTCCATGCTATAGTAATTTTTTAGAAGGTACATGGTGGATGTATTTCTGAAGTACATGTCTTTTGTTTGAAACTTAAAATAGCCCAACTTTGAAGGAGGAAGACTATTTTGTTTTCAAACAATGATGAAAATAAATAAAACTAATAAATGTGTTTTTTATAGGTACCTAGGCAACACGATTCTTTTAGAATTTTCTGGTTCATTTTTATTTCATATTCATATTTTTATACATGAGGTGAATTCTCTCTGAAATTCACATAAATACCTACGGTTTTTATGTTTGTAAAATTTAAATATGTTTTGTATTATTAATTTAATTAAATTAAAACCTTCAGGGGTATAGTAATTCGGTAGGTATAAAAACTTATTTCCTCTTGGTCATATAATTGTGGTAGAAATTAAAAGCTCATAAAATTAGACACTTTTTACCATAATGCTGGCTGATGCAATTTAACGATGCAATGCACCGGATCCATGACAATCTGTGTAAGAATAAAGCTTTTAGTTATCAGTATTATATTGATCCTTTTTATGTGACTTCCACTTAGAAAGTTTTTCTGTTTGCAGACAGTAGCAGGCTTTAACAGCCTATACCCCCACAGTTATCACATCACAAAGAGAAAATTATTGGGAAGCAACTTTTTATCGGTACCTAATTTACTAAGGCATTGCTTGCTAGTGAGAAAATAATTCTTGCGCATGGCTATGCATATGTAACATATTAAATATCTTAGTCTTGTATCTACAAACAAATAAAAATTGACCTTTTATATATTTTCAATCTTGACCAAAAATGTACATACAGATTCCTGAATCGCTGGAAAAGTAAGAAAAAATTGGGGATATTAGTTTTCATTTCTCAAGTAATTTAGTGTACTAATGTATGTTACTGTATTTATGTATGTACAGTGTGATCAGTGTATCTTGATAGCATTATAAATGTTAGTAACTTTTTTACTTTTTAACTTATCGGAGTGAACAAAAAAACAATTTTAGGGTTACTTAAAACTTTTTTTCTGGTTATTAGAAAAACAGAAGACTATTAATTTTACAAGATATCACCATAAGTTGTATTGTTTAAATCGGACACACCTCGGCACACACTCTATACTATATTTCCCTCAAATGGAACTCTTCTTGCAGATTATAAATATAATATATGGTTTGATAACTTTATCTTCAAAGACACCCGATCAATTTAAGAAAAACCATATGAGGCAGTGTGTTAGAGAGAGACGGACAACACTATTACATAGTGGAGTGAATAGGTATCGAACCAGATATAATTATAATCTGCAAGAAGAGACCCATTTGAGGGACATATAATAGTCAGGATGTCCCATTTGAAAAATATAATTTATAGTAATATCTTGTAAAATTGACAGTCTTTTTTTTTCGTTTTTTACAAGCTTGGTAATTTATGTAATTTTTTTTAACAAGCATTTGACCCTCCCACACTAATAATATAACAGACTTAATATTTGGACAGCACATATTTAAGATTTTCCCATAAGAGACAATGTTTTAGAGAGAGAGGGATAACCTTGATTTCCTCAAATTTTAAATACTTTTAATGTATGAGTACATTACATCGTTGGATTTTGGAATGCAAAGGTTTGTTACAAAACAAATTAAAAAATCCAGGTGTGTATTTAAAAGTTGATGATGGCCCCTCATTTACGAAACATCAGATTCAAAATAAGACAGCACCATAAAATGTTAGACAAAAAAATGCTTTGGCAATATGTTTATAACTTTAAAAAAATTTTAGGATTAAAAAAGTTACTGCATAATTTTAAAAATGCAATATTTTATTCGTTTCTAAATATCTCAAGAACATAATGGCTAGAATTCGCCTGCAGTTGCTATTAGGCTTGTAACGAAATGGCCTAAAACTTTCTATATTTAACCATTTTTCTATCTCTTGCAATAAGCGAAATCTGTTTTGTGATGTTACATCCTCTCCAAATATGAAAATACAAATTTTCAGAAGTCAAAATGTCAAAAACAAGTAAAGATACTATATACAAATAGCTAGAATCTGGGACAAAATTCAAAACCCAGAAGAAATTGATGTTTTATTTAAAAAATAAAAGTTGATACCACCACTACGTTTTATACCAATATGTATATTTAAAAATATTTCTAAAATGTAACAAAAATAAGTAAAGTAAATAAGCATAAGAATACATATTTATTCCTCTTTTTTTTTAACTGGCATGTTTTTTTAATACAGAATTGTTTCTAGTTCAAAATTCCAGGTATTACTGGTATTACTCTGTATTGTCATATTTCTTATCAACTTGAAAGGAATTGTGCCATCCAGAACTGGTATTTTATTTGTTAAGGCAGTGTGCAAGTCAACAAATATCACAGGAATAAATACATGTTTATTATTAAATCCATTTTTTGCAAAAAAAAAGTATACATGGTAAGAAATCTGGCCTACAACACAACTGCCTAAGTTTTACACAAATTCAATGAAAATTGAATAATCATTTTAGACAGAAATACGAGCAGAAATATTAAAATATGTAATATTGTTAATTGCTTCTTTTTAACATTATATATACACACTATACAAGATTCAGATGCTAACATCGATGGTAATTTTCTTTAAATATAATACCATTTTTTTTATTACATGCTTAGTTTTTTAAGGTCTTTTCGAAGGTCTTTTTTATAGCATCCGCTTTTAGTCTAAATAGAAGAAAGAGTTTTTCTGATAAAAAAAAATCGATAAATTCACCTTTACCAACAAGTTTCTTCATACAGAATTCTCTTAAGAGACCACACGGACGACCATATAAAACTGAGGTAGGAGTGCATAATTCCTGCTCTTCTAAATCTCAATCGAAATGGGAAAACATGTTTTTTTTTCCGATCCCGGAACCCTAAAATGTAAACATCAGTAAAAATCTCTTAGGGTGATTTTATCACGATTACAATACTTCCCTTTTACGGGACCATAAGAAAGATCATACAAAACTGAGGTAGGAGTATACAATTTCTGCTCTATGTAGAATTATTTTGATTTTACAGCCTTTCTAAATATCAAATTGTCATTTTTCAAATGTCATATTTCAAAAAAAATTGAACTTAGGATTTTTAAATATGTAGAGTCGAAAGCGCAATGTAATAAATAACTTAACATGTTTTAATATTTTTTCAGACATAATAACCTGAATTATTTAAATTTGTGAAAGGCTTTAAAGACTTAAAACTGCAAACAAGAAAAAATATCCTACAACTTGTATTACCGAGTTATCAACTAATCAATTTAATGTTCCAAAAATTTTATAAGTCTTATTGATCTGATTACTTTTACTATTTTATAGATATTACTTATATATTTGTTTAAAGTTATCCTAAGTAAAATAAACATATTTTTATACTAAAATATATTTTTTGGAATCTTAGTCTTATTATTTCAATTTTTTTCACTTCAAATGTATGTCTTAAAACCCACCTGACATTTTTTTTCTTTCACCGCTCTCTCTATTTTTGGAGCCTCACTTGGTTCCCTCAAAAACAAAAGTGTATGCCCCTGGGCATTATCATATAAGTGCCATAGGTATACCAGTCAGTTTACCATGTTGTTAGGATATAATAGATAATATTACAACAGTTTCAACTACTATGTATGCATTTTTTATTGTAGGGATGATATTAACAAAGGCCATACATATTCAACCAGTTTTGCAAAGAAGCGTGGTAATGATGTTGAGAGTTTAAAGTTCCAAGATGAGTCTCTCAGGGATATCTTTGTGAGTATAAATTAAGAAATCTTTCAGTAAAATATTTGAAAGTATCACATATTGGTAAAACTATTCCTAATACAATGTGCCAAAATGAATTACGAAAAAATTTTTTAAAGGTTTGATTCAAGTAGATTTTAAAACCATGACAAAATTACAATAAAAAAAAAAAGATTATGCATGCACAAGTGGTGTTTGCCCTGACATGTTTTGTAAGGGCAAACAATGCAAGGTGGCAAAATTCCATAATTTTGGGCACTTGGTTGTACTGTTTTACAACCACATTTAAAAAGTAAAAATTTGTCTTGGTATAGGCCATTAAAATATGTAGGATAGGGAAGCGGTTCACATGAAGAGAAATATAGTTTGATGATTCTATATAAGAAGACTGACCATATATTTTATTTGTTCTTGATTATTACTGGATTTACTAATATTATTATATATATATATAATATATATAATATATATATATATATATATATATATATATTTATATATATATATATATATATATATATATATATATATATATATATATATATATATATATATATATATATATATATATATATATATATATATATATATATATATATATATATATATATATATATATATATATATATATATATATATAATATATATATATATATATATATATATATATATATATATATATATATATATATATATATATATATATATATATATATATATATATATATATATATATATATATATATATATATATATATATATATATATATATATATATATATATATATATATATATATATATATATATATATATATATATATATATATATATATATATATATATATATATATATATATATATATATATATATATATATATATATATATATATATATATATATATATATATATATATATATATATATATATATATATATATATATATATATATATATATATATTACATGAGACTGTTTGAGAAAACATAAAACAATATACATTGTTCCTTAATTTTATGCTCATTTTTAAGTAGGTCATTCTTTGGCGTATTTTATTAGAATTCATATAAACATGTTTCCTATAGTCTATGTTTTGTTTTGTCTTTGAGATACAAGCTGTCTTAATAAAAAGAAATAATTTTTTATAGATATTTTAAATATATTTCACGACGATTTTGGTCAAGCATTGCAAGTTTGATTGGATGACAAGGGGCTGAAAGTATTAGGATTATAATTATCCATTTCATGGCGTCTGGCGGAAGGGCAACATAATTCATATTAAAGAAAAAGTAAAGTATGCCACTGGTTTATAAAAAGTTTTTATTTTTGTTTAGATCAAGAGATTAAAACTACAGTTTTTTGAAACTCGCCTTTTTGTTCTCTCTCTTTACTCTATATTTACTATATCTCAATAATATTAGGTTTTTCATTTTGTAACTTCCATCCAATGTTAAGCTTGTTTTTGGTATGCATTGGAGGGACTCGCGCAAGGCAGAAATTAAAGAAAAAATTAAGTAAAATTATTAATTGAAATAGTATTCAACACATTGATTGCAGAAGGAAAAGTTGATTTTTAAACAACGATGCCTGAAGTATACTGCATTTCATATAGAATTTACTTTAGACATTGCCTCCTTAAGAATTACATTGACCGTCATTAATTTTAGGCTGAAGGGCAGCAATATATGTATTGATTTAGAGAAAATGTAGACACATCTTCCTGTGTGACTATATTTTTGTATAGCTTGCATTTTCTGTAGGCTTGGTTCATTTATACTTATACTGGTTGTAATAGTAGTGGGAGGTACAACACAAAAGTCTATAGTTTTTACTATTTTTAGAAATATATTATATAGAGTATTAAGATTCTGGGGCAACTTAATATAGTAAGACAACTGAATTGCATTTATGTATTGAGTTGGCACATCTCTCTTTGCGAGTATGTTTTTGCATAGTGTTCATTTTCTGTTAGGCTTTGTTCATTTATACTTCTATATAATACTCTGGTGTATTAGATGCTCCCTAATATTTTTAAATATATGAACATTTTTCTAGGTTGCTTCAAGAAATACAGTTGGGCAGTAGGATAATCCATTTTAGGGAGAAATTAGAAAATACATATTAACAGCTTCAGTATTTGGCACAGTATGCAAAAGGCGACATAACACTTCCTGTAATAACCTGGTCAGTTCCATTATAAATCTAAGGCATTTTAAAACCTATTACACACTTTATGGAAAGCAAAAAGAGAGTGTTGCAGGGCAGAAATTCGCACAGTCAAGACCAAATGCAAAAAATGCCAATTTTATTCATGAAGAATTTAACCACTTAGCTGCTACACCTGATGGTAAAACACTTTTTATTATAACTATTAAATTCCCAAAATTCTATTTTTTTATTTAGACTTTTTACATATTAAGTACTTGACTAAACATTAAATATAGTATAAAAAGAAATCACCTTTATTATTATTAGGTAATATAATTATTCTTTCAAAAGATAACATTTAAATCATATTAAAGCAAACTAAAATATTATTTTTATCTCCAACCATTTTTTTCTTTGTACGTATTCAAAATACACAAAATGTCGATTTTTTTATTAAAAAACAATAACTAAGAATTTTGGGTCTAAGGTGTGGTACATCAATTATGTTTTCTTTCAAAGAACTTGCTAAATTTTTTCTGTTCTATTTTGAGAGTTCTGTAGCTTGTCTTAATAGTAGCTATAGTTTATAATTTACTTTTATATGTATGACAACAGTTGATAATTATTAAAATAAACATGTTTTTTTTTATATGCACTTTTCCCTTGCTTTTCTTTATTTGCTTGGGCCTTGCCTGAATCTAATGGAATACACCTGTTAAGTTGAAATTATAAATAAAATTATTTTCATGCTTTTCAGTTTATATAAACAATATTTAATTATTCTGGCTTTATTATTACATCAAGTCCATCTCGCTAATGAAGCTAGTTTTTGCGTCTTTTTTTCCTACCAATTAGCATTAAAGAGAATTTGTTCTATATCATTACTGTTAATAATAGGCCAAAAAATCTATGTAAGGTATTTTGCCTATTACTAATATGTAGAAAAGTAAAATGCAACAAACCCTTCTTAAAAATTTGCTTACTATCTAGTATTAAATTAAAACTTCCAAAGCTTTTACAATTAAAGATTAACTTATACCTATTTTACTTGGACCTCTTTTGTGTAGTACTGATAAAACATATTTAATTTTGACACAGAATTTAATTTTTTTATTTTGTTAGGTATGTATTAATTGTAGAGAACTAAACAAGGAAAAAACTAATTCTAGTTATTTTTTCTCTAGGTACAAAGAAAACTCCATATCACAAGAAAACTGTTTATTGCTATGAACTGTACAAGCCAATAGACCATGTAATTTTGAATCTCACCATCGATGAAGAAAGCAGAAAAGGAAAATATACTTTAATTTATAGATTTAGTTAAGTTAAGTTTGTAATCGTTAGTAGAACAGTTTATGCTTTTGTAGTAAATCCCCATGACTAGTTAATGCATCTTATGAGTATGAGTATGCGTGTTTGTTGTGTGCAGAATTTAGTAATAAGATCTCTTTATGTAGATATATTTGAATTATATTTAATACCAAAAGTTTCTACTTAGAAATGGAGATAAAGGTGACCCCATAGCTATCCCAATTTTGTTGCTGATAGTCATATTATATTGAGAGTTTGTTGTTTTGTATACACTGTAAGTGGTTCAGTATTAATGCATTGTTTCACTACTACTTATTTGTGTTGTTTGCCAATTCATACCATGTGGTATGTGTAGAAGCATTCTGGAGTGTACATTTCATAAGGACCATTTATCCGATGCTTGCCTCAGCCATGTCTTTATATTAATAATTTGTTTGTTCACCTATACTGGTATGATTTTCAAGTTTATTTGTTACATTATAGGACATTTATAAAAGACTTACATCAGAAAACTTGCATTACCTGTCAAAATTGACATTTCTTTAAAAAAATTACAGAAAAATGGTCTTATTTGCTAAAATATGAAAAAGTTGTATTAAGAAAAGTTGTTTATTTTTTAATTTTACATATGCGTACCAAATTTTGGTCAAAAATTCCAATATTTTTTTGACTTTTTCCTGATTTTTGAAAATTCTAAAAAAATAATAATTGTCTAACTTAAAAAAAAAGAGTTTTCTGTTAGTAACCTTAACATAATATTAATTTTTTATACCTAAATATTCCATAAACTGTGTCTTTTTTGGAAAAAAATTAAAATTGCTTCTCAAAAGTATGTTAAGCTTGATGCAAAGTTGTCGTGATTTTATTATTTTATTATATTATATTAATTAAAGATTTTCGATAGTAAATAGATATCTTCATACAAAAAAGTCGTAATTGACTAATTTAGGAGCATAATCGAAATTTAAAACTATTTTTTTAATATTTAAGTGCCTTGTACAAAGTTATAAAAATTGAAAATTAGAATTGCTGACCAAAATTTGACATGTAAAACTATAAATGGAGGTTTTTTTATAGCACTTTCTCCTATTTTAGCAAATAACCCCTTTCTCTGCGACTTCTTTAAAGAAATATATCAATTCTGGCAGGGAACACAAGTCAGGTGACTATTCCCTCTAAGTCATTTTTCATCCTTAGTAAAGCAAAAGTTATTACCTATGTTAAATTTTGAGAAATGACCTAATAAAAAAAATTCCCATATGATGCTAACTTTTTCAAGGACACTGTATATATATATATATATATATATATATATATATATATATATATATATATATATATTATATGTAAGGTAGAGGTAACATTCAGCCTATTCTGAATGGATTTAAGTTAAAACCTCCATACTCGAATGCAAAAACAGCCAAACTCTTAGAAAGAGCCAGTTAATAGCTAATATATATATATATATATATATATATATATATATATATATATATATATATATATATATATATTATATATATTTTGTGTTTTTTTTCTTTAATCATATATAAATATTTTGTTAATTATTTTCAAGGGCATAGGTTAACTCATTGAAAAGTAAAACTATAATTCATATCGGCGTTCCGCTCATTATATTGAGCTTTCTCAAGATATTTATTCTGACATGGTTCCAAGAAAAAAATTGAGAAAGCTCACTATAATGAGCGAAACGTCGATATGAATTATAGTTTTACTTTCCAATGAGCGAACCTATGCCCAAGAAAATAATTAATAAAATATATATATAAATATATAAATATATATATATATATATATATATATATATATATATAAATAAATATAAATATATAAATAAATATAAATATTAAGTATTAACTGGCTCTCTCTAAGACTTTGGCTATTTTTGTGTTCGAGTATGGAGGTTTTAACTTAAATCCATTCAGAATAGGCTGAATGTTACCTCTACACTACACTACACCCAAGAAAGTCAAACTATTCTCAGAATTTTATAGTTTAATATACTTACTATACATTCGTAGTGTATAAGTTCCACAGTTTGATAGCATACTCATGAATACCCAGTCAAACTACAAAAAATATCTTTCAATTGCTACTAAAATGTTATCTTACATATTATTTATTTAAATGCTATAAGCAAAAAAAAACATAATTACTGGTTTGTAAGTTAGGAATATTTACTTTGGTAATTTTAGGATACCAATAAAAAATATGTTCATTTCTACTTTGGTTATATATGTAGTTCAAAAATAAAAACATAATTATTTTATATTTTAACCAACTCGAGCACATAATTTGAATTATTGTATTTTTTTTAATCTAATCAATGCTTAAATATATTAATTAGACTACAAACATAGTTAGTTCGTTCTGTTAGCAACTAAGCAACTACATTTTATATAAAATAAAAGATCTATTGGTTTCTTCAATAAATCATTATTACTGTAGATAGATACTATTTTCCTAATCTTAAAAATGTATAAGATATATAAATACCATTTATGTAAATGCTATTGTTTCCTAATAAATGACTAACCCGCAAACAGAGTTTTTTATATTTTCTCTTGCTATCTTTTGAGAGAAACTTGCAAAACAATTTTTTATTTTTGTAAAAGCAGAACAATTTTCATTTTACTGACATTGCAATTCTAAGATTTCAAACGAGGCTAAATATGTTTAGAATCTCGGGGATATTTTTTAAAATTTTGTATTTGAAATTTATTTTTTTCTGACCTTTATAACAAATTGTAGAAGTTTAATTTATGCTAAAATAATTTGTCATGGTTCATAAAAAGCTGTTTGTAATTTTGCAAAAAAGAGTAGAAACAACATGCTCGTTCATGTTTTGTGCTATGGCAGAATTATTGTACATTTAGGTACTTATTTTATTTTTAAATTCTATACAATTGTTCCTATTTTCTTAACAGTTTGATGGAGAAGGTTTTCACCCGCTCAAGGCGTATTTTGTTTTTTATACAATGGACTATTTTGCATACCCAATATAAAAATGATAAACTACATTTGAGAACGTTTAAAAGCATGCAGGAAATTTTATAAACTTGTTTTTCTACAACCGTCCTTAAAATCCTATTTTACACACTGATTGCAGTAGCTAAAGCTTGTTTTCAAGCACCGATGCGTGAAATACAATGCTTTCCCTAAAGGATTTACTTCACGCACC
Organism: Kuschelorhynchus macadamiae; assembly: GCA_030620095.1. Lineage (NCBI taxonomy): Eukaryota > Metazoa > Arthropoda > Insecta > Coleoptera > Curculionidae > Kuschelorhynchus > Kuschelorhynchus macadamiae. The sequence continues at coordinate 804,588 of JAUTXW010005188.1, read as the reverse complement.
GGCTCAATAAGAAATTAATTTTAGGCACCGGGCCCGCACTGGTAATAATTTTATTAGGCGGCCGTGCCTCGCAATTTGTATCGTTGTCATGGTAACGAGTTGTCAAATTGCCAATGCAAACAGTTTAAAATAGACACTTTAAGTTCGAATAGTAATTTGAACAGTTTATTATTTTAAGTTATAATAAGCAATAATTATGGACTCTGATGTGTACTCCACCAGATATTACGGAAGCAGCGAAAACAGCTAGTAATTCTCTGTTACCTCAGAAGTCAAAGGAAATTTATGAAAACACGTACAATAAATTTATGACCTGGCGCAGTAAGAACAATATTAAAACCTTTTCTGAAAATGTTTTACTCGCATATTTATCAGAATTGTCAAAAAATGTGAAATCATCAACACTATGGAGTCATTATTCAATGCTAAAAAGTACTATTAGCATTAAAAATAACATTGACATTGGTAAATATCCAAAAGTTCATGCATTTTTAAAACGGAAGAATGAAGGATATATTCCACAAAAATCTCGAATATTGGAGAAAAGAACAAATTTTCAAGTTCATAAATAAGGCTCCTGACGAAGTTTTTTTATTAACCAAAGTGATATTAATATTTGGGATTGCTGGTGCTCTAAGAAGAAGCGAAATTTATAAGCTAAAAATGTGCGATATTCAAGATTTAGGAAGTGTTCTTGTTGTATCCGTCCCTGATACAAAAACCAAAATAACAAGAAAATTTACCATTACCGAGCATTTAGAATTATACAGAAAATATGCCGCCCTTCGTCCCCAAAATTATCAAGAAAACAAATTCTTCATCAAGTATCAAGGAGGAAAATGTACTCGCCAAGTCGTCGGGATAAACAAATTTGGAAAATTGCCTAGTGAAATAGCAAAATTTTTAAAACTACCACATCCAGAAAAATATACAGGCCCTTGTTTCAGACGATCATCTGCTTCCTTGCTAGTTGAAACCGGTGCAGATTTACTAATGTTAAAACAACACGGCGGTTGGAAATCTTCAACGGTAGCTGAGGGTTACGTAGAAAATTCCCTTAACAAGAAAAATGATATTTCAAATAGACTTTTGTCAGTTCAAAATCCAAATATGACCTCGATCACAAGCAGCAATATTATTAACAAATCATCATCAAAGGAGGCTACAGAAGTTGAATTTAGTAATCTAACAAATTGCAACATTACTATTAATAATTACAATAATTATAAAGAAGAAAATTAAATAATTTAACTATAATTTCTATTAAAAAGTTACAATTATTATAAAATAGAAAATTAAATAATTTAACTATAAGTTCTATTAAAAAGTTACAATTATTATAAAACAGAAAATTAAATAAATAGTTCATTAGTTTAATTTGTATTATATAAAGGAGAAAATTAAATAGTTTAATTTTATTTCGTATTTGTATTATTTACGGTTGTAGAAAAAGTATAGTGTGCAATACGTGCGTGAAGACTTTTATACCCTTGTGTGATATTGTGACCCTCGCCTTCGGCTCGGGCCACAAACATCACACTCGTGTATAAAAGTTAACTTCACGCACTTGTTACACAATATACTATTATTTTGAAATTAAATGTCCAGTTAGGTATACTTTACTAACTACTTATATGAAACATTAATTTGTTTTCTTTGCGTAGGGTCAAATAAATCTATATATTTCTATTTTTTAGAATAGAACAATTTTGAGTTAAGAAATCCTTTCCAAAATTTAGTATTTGGCATAATTTTTTGTCACTAAGAATAGTTTGATTGATTTTTTTTATGTTACATGACAAAAAACAACCAATAACGGTGTGAATTCTTATTAACTAAAGAAAAAGATAAAACTAAAATTTGTTACACGAACCCACCGTAACAAACTAAAATATGACCTAAACATACATTCCTCTTCCTTAATATCCCATATAGTTCAAGGAAAGATCGATTTTCTCCCTTAAAATACAAATATTGTTTAAAAAATTATGTTTTTCCATTTGCCCAAATCTACTGATTACTTAGTTTTTCCAACATGATATGTTATAAAATATTCTAAACGTTATTTAAAAGAAAAACCCTAGAATCTCATAAAAAATAAACGAAAGACCATCCGAGAGATAAATGTTTATTTATCTGACGTCATTGACAACACGCGATCGGAATTCCATTTTGTTTGACGTCATTGCGCTCTCCCTTCCATTAGAAAATATTGAAAAATTTGGACCGACCTCTTGCGGTAGGGGTTCAAACTTTACCTGTTACCAACTGCAATTGCCAACCTAACGTATTCTCCCAAAAACATTCCAAGATTTTAGTAATTATTTTTGGTGATAGTTTGGAAAAAAACTACTATGTTTTTCGGATCAATTTTTTTTCAGAAATGTACCTATATGTATGCTCTCCAATTTGAGTATTTTGGAATTTGACGAAATTACTTCTGAGCATAGAAAAGCTCAAGGTTAGTACCGCTAGTGTTTCCGAAAAATTACTAGACATATAAACATATTTTTTTTTTTACTTTTAAAGGCTAAAATGAAAAATTCAACATACTCAATTTAATTTAGAAGTGTTTTAGAAGATATGTGTTAAACTCTCATCCTCAAATTCCTTTTTATAACTTCGCAGACTATCACAGAAAACAACCTATTTTTGGTCATTTTACGCGATATTTTCTCAATGCTAATTGACTGCAACTGTCCCCTTAATAAAAATTCGAAATCAAAACAATGCATATTAAATAAAACCAGTTACCTTATACTCGCTAATCATTTAAATTCCACAACTCTTATACAATTAAATCTCGTATTAACTTTTATTTATTTATTCAAATGTATATTCAAGTATTTTAATTTCAATGGTAAAGGGCCCGTGTCATATCCGTTTGATGTAGTATAAATTACAGATAAACGAAAATCAAAATCAAAATAATGAGCATTATTCTATTTACATTTTTAGGGTGTTAATGGAATTGACATTACAAAGAAATGATATCGTGAGAGATGCTTTAATTTTTTTTGATATGCGATAAAAATAAATTAATTTTTTTTATTACATGAGTTCTTAAATCAGATTTGTTCAGGTTCATCTTTTGTTTGATTGCAAATAAGAGAATTAGGTTTTTTATTTTAACAAAATTTAATTTTTTTGTTTAACATAAAATAAAAGAACTATTACACGGTAGAGAAATACAACCAAATGGCACTTCTTTTTTGAATATCCATTATTACAAACAAACACAAATACGAGTTTGTTAACTGTTTGTAAACTGTCTCTTAATTTCATCACCGAACCTTTCCCAAAATTATCGTATTTATAGTCAATAGGTCCTAATTGAGTAACGTCATTCGTCTTTAGTGTGGACGAATTTTTTATTACTACACACTTACACTTAATGCTTGTCAGAATAAGAAAATAAAATAAAACACGAAGATAAGTAACTCTACCAAAGCTACCCTATTCATTTTCTTAACACACCAAAATAAAAGAGATCTTTATTACTAAACGTTCTTGTACCTACAAAAATGAACAATATACCGTCCCAGACGCATCCAGTCGACGCGACGGTAAGCGAAAGCTGGTGGTTGTTGATATTTGTATGGTCATCCGGTAGACAAAACAAACTGCCGAATTTAGATTGTCCATTACCTGATCACAGGTAGATATTACTTTTACATCACTAGTATCCTGAGACCTATGATATAATCAAAAGCAATTGTTCTCGTAGGCGGTTTTCCAGCAAAAATGAAATATTTTTGCTTTTCTACATATATCCTTTTCTAACCAAGAAATCTTGATTCAATAAAAGTCTACGAAAATAAATTTTTATTTATATAATAAATTAAAAAAATATATATAAATATATATATATATTTTTTTGCTTTGTGTTCTTTGACCTTTTTTTCAATATATATTTATCCTAATTTTTCTTGGTTTGAGTCAATACATTAACAACAAAATTAGTACATATTTTTAAACATATATTTTGTATTTCTAAGGTGACGTTTCGACCATGGTTTTGGTCTTTTTCAAACCATAGAACGTAAAATAGTTAAATTAAAAAGTACACATAATTCACATATCTGACATATACTACACATATTTAATTTACATTTTAAAACTATTGTGGACGTTTATTACAGACATAGTGCCGTTTGTAATTTGTATTGTAGATAAGAAATTTTCAACGTATTGACATGAGGTGGGCTTTAATGATTTTAAACAAACTCACGCAGACATTAAATTATATATATATATATATATATATATATATATATATATATATATATATATATATATATATATATATAAATATATATAAATATATATATATATATATATATATATATATATATATATATATATATATATATAAATATATATATATATATATATATATATATATATATATATATATATATATATATATATATATATATATATATATATATATATATATATATATATATATATATATATATATATATATATATATATATATATATATATATATATATATATATATATATATATATATATATATATATATATATATATATATATATATATATATATATATATATATATATATATATATATATATATATATATATATATATATATATATATATATATATATATATATATATATATATATATATATATATATATACATATATATATATATATATACCTCATGTCAATACGTTGAAAATTTCTTATCTACCAAAATTAACATTTTAATAATAAACTTTCTGCTAGTAATGAATTGTCTAACAAAACAAAGAAAAAAATTCAGATTTTCAAGTCAAGTATAACTTTTGGATAGGAACTAGTTGTTTCTTATCCAAAACTTGCATATTAAATCCGTAGTCCTACTTAAATATCTTTTAAAGAGGTCCATGTAAATTACCTATAATGTTTGACAGAAATGAAAAAGTACTCGTGCAGTAAGCGCACTTGTGCTTTTTACAACCTATCATCAGGCCTTGTCAAGAAGTATCTGTAATTTGAATTGTAGTTACCACTTAGTGCAGTTAACATAACCTATTAAACTTGTAAATAAAAAGGTAAATGAAACAAAAATGGGGTTTTCCAAATTTTATTCCTGCAATAACTAAACAGTTTTCCACTGTTCGAGTTACAAAAACCTAAAAATAACTCGGCGCTACGGCCTAAAAATAAACTATATTAATAAGAAATAAATGATGAGAGAATATTAATATTACACAAAAATCATAACAATAATAAGAACCTATCATAGTTTACAACTTGGCCTATTATACTTGTACACATATTTTTTTTATATTTGTTTTATTTTGTTTTTAGTTTCGTCGAGTTCAACAAAGTAATGCATACTAATATTAGATGAGACAATTAAAAATACATATATAATAGTGATTAAATGTATATTCTTAAATGTGAGACGGAAATGGTAGACTACATTTTTAACTCAGTGAAAAAAATCACCAATATAAAATTAGAGTAACCTAGTGCTTGTTGTCTTCCACTTGTATAGTTCCGTATCTAAATACTGTTGCATATTCCACAAACTGAATTTATAAATCGGAGCTAAAAGTATTTTGTGAAATACACCCAATATACTCAGTGAAAATTCGAAATTTGATCTGATATATAGACAATTCCTTATTTACCTATATATTAAATCTAAATTATATATATATATATATATATATATATATATATATATATATATATATAATACATTATAGGATTATTAATAGAAAACAATCACAGGTAATTTTTCGTCAATCTAATCAAGTTTCATAACCACCACAAAACATCAGAAACGTTATCACAAATAGATAGGATATCTGGAAATATATTAAAAATATAATTTTATTAAAATAAAATTATAAGGAAATTTTCTGAAATCAAATAAACTTATATTTTCCTGATTAATAATACAAAAAATATCGTAATAAGTAATCCAATTATACAAGGGTTTACTTATTAATTAAAGCAGTTATAATGAAACAAAATAGTTTACACCCTTATGACAATATACAAGTTAAAAACATTTTCAAATTTAGAACAAACTAGATCAAATATAAGCTGTTAATTTATATTTATTAAATTAGGTGTTTTACTACAACTCTTACGCCGTTAACTACCCATTTTGTTCTTCACAATGAAACATTCCAAAAGGGATATTTTCAGGAAGAATCCTGTCAACCCTCCCTCAGTTAAAAATACTAATACTTTCTCTGAATTGGATGTCCAGATTCAGGAAATGGTCGAGATAAAAATTGATGTGGACTGCATAAAATTCGATTTCGCTTCGAAATTGATTAGCTCTTTGCTGTAATTTTTAGATTTTGTCATAAATGTTCCTGAATATAAACATTTCCTTATGCGAATTTATCTATAAATTATTACCCACAGATTTTTGTATTTTCTTTGCATCACCCTTGGAATATAAAGACTAGTATAGGAGAAAACATTAATTAAAGTTGTACAGTTGTAAAACACATTGGAAAATATTTTCAAAAACTCTTATTGGTGATTTGTGTGTAAATTTTGAAGTATCGTCTTAAACTCACCTGTGAATTATTTGTTTTATCTTTCTTTATATGCCCTATAAAACTGACAGGGAAGTTTTGATCAAACGTATATCTACTCTTATACCTTAAAATGTTTCAAAGACAGTTAAAGATCCAATAATTAAGCTTCTGCTTTTAATCTGTTGGCAATCTGTAAATCGAATTTTTAGCATTACTTATTATGTTTTCTTACTAATACTTCTTAACATTTTGCTTATATTGTATATTTCAATATCTTTAAAAACTACCGAATTTAAGTTATTATATCTTTATATTTAAATTACCATTTTATTACAATTTTCACCAGTTATTATACAAAACATAAGAGTATACATATCGTTTGTTATCCCTTACTTAAATAAGAACAGCCAGACTTGCATTCACACTCTCACTTCTCTTTTTCTTTCACACTTTTAGCATTTTACTCCGGTAGGCATTTGACTACTCAAATGAAACCAGAACATCCTTTTTTCATTTCTTTTTATTTATGGAGTGATGTAGAACTTTTTTTAAATGTCAGATTAATAAATATCCAAAAATTTTAGAGCAATATGGCGACTTAGAGACGATTTCGCCAAGAAGTGAGGTTTTTAAATTACACTTTAAATAAATGAGGCTAGACTTCCACAAATATTATTTTAAATTTCTACATCTTAGCTCCAGTTTTTATAATAAATAGTTTTTTTGTAGTGTCATACTTGAAAATTTAAACAAACTAAACGAAAAATCTATAATTCGTATTATAATATACTCACTAATAATAAAACATTTTTTCAATATTAGTAGTTTTTAATGATTTATTGTATATAAAGGTCGTAGGATCCGCATTTTTAAGAAGTCGATGAAATAGCGGGGCTTTGAGAGTGATGTAAAATTTGAGAAGTAATTCCATCAAATTAATGAATACATTTAATGTAAAAGTACTGACAATATTTTAGGCGTAACTGTAAAGAAAATGAAGCTTTCAAAGTACCCGTTACCCAGACTCCAACAGAAATTATTATTGATTGGAGGTAAAAAAACGAAAGCAAAAAGACACTTGGGATCCGTGACCAACGTGGATGGTTGGCGTTAGCCCAGTCGATGCGTTGGTGGAACAAGATGGTTCTTGAATTAACGGTTTCCTAAAATTTAAAGAAAAAATATTTTACTTACAAGCTATTGCCAATAATGATAATATTGATTACTTTCTAATAAGAATAGATTACAAAAACAAAATTAGTTTCAACACTTATCAATCGAAGTGAAACACTCAATAAGTTCAGAAGTTTGCGTGATCTAAAATTTAACATTAAGATAAAATACAAGAACATAATATTTACAAAATATTACTTTATCTTTTTTTAAAGATCAATCCCTTGTTGTAATGTTTAGAGAATAAGGATCATTTATTTCTAAGAATACCTGAGAAAAAAAGAACGTGCTATTATAGATTAAGTTTATATAAAAATGGAACAAGTAGATAACTCCAGTAAAATAGAACTACATTATTATTGGTACGTTACTGACTTTCAAAAAAATATCTATTAAATTTCAAACGATCTATACTGGATGTTCCAGCAAAGTTGCCACAGATAAAGAAACTTGTGGAAATCCTTATGAGAAATGACTTTCAGTCGATTTTTTGGAAAGTTATGTTGTAGTTCTCAACCTCATGATGAAAAGCTTTTAGAAGCACAATTCAATTCTGATACTGGTATTTGATATACAGGGTGACAAAGTTAAAATTTTTGAGTTAGAGAGACAAAACAGAATTAGTATTTCACTTCGATTAACTATCAGCATATTTGGCCACCATATTTACAAATTGGGTTCCATGTCGAAATTCGAATAACTTCCATTATAGAAACCGACACGGTCATAGAAGAGTAGTTATTTAATTCAATATTTCAAAGTTATCTAGTGTGTATGATACAAGTTACGTTTTGCTTTTGATCAAAAAGGTTTATCTTTTAGGAAAATAAAATCGAAAATTCAGTAAAAAAGTTAAATTAATATTGTTCCCTTGGTTTCGGTCCTTCGGACAAAATATAAGATTGTTGCTTTTTAAAATTAACTGCTGCTCTTAATAAGTGGATCGCTAGCTTTTTTAGTAATAATTTTAGACTCATAGTTAATTATGAATAATTCTCTAAAAGGGATTTTTGAAAAATTGCACATTTTTTGAAAAAATCGGGATAACTTGAAAAATATATTAGAAGCTAAATTTGAAACATTTTGGAGAAACCTGGGAATCAAGAATATTTGAGAAAAAATCATAATTTTCTTACAATAAAAAATACACCTATTAATTTGGAAAAATGTATGACAATTTTATTCACAATATTTGACTTCAAATTTGCTCTAAAAAAGCTAGTGATTTACTTATTATGAGCAGCAGTTTATTTCCAATAAGTGAAGAAAAAAATCTAAAAGCTGAAATGGAAACTTGTATAGGACCTATGAAAAACGTATCTGATAAGACAAGAGTGTGTTAGAATAATTCTTTTTCAATACCTGGCTTATTATGAAATATTTATTCAAGTCATCATAATCTATTTCCAAGAAATTTTACTTTCGCTGAGATAACAGGATCGAACAACACTGCAATAATTTCTGTCTGCATTCTGTATTACCTTTGGTAGTGGAAGTAAATGAACATGCACTATTATATTCAAAACTGAACATATTTTTAAAATTAACAAAAACTAAATTTTTTTAAAGAATTCTAAACATATCTGCAAGTTTTGTATGAATGTGGTGGTTTTAGAACTTTAGCATACAACATGAATACCTACTGAAATTTAATTTCTTCATTTTGTCGAGTTTTAAATACTATAACTATTTGGCTTTTGTAATAACACTATTATGAAAGCTAAATGGAGTATGTATTAGCGCTGTCGCGAACAGTATTATGACCAGTTTTATTTGGTGTATTTAGTACAATTTTCATTTGTTTTAACATTCTTTTTAACAAACTTTGGTTGCCCGTCCATTTAATATTTTAAAACCAAACACCATTAATATATTAATATAAAATTGCCACAAATGTACTTGAATTCCTGCAATAGTGCAAAATATTTTTTAATTCTAACAGAAATAGTAGCGTCTACTGTACCGCTTAATTACAATTAAGGCGAGTTCAATGTTGCCTTGCCAAGTCAACTTTAAGTATTTTATGGATTTTTTAATTTTTATTTAAACACCACACCTAACTGAAATTGAAAAAGTTGTTTACGGCAATAATATACACTCGAATATACAGTATGTCAACGGATTCAGTTAACATGAGGAAAAACTATTTTATTCTTAATTTTTCTGTAAAAATGTATTATTTATAAAAATATTTGCTTGAAAAATAAATGATTGACATTGAGCAATTTGAGATTACATGTATAGGGTGATAGAAAATTAAAAAAGAAAGAGTTTTGAAAATATTACTTTCTTCGTAAAGGATTTATTACGATTTAATCGTGAAAAAATCACCCCAGATTTTTTCAGATTTTCACATGTTTTCCAATTCGCCGGTCTGCCAGTTTTGAGGCTTGTCTGTTCACGACATTGCTTACTTATCCGATTGAATTTAAATTTTGGTCAAAAGTCATATATAACATAGAGAAACTGATACAATTTTGGTGCCAATCCCTTATATGGCGGAACCAAATGCCGGCCTAATAAAATATTTAAAATATAAGTATCCAAAAACTACTAACTCAATTGACTTCACATTTTGCATGAAAATCAAGTGAGGTACAGGATTAAACTGGTAAAATTTTGGTGAGAATACTTAATGGCAAAACAAAATGACGCCCTAATAAAATGTTTAAAAAATCGGTAAAATCCCATTTTCTAAAATAAAGCCTTATTTTTATAGAGAAAAATATAAAAGAAGAATATATATATATATATATATATATATATATATATATATATATATATATATATATATATATATATATATATATATATATATATATATATATATATATATATATATATATATATATATATATATATATATATATATATATAGATTAGATATTTATACCATAAAAATAAAGTTGTAAAAAAATAGAAATATATAAAATATTAATTTCAAAAAATTAAATTAAAATAAAAAATTGGTTAATTCGCTTTTTACCCGGAGCTTTCCTCGTAATATATCATTTTCTTTGTCTGCCGGTATGTCTGTCGGTCTATTCGCGGTATAGATAAAAAAACTCCTAATCCGATTGACTTCAAATTTTCGTTAAAAATTAAGGGTCATTTGGGGGGATGAAATAGTACTATTTTGGTAAAAATCCAATATGGCTGAACAAAATGGCGGCCCAAGGAAATGTAAAAAAAATTATTACAAAAACTACTTATCCAATTTACCTCAAATTTTGTATCAAAATTAAGTTACCTAGAAATGAACTGGTAAAATTTTGGTATGAATCCAAGATGGCGAAATAATATAATATTTAGAAAATCAGCCTGAAAAAAACTTATTGGATTGATTTCAAATTTGGGCAAAAATTAAGTATGATATAGAGATAAACTGATAAAATTGTAGTACGAATTCAAGACGGAGGAACAAAATGGGGGCCAAATAATATGTTTGTAATCGTGAAAAGTTACCCTTCCAGGAGTTATATATTTTCACGTTTTGTTTTAAATATTACTAAAAAAGTAATTATCCAATTTGCACAAAAATCTAGTGTTACATCGGAATAAACTGGTAATATTTTGGTACAAAACAAAATGGTGATCTAATAAAATATTTAAAAGAACAGCCTGAAAAAAATACTTATTAGATTGATTTCAGATTGTATGACCGAATTAAGTGTGACAGAGATATACTGGTAAAATTGTGGTACGAAATGAAGATGGAGAAACAAAATGGTGGTTAAATAAAATTTTTAAAAAATCAAAGTAAAAAATTGATTTTAAATTTTGCACAAAAATTAAATATGATATAGATGTGTATTTTCAAAATGTTGGTACGAATTCAACATGACGGATTAAAATAGCGGTATAACGAAGGAGACATTTATTTTCTCGCTACCCTATACAACTGACATAATATTACCCTGGCAAAATGTTTTGTAAGTCTAATTAAAAATAAATTTTAACCAAAAAAGGGCTACATTTCTCTACACCTGTACAAGTTCGCCACTGTAAATTGAACCAATATTTCCCCATCACATACAAGACAAATTTGTCGCTAAAAAAAGCTGATAAATCCTGGGAATTCCACAAATACACAAACATATTACTTTTAATCTTCACAAATCTTCATGTATCAGTGAAAATATTAATAATTGTCCCAAATAATATCTCAAATACCCAAAATCCTAATAAGATTTTAAATCCTATAAATCCCAATAAAAAATCAATTCCAAAAATCCTTACAAATCCAAAAAAAAAATCCCATAAATACATCTGGGATTTTAAATCCTTGCACAAAAATTCACCCCTCGTGAATAGTATAGTATATACAGGGTGATTCATGAGGAAATGTGAATACTTCAGGTACATATTCAGGACCAAAAAATTAACATAAAAGTCTATATAAATAAGTGTCTGCAAGGCCTTAGTTCTCGAGATACATTTAATTTTCCTGTTTTTTAAATAAAATCTATGATAATGTAAATAATGGAGTGAAAATTGATATAAGGGGGTTTTTTTGGTATGACAAATTCGAATCTAATATTAGTATTGCTCTTACTTGTCATTTCTACGTCAAAAAGGCATACCTGTTAAAAGTGGATACGAGCAACCGTTTTCGAAATATTTGGATTTAAAACAATTTCGGCGCATATAATTTTTTATCGCAAAATTTTAAGTTTGTTATTTTGTCCAAATTTAAACGCATCTTGGCACAAAAGCTTTGAAATGAAAGACTAACACATTTTTTTGAGGTGTGTATTCAGTGCCTCAGACATAAACTAAACAAAAGGTATTTAATTTCTATTAAAATTGTTATTATTAAGTTGTTTTTAATAAAATCTAGGTTACGTTTTATAATTTTCAAAAATTCCACCATTTGCTTCTAAGCACAGGTCAGTTCTATGGTGTATAGCTCGGGTTGCTCTGTGGATACATTCGGGCGCATTTCTTAGTGTTTGTGCTGCGTTTGTTATCCGATCCAATAATGCTTCTCTTGTATTTACTTTAGTGGAATATACCAGTGATTTGAACCATCCCCAAAGACAATAATCCAAAGGATTAAGATCTGGCGATCTAGGTGGCCAGTTAAACGGACCTCCCCGACCAATCCATCGGTTTGGAAAGTTTTGGTTTAAAAAATCTCTTACAAGTAAACTATAGTGTGCAGGGGCTCCATCATGCTGCAAATACATGTTTTGTCTTACATTAAGGGGAACATCTTCTAATAGATTTCGCAAGTGATTTTCAAGAAAGTTTAAATATTTTTCTCCTGTAAGACTACCGTCGATTATAAATGGACCAATTAAATGACCATTTAACATTCCACACCACACATTAATGCTAAATTTATGTTGGAAATTATGTTCTACTGTAGCGTGAAGATTTTCATAGGACCACCGGTGTTCATTGTGAAGATTATTTATACCATCACCCGTGAACTTCATCAGTGAACAAAACATACCTATACAACCTTCGATCTTCATTAATCCAGTTACAGAATTGCATTCTAAACTCAAAATCACCCTCCTGCAAATGTTGAACCCGTTGTAAATGAAATGGGTATAAACAATTAATGTGAAGATTTCTCCAAGCAGACGATTGTGTAATTTGATAAGTATCTGCAATCCGCCTAGTGCTTATGCTTGGATCATTTTCGACGGCATTGAGTATAGCCTCTTCTACTTCAACGTTGGGTCCCGATTCCCTTTCAGATACAATTTTCGCACTTGGAAACATCCCAGATTCTCGAGCAGTAGTGAAAACTTGTTGAAAAACTCTTCTATCTGGCACCCTTCTATCTGGAGAACGACGCCGGTACTCCGCGACTGCTTGAATTGCGACCCCATTGCAGAAACCATAGACGAATATCATATCTGCATATTCACGATGCGAGAATATCACAGGCATAATGATGTATTTAGATCTAAAGTTTCTTAAATGATTATTGTCAGATAATAAAAGTTATGAACAGAAATTGACAGTGACAAAATTTGATCTTATTATTAACTGACATTACTATTGCTAAGTAACAGGAAAAACGATAAGAACACCAACCAGCAGTTGTTCTGTCAGGCAAGGCACACTTCTATTTTTTTACAATACATGCATACTTTATGTGAATTTGATAAAAAAAATCACATGCGCCGAAACTGTTTTAAATCCAAATATCTCGAAAACGGTTGCTCGTATCCACTTTTAAAAGGTATACCTTTTTGACGTAGAAATGGCAAGGGAATAATTTGTTTTGCTCAAAAATGTAATACAAGACTGTACCAAAAAGTTGTGATTGTTCGAAGAAATAGAAAGACATGTAGGTGGCGGCCCCCTACAAGTAAGAGCAATACTAATATTAGATTCGAATTTGTCATACCAAAAACCTCCGTATATCAATTTTCACTCCATTATTTACATTATCATAGATTTTATTTAAAAAATAGGAAAATTAAATAAAAACTTTAACACCCTGTATCTCGAGAACTAAGGCCTTGCGGACACTTATTTATATAGACTTTTATGTTTATTTTTTGGTCCTGAATATGTATCTGAAGTATTGACATTTCCTCATGAATCACCCTGTATTTAAAGGTTTTTAACAACTATAAAAATTTTTTATTACTCTATTTACGCATGATATCAGAAACTGATACCATCTCAAGCCCATTATCAGGAAGTTATTCACACATACAAAAATTTAAGAAATCATCTGAAGGAAGTCCACAAGATATTGACTTAAAAAATTAAATTTGGTATTTTCAAAGTAATTCCTCGCGCTGGTGTTATATTGCCCTTGCCATTTTAAAAATTCCTTATTCGTCATAGTGTCTTCGTATCATTTTTAGTTTTTTATCTAATAAGGAAATAAACCATGTTTTTTTTCGAGTTTTTAAAATTCCCTGTGATACAGGAGAATTGTTGAAAAAAATTGAAATATCGATTTGAAACTTTTAAAAACCCTCCCCTTTTAAGGTCTCCTGAACCGTATTGGAAATGGGGGGAGTGAAGTTTTTTATTTTATTTTTAAATCTCGTTGTTTGGTCAAAAACAATGCTCCATTGAGGGCCCTCTGGCCAACGGGTTCAAGTTTTTCATACAAAAATATCTCTTTTGAACAGTCGTGGTTACAAGGTTATATAATACTCGGTAAATAAATATAAAAACTCGGAATGTTGTCAAAAATGTTTAATGTATAAGTTCGTCGTCTGCCCAGCGGTTTAGTTTAGGTACTCTACCAAATAAACTTGCCAGTCCAGCAAATATTTTTAACGTGTTTTTTCACACTACGTTACTAAAATATGTAAAAATCATATAAAGTCCCGTAATATCGAGGATTATTCAAATAATACAAACAACAAAAAAAAAATTTAAAAAATAACTGTTTTATAGTAGGCGACACTAACATTAGTATTCTCAAAGATATTAACAATACACGAAAAATTTTGGATATTTATTCAGCAATATATATATATATATATATATATATATATATATATATATATATATATATATATATGTGTATATATACCGACAAGAATAGTACAATACATTTCTAACCTCGCCGTTTTAAAAAATGACGCGTAAATGACCTCTTTCCACGCACAAGCTTAAGTTATCTGTAATTCCAGTAAATCTGTCTAGCTTTTTAATATACCTGATAAAGAAAAACAGTAGAAACTTATTTACCCAAGGGAGTTTTCGGTATTCCTATTGTCACCTAAGCCATTACACTTAACTCGATCAGAAAATAATCCCAAATTATTTAGAATACCAATAAATATCGACCAGATAGCTTGCAATCGAACTTCCAAAACCCAAGACCAAATTCCTACCCGGCCGCCATGCGCCACTTTATTCAAGAAACATAAATAAAGAACTAAAATATCATTGTGGCCGAAAAAGTGCGCCGAAACATCTCCTAATCACATGGAATTCCATTCGGCCGCGCCGTGGTGTCATTAAATCCTATATTATTCTCCATGATGTCACTGCGTTGGAGCGCCGGAACCATATGTTTGAATATTCTCAGGGGTCAACGAAGACGGATAATAATTAGAGATAGGAGCTATGTTTTTGGTGAAAGTTTAACAAAATCTTATGACAATATTAAAAATTTATAAAAATTGAAATCGCGGAGCGGCCACACGGCCACAATGAGCAGCCGGCGCTGATTAATAGAAATAATATATACGGCTATTCTGACACAAAGCTAACAAAAATGGCTTACGCAAAAGTCCTTGAATAGCGCTTGTACAATTTCTTTGGAGCTCTTTTTGGTGGTCACCTTATCTTGGTTAATTAACAACTTCAAGTTTAAGAGGAAAACTTGTAGGAAGTAAATGGCTAATATTACATTTGTTGAGATAAAAATAATTCGTGTGTCAGCAAATCACGATGGAGAGATTTTTTTAGAAGTTTCTGCACCAAAAAAGAAGTACATATACGTGCATGGGTTAAGCTTGCGTGCGATGAGTCAACATATATTAGTAATATACCTTAAAAAGGCACAATATGCACGCAATGAACTAATTTTTATTAAATATAAAACATTCTTAACCTGAAAATCTTTACATGTAGTAGAATATTAATTATCAAGTACTCGGACTGGACAAATTTTAGTTACCGGTCTTTTAATATTACAGATTTTATCGTTACTACGCAAGTGATACTATACTTTCCAGGAAAAACTGCTATGACACGCCCAGTGGCGGCTCTTCCATAGTGTCATTTGGTCAATGACCCCCAAAAATATTTTAGAAAATAAATTATTCGTTTGACCGTCCCTAATAGTTGTAATAAAACCCGAACTTTGGGAAAAGTTAAATACGCTACACTATTAGACGCGCGCGGCGGTTCGAATGGTCTCGTTGCGTTCATAGGCATAATAAAATACGCTATACTAAACTAGGCTGGGCAGTCCGAATTGCCCTGATTATTTTAAAGCTTGACGAAAGTAATGGAATATGAAATCTCGATTTGGGTCATCAGCCGGTCTCTTCTCATAATTCGATCGATCGGTCTCGGCATCACGTCGGTATGCGGAAGTTCGATTGATCAGAGGTCGCGCGGTCGATATTCTAACTCAATATTGTTTCGGATGTTATTAATCAATGAAAATTGATTTATATACTGTTTGTTGTAATATATATTTTTTTATTTTTATGATCCATGTGTTAGTCCTCGTCGGACTCATTATGGTGCAAAACCGGAGTTAAAGACTTCAAACATTTAAAAGAAAAAATAAAAAACATGCGTTTTCTGCAGATCACATGAAATGTTCGGTGAACTATGCTACGGTCAGAAGTGTTGAGATTCGCACTCAGCTAGACACAGCTTACAGACAATCTCTTAGAGATTTTAATAAATATGTATCCAAAAATCGTTATATTTTAAACAAAATTATAGATTGTGTAAAATTTTGTGGGGCATTCGAGCTGGCACTACGTGGCCATGATGAAACGGCTTTGTCTGAAAATCCAGGGGTTTTCCGAGGGCTTATACATTTTGTTGAGGAGTTGGGCCAAGATAGACTATCCGCTTTAGCAATGTTAAGTATCGAGAAATCGTTTATAAAAGGAATGTGCGTGCAATTTTAACGAAAGTGTCATTCAGCATTTTTCCAATTCTAAAAAATGAAGAGTAGACCTGACTTCAAGAGAATTTAGAGCTCAATTTAAAGATAAGATATTTATTTTTATTTTAAGTATGCCTAATTTTAAATTTTTATTGACTTCCCAATATAATTCACCACGAGCCAACCACTGGACACGACCCTTTAAATGGGACAGTGTACAGTTTTGCAATCACTTAAACTCGGATATCTTCTTTTCTCTAGAGTGAATCTAGATATTACCTGGTTTTAATGACTAATTATCAGTCGTTTGTCTCTCCTGACTAAAGTGTTTCTAATTCAGATTTAATAAAATGAATACTTGATGTTTTAAAGCAATGATCTTATTCAGAGTTTATAGAAACCGGATTTGTGAGACTGCAGAAAATTTCAGAATAAATGGTTCTGCGTTGCTTAATTCTCGTTCTTAATGTCGTTTGCAGATCAGTGTTCTGTTTTAATTCTAAATAATTCCTTCAACATTAATTTTAAATTTGTTCAAAACCGCAGATACAATGGCACAGTAATACAATCATTAACGCATCAAAACCGACCAAAATCTGTATATTACGTGATTTGAATTGTCGACATTAATGTTTATTACTTTTGTTTTGAAATAACGACATGAAGGAAATTAATAAATCCTTTAAAAAATTGGGATTGATCGGTCTAATCCCTGTATTTTTGAGACAGGTTTATCCTTCGGGATCCCGGAACTGGGATTCCGAGACTGACATCCCCAGTCTGAACTGAGAAGAGATATAGGGCACGAATTCAGAATAGATATTAAAACTACTGAGCTCTTCGTAATTTAAAACTTGATTACAAAACCACCTTAGCTAAATGGGTTTTTACGGATTTCACACCATGTTCCGACAAGTCAAAAGGAGGATTAAAATGCCGTATTGCCGCCAAATGAATTTTTCTCCTATTGCAGAATTCTTCATAGCTTCTAGAGGTTCTTTGTATACCCTACAAAATGAGTGCCACAATCTGAATAACTATCGGATATTCTACCACGTCACGTCTAAAAGCGACCAAAAAAGCATCAATAGATGCTAATTCCAAATTTACACATTTTGTGGATATACAAACAAAAATACAACTGTAACTTTTTAATGGTTTTGTACCTCTTATGCGACCGAGTGTGGTAGTAAAAACCAGCAAAATCGATATCAATATAAAGGGCTTGAGAAAATTCTTACTTCCGGAAGGTTTCCCACAGAATAAGCTTTTTGAATTACTTTCTTTCCAGATTTTCTGGAGTAAGATAAAATGGAGGGTTTGCGGCTCAGGGTGTGGATAAGTTGTACGCACATGGAGAAGTAGGGTAGTAAGTCGATGAGAAGCGGGTAAAGGAGCAGGGTATTTTTGTTCAAAAGGTAGATAAGAGTAATGAACGACCTCATACACAAAGTACCTCATTTGAGTCGAAAAAAGAGTTTAAACGCGCAAACGATTTAAGGAGAGAACGATTAAATTTAATTTTTTTATGTCCGAAAAGACCATATATTGAATACGTTTAACTAATATCATAAGAGATTTTCTAATTCTATTCTAGAAAAGAGGTTATTCAAGTCACATTCTGAAATGTTTTTTAACATTAACCTTTTTAATTAACCTTTTAAAACGAGACATAATGCGCAACATCAATGACAAAGAAGACTGCTTTTCTAATAACTGCTGCATAAAATCGAACGGCTGTTTCTATAGCATTAAGAATAATTGTTCTTACTTCCTCAGCAATTTTAAAGCCCACTACTCACTATTCGTCCATTCGATTCATTGCGCTGGGATTCCATCTTTTGAGGGAATAATCAAGTAGACTTTGACCTTCAATAGTCAACCATTCGCCCGAATCAAATATTTGGAATCCGTGCGACCGTAATAAAAAAAATTGATGAATAGTGTTATGTTATTAATTGGGAGGGGAAAATACCCTTAGAGGCACAATCCGCTGGAAAGTTTTTTGGGCAATTTTTTCAATGAACTGGGTTATACGATTAGAAACAAAAGTACTCTATTTGTGCGGGGAAGTAGCCAAGCCAAGCTATAGTGGAGTCACACCAAGCAAAAACTTCTCGAATTGGAAGCTCCGCTTTAAAAATTTTAAGCACAGAACCAACAACGTCTTATAAGAGTACCAAAGCACATAATTCGACATGAGGTATCGATTTTTTTTTAATGGAACAGCGCGAGATTTTTGCAAATAAAAATAGAGGCTACAAGCGAATCCACGACTAGAGATATCACAGAACGTGTGAATATCACAATATTTGAAATCAGTATGAAGAAGCAAATATCCCGGTAGTTTAAATTTGGACAAAAATTAGTATTCATGTTGAAAAATAGACCATTTATCAATAAATTCTTGAGGGGATACCTCATCCCTCTGAAGGCCTAAAGCCCTAAAAATGATGCTCATATGTTGATGAAACCGTAACATTTTAATAAAAATATAACATGGCGGAACAAAATAGCAGTCTAATAAAATGTTGAAAAACAGTGTAAAAAAATACTTACTCAATTGTTTTCAAACTCTGCACGAAAACAAAGTGTGGTATAGAGACGAAATGATAACATTCTGGTACGAATCCAAGATGGTGATACAAAATTGTGGCATAATAAATTGTTTAAAAAACGAGTATGAAAAATCTTGAATTTCAAATTTTGCACACAAATCACGGGTAATATAGTAATACGCTGGCAACATTTTGATACGAATTGAAAATGACGGAACAAAATAGCTACTTTATGTTTAAAATGTTTAAAAAACATTCTGAAAAAACTATTTACGCAATAGATTTTAAAGGTATAAATAATTCACCAATTTTTTAAAATGTTGTCAACTCAATAAGATTTTAAGATGATTCTTTCTTTTTTGAAGCTCCATCCTTACGGGGAAGAATAGGTAAAATGTGTTTTTACTTTTCTACAATATCTCTTTTAATTATTATTTATTTCATAAATGGCTTTTAGAAATAATGATTATCTGAAACAGTTTGCTGTATTTTTGGAAATTTCATCCTTCAAAGGTTTTTTTTTTTAATAAATGAGAGATGTTAAAATGATCGATTCCTGAAAGGGATTTTAAAAATATTTAGTTTTCTAAAAATGAATTTGTAGCTTTTTCAAAATTCCCCCCTTAAAGGGAAAATATGTTTTTTTTTTCAATATCTCTGTACCTAATTAAGATGTTAAGATGTTTCTCTCATCAATCATTTTCAAAATAATTCTCTCAAAGGAAATTTCTAAATCTTTAGAAATCCTACCTTTAAGAATGTTGAAAAAACAACCCTTTTGTGTGTGATGCGATTTTAAAGCGATTCGTCCGCTAATTTAAAAAATGATTATCTAAATGTGTTTTTAAAATTTTTTGAAATTCCATATCCAAGGGTATAAAATATATTTTAACTTTTTTACAATATCTCTTTAACTGAAGGAGTTATTCAACTGATTAATGGCTTTCAAAAATAATAATATGAAAATCAATGTGTAACCCCGCCCCTCTCTTTAGAATGGTTTTTGTACTAAATATTATTTTAATTCGAGTTTTGTGTTAACAACTTTTTAGAGAGCTACTAAAAAAATAATTTAAAAGTATTTAAAATTTTTCTCGTCAATCTTGAATATGATTGAAAAATGAAAATAACTCTCAAAATCTCAAAAGAAGCCGCCATGCTATTTATCCATATGAAGCAGATTGTTGATATGGTTGTTTAGAAAAAAAAAAACTTCTTTAAAATATAGAGTTGATATGGAGCATATATCTAGGCAATGTTGCTAGTATGTAGAGAAATATAAGAAATTATCTAATTTGTAGCCCTTATGCAAGTTATGGAGTAAACGGCATACTAAAAATGTAGTTTATAAAAAATAATTACTTTGAACAATTATTTTTCGCATATCTCTATTATTACATTTATTTTAGTTATTAGTTATTTATATACATTCTCTTAATTTTCCCACTTCAATTTGTACGTGCCATGAAGTGCACGAGCACAGCTAGTAACACATTCTTGAAATGTATATATTTAATATAAAAAAGGCATTATTTTAGGAGAAGCCATGTGCTTCCTAAATTTTATGGATATTCTAAAACACCAAATATGCTTAATAAAATGTTCAATTGTTTTATTTTTAACATTTACTTACTTAAAGGGTCCACAGACTAGTTATGTTTCACGTTTTAAATTCTAAATATCGACCGATACGGTGGTGACAGATATGGATGCGAGTGTTCCTTCCATATGTTTTTAATTACTATTTTGAAACTCAGATACGACCAGACTTTAACCCTACTTTTTAACATCTTAATTATTGTTGGAATGCATAGTTATTGAAAGAATAAAACGTTTTTAAGTGAATGGTTAAAACGATGAAAAGTAGCCGTAATCTGTGAACCCCTTAGTTAATAATGCCAAACAAAAAAAACTAAAATTAAATATTTATAGGTCTTTTATGCAAACTAAAGAGATGGATGAATATCAGTCATATTTTCGTTATAATTCATTGTATACAAATCATGCAGACGTACTGGCACATACACACAAAAAAATACAGTTACAAAAACATATAGGCTATTAAATTTGAACAAAACTGCTCCATTAGAATAATTATTCCATCAATGATTATTGCGAAATTGTGGAGAAATTAATTAATAGAGATGATAATATTGAGTAAGAATTTAGATGATTGAAAACAACAATGGAGGCAGAAAAAGCTATCAAAATAATGTGAACTAACTTTAAGTACAAGAATGTAAATGGCTTTGGCTGTAGGTACCTTTAGCAGAATTTTGCTTGATCTTATCGTCGTCTTTTTTGTCACGATTCACCGTAGCTGAAAAGAAAATGGTCTTTATTTTTATTAAGCGTCTCTATATGAAAATCTTTATATGTGGCAAATTATCTGTATATAGAGTAAAATAAATTTAAATCCACAAAAAGATCCTCAAAACATTTAAACATACACTTGGCTGGATGGATACTAAAGTTCGCTTGGCGATACTTTCCACCTTTGCATGTTTCTGTTTTTTGTTTTTTTCTTATGTTGTTTATATTTGTTTTATTTTTCATGTATATACAACACAGTGGAAGCCTTAAATTTTGAAAAGCTGTCAAAATTTTAAATTTCAAAAAAGCATGGAAATATTTGGTTTGTTATTTTTTCTTGGGACTCGTATGGCTATATATATATATATATATATATATATATATATATATATATATATATATATATATATATATATATATATATATATATATATATATATATATATATATATATATATATATATATATATATATATATATATATATATATATATATATATATATATATATATATATATATATATATATATATATATATATATATATATATATATATATATATATATATATATATATATATATATATATATATATATATATATATATATATATATATATATATATATATATATATATATATATATATATATATATATATATATATATATATATATATATATATATATATATATATATATATATATATATATATATATATATATATATATATATATATATATATATATATATATATATATATATATATATATATATATATATATATATATATATATATATATATATATATATATATATATATATATATATATATATATATATATATATATATATATATATATATATATATATATATATATATATATATATATATATATATATATATATATACATATACATATCGTCTGCAAAACAAAAATAGTTATAAGTAGTTATGAATTAGGAGTAGACTAAAATTATAACATATGTTTCAAAAACAATGAAATGTTGGTAGGTATATAATGCAAATAAACCTAAAAATGGTGTTCCCAGCGAAAATTTTATATGACCTTAATTTGCAATTCAAAATCAGAAAAAAAATAAGCGTTTTACGAGAAGAAAAAGCAGGCAACAAATTACCTTAAAAAGGATCGCAAAAATAAAACTTATATTAAAAATATGTAACGAATAAATAAAATATTGATGACGATAAAATACTAAATGTGTTTTTATAGTTTATTTTAACGTGCCTTTCTAGAGTAATTAGTTGAAATATGACCAACGCAAGGTATGCAAAAAACGTTAAGCATTTTTGCTATTTCAAAATGATTGTTATAAATATATTAAGCAACTTACGTCTAAAATGTACTAAAACAAATACTATTTAAGTGATTTACGTGTGGAAAAAAAACCACTTCTGGAAAAAAGTTTAAATGATATTAAGCCCAATTTCTTTTGATTCATTTTCATGTTAGGCCCCTAACAAGGTAAAGTCCATAGATAAAACGACCTGACGAAGATTAGATCCAAATTATTTATAGCTATTCATTTTTTTTTATAATCGCCCTCTCTAAAAAATTCATAAATATTATATGATTGTTTTAAAAAACTTTACTAAAAACATGTAACTATGCTAAAAAATATTTAAATTATGATTATACTTACCCGGTTGTGTGGCTATAGCCTGAGATGATTGTGCTTGTGGTTGGCCTTGTCCTACCGGGGTTGTACCCGTACCGGCCGCGCCGGCTTTCTGCTTTAACATTGTCCAATCAAAGGTATAATCGTACTGATGATTGAGCGTGCGGAAGAGGATGCGGAACAACTGCCGCAAATACATGTAGTCAGGGGCTTCTTCAAATCGCAAACCTCGGCAATAATTCAGGTACATGGAAAATTCAGCGGGAAAGCCCTGAAATCGAAATACATTTTCATAAAAATGTAAGGCAAAAATGTAATAAAAACAATATTTAGCTTGTAAATGATTTATTAAAAGAAAAAGGAAACAAGAATTAACAATGTTAAAAGAGATTCAAACCATGTTTCGTAAGAGTAAAGTAATTTATAAACGATTGTCCTTGAGATTATGCATACAATCTAATGTAAAACTATTTACAATACGACTTGCGGAATGGCACTTAACGTGAAGTGTCTAAAACCTCAATATGTTTGGTATTTGAACGTGCGGTTTTACGATTATTAAACACCACCACACACACCACCACACACCACCACCACCACCACCACACACACCACCACACACACCACCACACACACACACCACCACACACACCACCACACACACACACCACCACACACACACCACCACACACACACCACCACACACACCCATACAAAATTGTTGATGATGTTGTCTGGTTAGACTAAATAATTTTTTGAAAATCACAGTCAATTGAGTTTAACGGAACTAAAGCAACTAAAAACATATTCATCAGTTAAACTACTCCCTTCAAATGTTTGTTTGTAAAGACTGTGTCCCGAGCTTCTGTCAAAGCCCCCCCCCATGTTGACTTTAAGAAGGGAATAACAAAATCAGTTGCCATACCGACTTAATTGCCTATTTCGACCAAAAGACTGTCGCTGCGAGATTCATATCATTTATTGGACAAATTTGGGATACTATACTAGTTATTTATTTTATATAAATATAAAAAGCAATTTTGTTTATGTTTCTGAATTTTGTCCATTTAATAAAACACTGTGGGCCGTCTAACTTACCTATTACCGAAACAAGACCGATCCGTACGTTTATAAAATAATTAAAATATATTAAATTCATACTTACTTTGCAAAGTACTTCTACGGGGGTGGACATCTTTTTTTCGCTGATTTTTTCATACTTCTGTTTCTTGGTGGCCGCTTTAAGTCCCTGCCAGGGTAGGCAACCCCGGTTGAAGTACATTAGAACATATCCAAGTGATTCCATGTCATCACGTCTTGACTGTTCAATACCTAAATGGGCATTTATTGAAGCATACCTAAAAAAACATACCAATAAACCGGAGCTGGGCAAAAAGTTTTTCAAATATATTTAAATCCTAAATACTGGACCTTGCTGTAAATTATTTAAATGCTAATTAATTTTCCATAAAAAAGAATTTTTTTAGTTAAATACAAACATTCATAATACTACATATTAAAAGAAGATTTGATAATTGATGTTATATGAAGTATTTTTACCAGGGTTGAGAAAAATCATTTTGATTTTTTCAAAATAATTTTTATAGTTTATTTGTGATCGTTGGTAACGCTTTTTTTTCATATAAAATACAAAAAAATAAAAACACGATTAGGAATTCGGTTGAAAAGAAAAGACAAGAAAAGCCCGCCTGCTACCGTGTTAAAACTGTAAGCAACTGATTCACATTTACCCTTTTACTCTGAAAGTTGACACATGTCGCAAAGTTAATTATTTTGGGTAGTCGAGACAAGAAAGAAGACAGTATTTGCCAAACATTCTGTCAAATTAAAAGTTACGGGTAAACTTGGATGTCGTGCAAAATCTAAAAAATGTAACGAAGAAATGTAAGAACTAGTCGAGAGGCTTAAAAATCACTCCCAGGGTTCCAGTCAGTAAAAAAACAAAAATGCGATAACTATAACGCCAGCAGATATTTAGGAGACTAAGCTAGTGAAAAGTTAGTCTCCTAAGTTGGTTGTAAGAATATGTCAACATAAAAAGACAGAACTAGACAAGCAACTAGCAAGAGCATTTTTTGCCACAAATTGCAGTTTCAGGTCAGTTGAATATACAGAGGTAAGAACCTATAAGGCTATTGAAACGTAAAGACCAGGCTACAAACCACCCTTAAAACTTCAGTTGTCGTCAACCCTGTTAAACGAAAACTTTTAAGAAATTATCTGGTCAGTCCTTTTGTGTGTCTGTCGATGGTTCGTCCAATATTTACCAGAAGCCTATAAAAAGTGCAGCTTTGACAAAAGTGGATGGAAGTAGTGTTTTCTAGAAAGTGTTGATACTTCCGGTTATTTCCACACGATTGAATACCTGGCAGAAATGGCCTGATATAGCTGTTTCTGATAATGTTGAAAATGAGGACACAAATTTACATCAAGCCAGCTCTTCAAAACAATATATAATCAAGCTTTAACACTTTTTCACTTTTTGGCATATTTCAGAAATAAAAGGGAATACCCTCTATCAAGCGAAGGAAAAAAGCTGCTTTAGATATTGACTTTAAACATTTCCCAAAAACACAAGATTATTACCATTAATAATAAAGTTAAAAGCCAAGACTCATTTTCGAAAACCATGTTTTCTCGCCAAATATTAGAAAATGTGACCGCACTACAGTGGTGGAGACCTCAAGAAACCATTCCAGAAATCAATAAAGTGCTACAGATAATTGTTCCCATTAATTGAGCCTGATTTGTTCATTCTGATATTTCAAATATACTTGGCAATAAAAAAGCCTTTAAATTAGTATTTCTCTTCAAAAATGTAATACTTAATTAATATTTGAAAGCGGACTTCAGTACTTACTACAGTTATGATTCTTTTATTAAAACTAGCTTGATTACAATTTTTTAAATCATCTCAACTCTGATTTTTACATATATGGTTTTTAACTTTCATTTCCGATTTAACCGGAAATGACACAGGAAGTAAAACGTAGCACCGATCGATAGAGCTCTAGTACTTGCTGAACCCTTGCACGTTGTACGGACAGGATTTTTGGTTATAAATGCACATCCTCATTAACTGTCGTATTTTTCTAGATATGAAAAAAAGTTAAATACAAAAGTTTCCTTAAATTATAAGAATTTTTTAGTATAATTTACAGATAATTTTTAAATATAACGTCCTGTATATTATACGTTCATCCAATTGACCTGTTCTTGCTGATTATAAATATACTTAAATTTTTGCTGCTGCTTCTACATGTCTGAGAACAAGACTAACCAAATTCAGAGAGCCTCGAAAATCCGACTTTGGTCTGATTGGTCCAAAGGTGCAAAAATATGCGGGTACCAGGAAAGGCGCATTTTTTGGCCACGGAATCGGTCAGTTCAATGAAGTTGACCAGTTTGGCCTTCAGCAGTTTTAACTTTGACTTATAATTGTTTAGTGAATTTAATTTTTTTTCTAAAAGTTTTGAATTTGATTTACACACATTACATTGATTTTCATGAACATTTAAATAATGTTGTACCTTTTCTTGCGGTAATATTTTGTGTAATTTTTTTTTAATATTTTTACTGAACTAATCTGATCACCTATTTTATCGGCCTAAATTAATTTTGTTCTCAACTTAGTTAAACATTTCTCTAATTAAACTGCGAGCTATATTTTTCAACTTTAACCTTAAACATATTTCAAGTGATCAAGTTTTTTGGAATCATAAATATTTTGCTTTAAGCTAAGAGTAACTTATTTTAATTGTTTCAGGTTACACCAACGTCACAACAAGGATACCAAGATCCTGGAACATGTTCTACAATGCGGAAGGTGCAATGATCCATTTCAATCGAACGACGATTGCGATTTCGCTCTTTTTAGAGCTCTGCAGGCCGCTATAGACTAGTGAGCCCAGTGTAGGGCAAAGGCACAAAAAGGAATCACAGAAACAACTACTCCGCTGGCTAATACCTCGACCGACATTCGTTGGGAGAAATAATTTTAACAGTAGAGGCCTGTCTAGAGTAAGTGCATTAGAAACCCGTGCACATTATTTATAAATATTGAATGTTAAAATTTTATTTAACTGTTGCATGGTAAAGAATGTGCATGTATTTGTGGTATTTTGTAACTACCATAATTTTAAATAAGATCACGAACTAACATTTTCGACGCGCGTGGTACGTCATGCTGGAATATGATTTTTCTAATTGTTTATAGCTTTTGTAAAGTCTTTAACCGCAACTCGTTAATGTATTTAATTTGTAAAATTCTTTTGATAATAACCTCACGCAGAAATTCGTTTTTTATTTAAACTAAACTTTTGGACTTATAATTTTTTTGCTAAATACAACACAGCTGATTGTTACCCGACGTGGTCATTAGGGCTTAATTTTACCAATAATAATCAAAAGAATTCCTGGATAAGCTCCCGAATGGAGTTATCTCTTTTATAGCGTATTATTGAAAAAAAGAAATAAATTCCCACCAAAAACAATAAAAAATTCAAAGTTGAAAAAGATCCATTTGGACACCTGTTAAAAAATATACACACATTTTGCTTGTAATTTATGTTGTTGTCCCCAGGAATATAATTCAAAGGTATCTTAAAATTAAATACAGTTTTTTTTAGCCCTTTTATATTATATTATATTATATATATATATATATATATATATATATATATATATATATATATATATATATATATATATATATATATATATATATATATATATATATATATATATATATATATATATATATATATATATATATATATATATATATATATATATATATATATATATATATATATATATATATATATATATATATATATATATATATATATATATATATATATATATATATATATATATATATATATATATATATATATATATATATATATATATATATATATATATATATATATATATATATATATATATATATATAAATATATATATATATAAATATATATATATATATATATATATATATATATTTGAGAGGGTTTTCTTGGAAATAAGCCAATTTGTTTAAAATATTGAAATGTTTTTAATTTTCTACATTTGTCTTTTTGGATTGACGTTTCGACCACAATTTGGTCTTTTTCAAAATCTAAAACAAGGAGTTTTACACGTCATTAACATTGCTTTACAAAAACTTACATTATGCTATTTTCTTTACGTGTACAACTATACGATTAATTTTATAGTAAGTATGTTAGTAATTTTTAGATATACATAGTTATACAAGCACCTTTTAAACGTCTACTTTTCATTATATTATTCACAAACAAAAAAAGGCAAAAAAGAAAAAGAAAAGAACAACACTCACCCAAAGAACGTAGGTTAGTCCTAAATGATTAAAAATTTATAAAATACGCGTTCACATTTTACGAAGAATCACACACATTTTGTAGCAGTTGTTCCGCCTGCAAGTCGCGACGAACACTATTTCAACAATGAATAATATATTTTGCTTAAACTGTTTATATCTTTTTTATCGTTGACGGCGTTCTGATTTTTTTGGATTTCTATCATTTCTAGAAACTCTCTTTTTTTGGTATTTTTTTCTGATTGTATAATTTTTGTATTATTATAATTAAAAGTGTGTTTTTTTGAGATTTCGTGGGTGATTAGGGCAGTGGTATTTTTTTTATCATATTTATGGCTTTTCAATCTGTTTTCTAAATACTGGGAAGTTTGACCAATATACACTCCTGAACAATCATTGCAAGGAATTTGGTAAATGATGTTACTTTTTTTGTTATTCGGGGTTTTTGTTTTTAGTTTGGTATAATGTTTGTTAAGAAGGTTGAAACCTTTGTGACACACTGTTAAATCATGTTTATCTAGAAGTTCTTTTAGCTGTTCTGATAGGCCTTGTATGTATGGCAAAGAGAGATATTTTTTCTTAGTTGAGTTGTTTTTTTCATTTTTGTTGATGTTCGCAGTAGAATTGTAGAACTTATGAATTCTTTTTTTGAAAATTTTGTTAATTAAGTTTTTGGGGTAGTTATTTTTATAAAGGGCATTTTTTGCTTTTTCAATAGCTCGTTTTCTGTATTCCCAGTCAGAAAGAGCGATGGCACGATCCGCCAGACCAATTACAACGGATTTTTTTTGACACATTGGATGACATGAGAGAAAATTAAGATACCTTGCTGACCACGTTTTTTTTGTGAACCATTCAGTTCTTAAATTTTCATTTAGATTATGTATGGTGACATCTAAAAAATTTATTTTGTTGTTTTCCTCTATTTCATATGTGAATTGTAATTTTTTATGGTAGCTATTAAATATTTTTTGAATGTTGTCTATTTTGTCTTTTGGGATGGCTGTGATACAATCATCCACGTATCTATAAAAAAATGGGAGTTTATATTTTAATTTTTTAATGGAAGTTTCTTCTAGGTCTTCCATCACTATTTGCGCGACGACACTGGAAATAGACGCTCCCATTGCACAACCCTCAATTTGCTTATATATTTTTTGTTCATATAGAAAATATGTTGAATTTAGGGTGAGTTCAGTTGCACATAGAAAGTCTTCTAGAGGAATATCTGTATACTTGCTTATGATGTCCCACTTTTTCTTTATTATACTTGTGGCCAGGGTAATCGGTATATTTGTATAAAGAGATATTACATCGAGTGATATGAGTGAAGAGTCTTTTGGCATTTTTATACTTTTTATTTTTTCTTTAAAATGTGTAGAATCCTTTATGTAATAGTCATTTTTATAAACAATGTTTTGTAAAATATCTTTTAAAAAATTCGATAATAATGTTAACGGTGACTGGATGCAAGAGACTATTGGACGTAAAGGTATGTCGTTTTTATGCATCTTTGGAAGCCCGTAGATTTTTGGGGGAACAGCATTTCTTATTTTAAGTTTTTTTGCCATGTCTGGTGATATGTATCCTTTTGTCTCCCAGTGGTCAACAAGTGCATTGTTCTTTTTTTGTAATTGGTTTGTAGGATCTTGTTTTACTTCCTTATATGTTTTTTTGTCATTAAGTAAGTCCTCCATTTTTTTGTTGTATTCATTTGCATGCATTATGATGGTTTTGTTTGTTTTATCGGCTTTTAAGATTTTTAAGTGCTTATTATTTTTTAAAAATTGCTGAGTTTTTCGGATTTTATCCGAAAATTTTGATTTTTTTTTATTATTTTTATTCGTTATTTTATTTTTAAAATTTGTAACAATATTGCACGTTTTTGCTCTTAAATCGTCTTTAGTATTATTTGTGAGATGGTTTATGCCTGTTTCAATACTGCATAAAATTTCACTTATTGGAAGTTCTTTTTCATTATAATAATAAAAATATATAAGCAAATTGAGGGTTGTGCAATGGGAGCGTCTATTTCCAGTGTCGTCGCGCAAATAGTGATGGAAGACCTAGAAGAAACTTCCATTAAAAAATTAAAATATAAACTCCCATTTTTTTATAGATACGTGGATGATTGTATCACAGCCATCCCAAAAGACAAAATAGACAACATTCAAAAAATATTTAATAGCTACCATAAAAAATTACAATTCACATATGAAATAGAGGAAAACAACAAAATAAATTTTTTAGATGTCACCATACATAATCTAAATGAAAATTTAAGAACTGAATGGTTCACAAAAAAAACGTGGTCAGCAAGGTATCTTAATTTTCTCTCATGTCATCCAATGTGTCAAAAAAAATCCGTTGTAATTGGTCTGGCGGATCGTGCCATCGCTCTTTCTGACTGGGAATACAGAAAACGAGCTATTGAAAAAGCAAAAAATGCCCTTTATAAAAATAACTACCCCAAAAACTTAATTAACAAAATTTTCAAAAAAAGAATTCATAAGTTCTACAATTCTACTGCGAACATCAACAAAAATGAAAAAAACAACTCAACTAAGAAAAAATATCTCTCTTTGCCATACATACAAGGCCTATCAGAACAGCTAAAAGAACTTCTAGATAAACATGATTTAACAGTGTGTCACAAAGGTTTCAACCTTCTTAACAAACATTATACCAAACTAAAAACAAAAACCCCGAATAACAAAAAAAGTAACATCATTTACCAAATTCCTTGCAATGATTGTTCAGGAGTGTATATTGGTCAAACTTCCCAGTATTTAGAAAACAGATTGAAAAGCCATAAATATGATAAAAAAAATACCACTGCCCTAATCACCCACGAAATCTCAAAAAAACACACTTTTAATTATAATAATACAAAAATTATACAATCAGAAAAAAATACCAAAAAAAGAGAGTTTCTAGAAATGATAGAAATCCAAAAAAATCAGAACGCCGTCAACGATAAAAAAGATATAAACAGTTTAAGCAAAATATATTATTCATTGTTGAAATAGTGTTCGTCGCGACTTGCAGGCGGAACAACTGCTACAAAATGTGTGTGATTCTTCGTAAAATGTGAACGCGTATTTTATAAATTTTTAATCATTTAGGACTAACCTACGTTCTTTGGGTGAGTGTTGTTCTTTTCTTTTTCTTTTTTGCCTTTTTTTGTTTGTGAATAATATAATGAAAAGTTGACGTTTAAAAGGTGCTTGTATAACTATGTATATCTAAAAATTACTAACATACTTACTATAAAATTAATCGTATAGTTGTACACGTAAAGAAAATAGCATAATGTAAGTTTTTGTAAAGCAATGTTAATGACGTGTAAAACTCCTTGTTTTAGATTTTGAAAAAGACCAAATTGTGGTCGAAACGTCAATCCAAAAAGACAAATGTAGAAAATTAAAAACATTTCAATATTTTAAACAAATTGGCTTATTTCCAAGAAAACCCTCTCAAATATATATAAGAAGTCAGCCAAAGAATTTTTGTAAGAAAAAAAATATATATATATATATATATATATATATATATATATATATATATATATATATATATATATATATATATATATATATATATATATATATATATATATATATATATATATATATATATATATATATATATATATATATATATATATATATATATATATATATATATATATATATATATATATATATATATATATATATATATATATATATATATATATATATATATATATATATATATATATATATATATATATATATATATATATATATATATATAATATATATATATATATATATATATATATATATATATATATATATATATATATATATATATATATATATATATATATATATATATATATATATATATATATATATATATATATATATATATATATATATATATATATATATATATATATATATATATATATATATATATATATATATATATATATATATATATATATATATATATATATATATATATATATATATATATATATATATATATATATATATATATATATATATATATATATATATATATATATATATATATATATATATATATATATATATATACATATATACAATGTGTCCCAAATTTGGCTTACATGCATTGCTATCTCGTAAACCGCTATAGCTACAGGGTGGGTTAAATTAGGAAAGTTTTAGAGAATTTTATTACAAATTTGATGACGTTTTGAAGTTTAGGATATCTTTTGTGGTTTTCAAGATAATTGGGAAAAATCAAAATGGTGCATTTTCAACTTTTGCCCGTAGCTTCTAAACGACTAGTATTATGGTTTTATGGTTTATACATTATTAGGGCACTTTTATTAGAGGAACATTATGCAGGTAAAACGAAGTTTCTAGCTGCAATTGTTTTTGGGATATTGGCATCAACTTTTTATTCTCTTACCGACACCATATTGGATTATTGTATTTTTGGAAAGATCTTTTTAAGAGCTTTCCAATGATGTATAACAAGGTAAGATTATTATTTTTCTTGAGCTCTAAAAACCAAAATAATTGTTTTTTTTTTTAAGTAGGCTTTGATTACGCATGGCGGCCATAATGAAACAAAAGAATGCCGCATGTCAACAATCATTTTGTGTTCCTGAATAGTACTTGTTATCATTTTCTCATTGTGCCGAGTTTTTACAAGGTTATTTAAGTTTCTTATACTACTTAAAATAGAGGGTAATTATTCCAATGAAGAGAATTTGGATATGATAGAACTTTATTTTAAAGCAAATAGAAATACACAAGCAGCTGCGCGTTCATACGAAGAACAATTTCCAGACCGACATCAACCAAGCCAAAGGCATTTCAGATTTCTAATTGTTAACCTGTTAGCCTACGGGTCTTTTTTGAAACCGAAACCAAAGACCTATTCAATAGATAATGAAGCAAGAAACGCAGCTATAATAGAAAGTGTCAGGGACAACCCAACAACCTCAGTAAGAAAGATTGAAGAACAAACGGCAATTCCCAAATCAACCGTCCAACGAGTCTTGAAAAAACTTCACTTTCATCCCTATAAACCTACTATTGTACAGGGTCTTCAGGTAAATGATTTTGCTAGAAGAATCACGTTTAGTGAATGGTTCATCAACAAATGCCAGCAAATACCCAACTTTCATTCTTTACTTTGGACAGATGAAACACGATTTACAAACTGTGGAATTTTCAATAAACATAATACTCATTACTGGGGCACCGAGAATCCTTATAATTTAGAAGAAAGACGTTTACAAACAAAATTTGGGTTCAATGTGTGGTGTGGCATTATAGGTAATTCCAAACAATGCACTTCTGCTTTAAATCACTCATAACAATTTGTATTTTAGATAACCGTTTGATTGGGCCGTTCATTTTCCAAGAAAATTTATCGGGTAACAGATATTTGCAACTATTACGGGAACAAATTATTCCAGAAGTTATAAATTCTGTTCCCCCAAACGACCTGCAAAATATTTGGTTCCAACAAGATGGCTGTCCGGCTCACGGTACCAGAGAGGTGATGGCGGTCCTCAGAAATACTTTCGGGAAAAATATTATCGCTAATAATGGCCCTGTTGCTTGGCCGGCAAGGTCACCGGATATTACTCCTCCCGATTTTTATTTATGGGGATACGCAAAAAATGAGGTCTACGAATTTTCTCCGCCAGAAAGTCTCAGAGAGCTAGAAGACAGAGTCCGAGATGTTTTTGCTAATATTAACAGGAACACCTTAAGAAGGGTTACACGGAAGGTATTGGAGAAATGTCAAAAATGTGTGGAAAATGGAGGGAGGCATGTGGTGTAACTTATATTTTTTTTATGTGTTAATTTAAATTTAGTTTAGGTATTTTCAATAGTGTGATAGTTACATTTTAGTCACTAGGTATTCACTGTTAGTATAATATCTTAGTTGAAAATCTGAAACATCGATGGTTGAATTAATATTTTTACCCATAAGCTAACAAGTTTACAATTAGAAATCTGAAATGCCTTTGGCTTGGTTGATGTCGGTCTGGAAATTGTTCTTCGTATGAACGCGCAGCTGCTTGTGTATTTCTATATGCTTTAAAATAAAGTTCTATCATATCCAAATTCTCTTCGTTGGAATAATTACCCTCCATTTTAAGTAGTATAAGAAACTCAAATAAACTTTGTAAAAACTCGGCACAATGAGAAAATGATAACAAGTACTATTCAGGAACACAAAATGATTGTTGACATGCGGCATTCTTTTGTTTCATTATGGCCGCCATGCGTAATCAAAGCCTACTTAAAAAAAAAACAATTATTTTGATTTTTAGAGCTCAAGAAAAATAATAATCTTACCTTGTTATACATCATTGGAAAGCTCTTAAAAAGATCTTTCCAAAAATACAATAATTCAATATGGCGTCGGTAAGAAAATAAAAAGTTGATGCCAATATCTCAAAAACAATTGAAGCTAGAAACTTTGTTTTACCTGCATAATGTTCCTCTAATAAAAGTGCCCTAATAATATATAAACCATAAAACCATAATACGAGTCGTTTAGAAGCTACGGGCAAAAGTTGAAAATGCACCATTTTGATTTTTCCCAATTATCTTGAAAACCACAAAAGATATCCTAAACTTCAAAACGTCATCAAATTTGCAATAAAATTCTCTAAAACTTTCCTAATTTAACCCACCCTGTAGCTATAGCGGTTTACGAGATAGCAATGCATGTAAGCCAAATTTGGGACACATTGTGTGTATGTGTATATATATATATATAGGATGTCTTAAAGAGCGTGTGCCACCATTGCTATCTTCGAAACGGTAAGTGCTACGAGTTCGGTTAAAAAGATCTTACCGTGTTGCCAAAATCCTGTTAGTTTATGTCATACAGTGTGATGTGTAAATAACGCCTAAATCAATTTAGTGGAATATTTCAAAAACTGTTAATTTTAGAGATAAAGTTTAAATTGGAAAATTTTATATTTTTTTGCGCTCTACAACGCGGTATCTTTAAATTTTGATTCTGAAGTTTCATAATCTGGCCACCACTATCAACCTAATTTTTTTCAATACGTACCTGGATTTTTAGTTTCCGGTTTTGAAAGGAAATTGAATTTGCTACACAACCATGTATTGCACGGATATGGCCAATGACGTTTCCATCCAGAAAATCCATCATCGGGAAATAAAAAAAAATACTTTGTACGGCCCTGTCTTTTCGTCATACCTGTTTTAAATAAGTTTTGGAAAAAAAACGGGGGTTGCAAAGAAAATATAATAAAGTCTAATATGTAACTTTATTACTCCACTTTTTCTCTGGCGAAAATTCCCCGTTGTTAATATTTCTGCAATATAAGTTTTTATCTTAGAAAAATATTGCAGAATAATTAATAAAAATACATGGTAAATCGGTTCAAGTATACCCGTAAGTATTATAATATTATTAGTAAGACGTCTTTCCCAATGTAGGCTTTGAAAAAATCAACAGATATTTATTATGTGTCAAACTTAGTTTATTATCAGTTTATGACAAATCGAGTCATTTTACAACCAAGTTTTTAAAATGGAGTTCTCAAATGATGAAAAGACAGATATGATATTTGTTTATGCGAGGGCATTTCGTAATGCTACTAACGCGCTTCAAATGTATCAAAATTTGTACCCAGAAAGAAGGATGCCCAATCGCAAAATATTTGCAACAAACCTCAAAAGAGGATTTCCACTGTTACATTGGAAGGTGGAGAGGACGAGATCAACGTGCTAGGTATTTTTTTTTTACTTTAATTATACAGAGTAACTATAAGTATATCTGCCGGCGGAGTTGCGTATTTAAGGCAAAAATTCCGCCATTCTGCGGAATTTAGACACCTATAACAATATTTCCGCCCTTAAACCTAATTAATTTTCTAGAAGCGGCGGAAAGAATATGTATATATTTTTAAGACTTTCGCCTTAAGGAGGACTTTCTCATTTTTACTTTACTAACGAAGCATGTATGAGGGATTTTTGGCGTACTTTTTAACTAATAATAAAAAAATAAAGAAATAAGAGTGGGTGTTGAGAGAAATATTAAACTTATAAGAAGACTTTGGCGCTAAATATATTTGACAAATGAAAAATGAAAAATACAAAAAAATATAGGTACACATTTTAGGGGCGTTTGTAACTATATGGAACATTTTTAGCTTCATTAAATGTTTTGCTTCATAATAAAAAATTGTTTCATTAAAAATTATACCTACTTGTACACTGTAAAGGAAGGCGCAAATTTAAAATTAAAATCAACTGAGATGTGGCCTTTTTTAGTTCATTTGTAAGAAAAGTATTGTTATCCTGAAAAAACTCGAGAGATCATTATGTTCACGTGTCTAGGTCCTCAAAATCCGAACATGTTTTGTATTTCTGTAGTTCTGTTGGTCCGTCTATCGGTTCTTTGATGGCACATATCAAAATCTTTTTAACATAAAATAATCAAATTCTGAGTATAGATAAGCCTTCTTATCACCTCGATATCCTAACTTTGGTTCATTTTTTTTTCGTTTTTCTTTTCTTGGGTTCCGTTGACGAATATTCATCAGAGAAATGTATTTTCTATTTTATTCTGTTTTTAGAATGCAACCTATTTATTTCTCTGTGTGCTGATTTGCAAAAGATATGAGTAATAC
The DNA here is from genome assembly GCA_030620095.1 of Kuschelorhynchus macadamiae. Lineage (NCBI taxonomy): Eukaryota > Metazoa > Arthropoda > Insecta > Coleoptera > Curculionidae > Kuschelorhynchus > Kuschelorhynchus macadamiae. Next base: position 766,781 of record JAUTXW010005188.1, on the reverse strand, counting down.
AGACCTAATTAAAAATGGGATGTTTTTAACAACAATGAATCAAGATATTCAGTTAGTGTAAAAATATTTCCTTTTTGTAGTAGTAATTAACGTTATATGGCCGGTATATGACTTCGTTTGTATTTCTCGTACTCTAATAACATCTAACGGGCTTTCATCTTATATTATTTTATTTCATACTGTCTCGTTATAATATTTTATTAATTAATAAAAACCTAATTCCAAGACGTTGTTTTATCTGTCGAAATGACGTTCGACTTTAAAAACCTGACGGCGCCGGCGCGCGACCAGGCGTTGCCAGACAACGTTTTAGTGGTGTAATAAGCTATTTACCGGCCATAAAGAGTCTAGCATTTTACTGGAAAGTAAGAATTAAAAATAATAAATTATGGTAGTGTTATTTTGAATATACCTGTACAATGCAATGACTGTTGCAATCTAAAATAACATATTATGATTTTTTTTGCGCACTATAAAATAGACTTTTGAATTATCATAATCAGTCTAATTTTGACATAAAAATACTTTCCTCTTGCGAGGAAAGTAAAACATGTATCAAACTTTCCATATACTTAATAATACAAACACTCCTCATAAAGTTATCCCTCCATTTTTTATTATTAATTTAATTGTTATTATGTTAGGTACGACATTATGGATTAAAGTACTTGAAGAAGTAAGACAATTGAAGGTCGGTATTTAAAAAATAATGAAATTGATGGTGCTGGCCCAAACACGAAACTTTAAATATAAAATATAAACCTTCTCATAGCTTACAAAAGGGGCCACAAAGATACTTTATTTGGCAACATCTTTAAAAATAAAACCAGAAAAAAAAACTATTTTCCAATTTTCCCTATCTTAGAAACAATTGTTTTATTGTCCCGCTTTTCCCAAGCACCCCCTAAATTTGAATTTTTACTTTAAATAGGCAACACCGCCGACGGGGATACGGTTCCTTAGTTAATTATAATGTGAATTTTTATTAAATACCTACTCTGCAATATATTTTAGGATATGTACATTACAAAAATGTTAACAGCGGGGAAGTTTCCTTAAGGGAAATAGAAAGAGAAACTGGTGTATCAAAAGATTCAGCAAAAAAAATACTACACCGCAATAGATTTAGGCACTATCGCTGTAGAAAAGTGCAGCATTTAAGGCCAACTGACTACGCAAGAAGGATATTTTGCCGTTGGTTAAGGCGTCGAAGGCAAGACCCCGACATTTGTAAAAAAATCTTATGGTCGGATGAAAGTACATTTTGCAACAATGGATGGTTCAATCGTAATATACATTACCGGTGGACTCAAAGCAATGAACATTTCCACCACGAAACAGCTTTCCAGGAAAAGTTCGGTATCAATGTGTGGCTTGGGATTTTAGACAGAAAACTGGTGGGTCCATTCTTTTTTCAAGAAAATATGACTGGTTTTATTTACCTTGACTTTTTATCCACTTCTCTCCAAGATCTTCTAGATAACCTTCCATTAGATATTCTTCTTAATTTTAAATACTTCCAACAAGATGGTGCTCTCGCCCATCGAGACCGTCGATGTGTAAGATTTTTAAACAATTTTAAACCCAACAGATGGATTGGTAACAACGGGCCTATAAACTGGCCAGCGCGATCACCTGATATTACCCCAATGGATTTCTCCATATGGGATATTATTAAAGACAAAGTGTATCGAACTACCCCACAGAATTTAGATGACCTGATTATAAGAATTCGACAGGCATGTAACGAAATTAATCCTAGGATGTTAGAAAATATTCAAAAAAAGGTTATTGTAAATGCACAAAAATGTTTACGAAATAATGGTGGTCATTTCCAACACATATAATAGTTTCGTTTATCGTGAATAGTTTTTCCTTTATTTTCTTTAAATGTTTTAAAGTTTATGTTTAAATAAAAATTTGAATCGTTCCTGTTAACTTACTTGAAGATTTTAGAGTTTCCGTTTATTAAAACTGAATTTTGTAGTACTTTTGCTTTCACTATTTAACTATATTTTTCTTGTAAAAATGTCAAATATTTGAATTTAGAAAAAGTACAAGAAAAAAGATAGGACCGTACACAGGTAATTTTTTTATTTCCCGATGATGGATTTTCTGGATAGAAACGTAGTGAGCCATATCCGTGCAATACATGGTTGTATAGCAAATTTAATTTCCTTTCAAAACCGGAAACTAAAAATCCAGGTTCGTATTGAAAAAAATTAGGTTGATAGTGGTGGCCAGATTATGAAACTTCAGAATCAGAAAATTTAAAGATATCGCGTTGTAGAGCGCAAAAAATATAAAACTTTCCAATTTAAACTTTATCTCTAAAATTAACAGTTTTTGAAATATTCCACTAAATTGATTTAGGCGTTATTTACACATCACACTGTATCACATAAACTAACAGGATTTTGGCAACACGGTAAAAAGACCTTAAATGAGTACTAAAAAAGACAACTTTTCTCTAATTTAACCGAACTCGTAGCACTTACCGTTTCGAAGATAGCAATGGTGGCACACGCTATATATCTATATATATATCCTATATATATATATATATATAATATATATATATATATATATATATATATATATATATATATATATATATATATATATATATATATATATATATATATATATATATATATATATATATATATATATATATATATATATATATATATATATATATATATATATATATATATATATATATATATATATATATATATATATATATATATATATATATATATATATATATATATATATATATATATATATATATATATAAAAGGGATAAAAAAAACTGTATTTAATTTTAAGATACATTTGAATTATATTTATTTAAACAAACTGACTTACTTTCCCCCATAATACCTTCTCGTTGCTATTCTCAGAACTTATTTCACAATTGTGAAATTTGGTAAAAAAAGTTTCGGGCAGAAGCCTACTTCTGGCTCTGTTTTCCAATTAATATGGCTAAATTCACGCCCAGGAACTTTTCTTCCCCTTTAGAGTCCCTAGAACTCCCAATCTTCTTTGAGGCGGGTGCCAAAATATGATGACGGGACCTCGGCTGGTCCTCCGGGATTAGCCCCACTAAATGACCCCCTGCTAATAACCCCCTTACCTTTGACCATAACCAAGCCTGAGAATACTTTAACTAGTTGTAATAACTTTAGTTATAAGAATAGTAATAATAATCATCTAAATAGAAGAAACCTAAAAATTGACAAAACAGTTTACTCGACATAGCTAATAACTACTCCCGCAGGGAGGAATCTTTATTTAAGTGTAATACGTCACGTAGGGCCAGTTGGGAGGCTTTACTCACGTATGGGCAACCTTCGCTTAGCTAAGAAAGTAATTTCGGGACTTAATCAGGTCGCGGGCCGTAGGTAAGAAATAAGTAGATAGTAGTAAATAAAAAAGTGATAAAAATTCACATATTTATTTATTTATTAATTATAACAGCATAATCAAACATATAAAAATCAAGTTAATAAAAACAGAAAAATCAAATGAAAATTAATAAGAGACTTGAGTTTGAGGCTCGGAAACAAGATAATTAATATTGGTGTGAATATCACTAGTACATAGGCGCAAAGCGTTTTCTAAATTAGCATCTGTAAGCCGAGTACTATGCTTATTTTTATTAATTTTCATGATTGAAAAAAGCTGCTCACATTTATACGACGTGATTTTTTAAATCTTCGCACTGGTGCGTTTTAAACTGTAATCAGAATTTTAAAATTAAAGGAAATATACTTATGCACGTTCCTTTAATAAAAAAATAAGAAAAGATTTTATAAACATAGGTCCGCAAACGATTTATTTGTAAGACATAAAAAGGTAAAAATAACCCAAAAAAAAGCCTAGAAAGGGGGTAATTTGGTTGTTGGAACCTTTAACTTTATTTGTTTATTTATTAAATGCCTAATAATAAAAATAAAGGCGTATTTCACAATCAAAGATTGAAAGTTGAAATATATATATATATGACTGAAATCACAAATACCTTTTTATCATTAACTGCCTAACTATATTTTTAATTACCTGTCTAACAGCCCATATACTGTAATATTAAGGAAGTGTAAACGCAAAAATTTTTGAAAATTTAAGTTGGGTTTTTCGACGTCTTAATCACGAAAAACATATTTTTAGAAAAAAAGATGTTTTAAATGTATTTAAAATCGTTCAGATTTAAGAATCGGGCACATTCGTCAAATTTATTTAATCATTTCATACATAAATTTCTTTTTTTACTGTACATGATAAGCCTACGAGAATAAAACAGCTCCCTGAAAACGAAAAAAAAAAATTTCAAGTGTTTGAGATTTTTATTTGCAGAGTCCAAATACTGGTCACAATGTTTTTCAATGACACTACTTCTAAATAAAATAGGTATTTTTTTTATTATTAAGATTTGGTTCTGGTTGCACTTCATTGACAACAGCTGAACTTACACTAATTGTTGTTGTTTGTGACGGTATAGGAATTAACTAATTTTCAATGTCCTCCAAATGTTTAGTTAAGGGTTGAAAGAGATTTTCAAATATTCTCTCATAACATCCTGTTTGTCACATGCCACATCATCAAAATTGAACACAGGGTTAGATTTGGCTTCAAGGTTACTAAAAGCACCTCTGATGTATTTTAAAAGTGTTTCTAAATACACATACTTAGGTTGATAAATAGACTTTAAGTAGAGGTAGACGTTTTCAATTTCCAATCCATTTGGATGTTCCTGCAGACTAATCATCGTATTCGTTTTGCCATAGGGCCTGAAATACAGTAAAATGTAACAGTTAACTGTGTTTGATACTTTTATTTTTAACTTTTAAAGTAGTTTTTTGCTTCACAATTTTCTTCATAGTTCTATAACACCTTTACATCAAAATATGACTAAAGACTGGAACCTAATAATTTACACTTAGTATGGTGTGTCACTTATCACAATAATGAGATACTATACAAGCCATAGAGAAAAAAAAACGGAAAAAGTCTTCTAAATAGGGTCATAAAAAACCTACCAGTTCTGTGGACCGGGTACCTAGCTACAAGAATTTTTAGCACGTGGTGACAGAGGTATTAATCCCTTGGTAAAAAGCATGCAAGCAACATGATATCGCCTATTTAAATAACAACGAACGTCATTAGGCTGACAATGTTCTTCTTAAAAATGCTTTGAGTAGAATCAGTTCATCGGAGGCATGTGTATAAAAACTCCTAAAACTTCCCAGTCGGCAAGTATAATGGAAAGTAGTTAACAGTGTACGCAAAAGATCAACTGTCATGACAGAGTGTAAAAATCATACAAAATCATTAAAACAAAATGAAGGCCTTGGTTGAGGAACTGAATTTTCAGAAGAATAAACCTAAGCAGGAGCAGTAAGTTATGGAAGAAACCTGCAAGAAAAAAAGTACTCAAAAGAAACAGTGACTCAGAGGACATCGAAGAGGCTTCTAGAAGATAAAAAAAATAGATATTATATAAAGAGTTTAGTTCTCTAGTGTATTTAGATTAGCTGATAATAAGTGTAGACAAAGTAACAATGTCCTACAATGAACAGCGTAACCGAAAGAAAAAATCGTTTAAAGTAACAAGACCAAAAAAAAAACAACAAAATGTGCAAAGAACACGAAACAAAAGATCGTCAACCAAAAAAAGAACAATCAACTTTTTACAGTTAACGAAAAAAATTAAAAACAATGTTTTAAACAACAAAGCTAAAGTATAGATGATGCTCTAAGATTGCAGTTCGAACAGTTAAGGGTGAAAAAAAGATATATTAAACCTTAGAGTAGGCATACAAAAATAGAGGTCATTATTTACATATTTAACCACTGCCAAGATTAACCCACGGTATAAGGGCGATAGTACGACGATGCCCAGCTCACCCAGACACTCCAATGTTTATACGAATTTATATTACGGTGGATATGTTTAAACATGATGCGACAAAATTATGATACAAAGAATAGTAATATTTTTCCAATATTAATTTCTAAGTAGTATAAAGAAATTACTTTTATTGCCATGTTTACTAGATGACTGTTATAGATGACATTGTCGTAGACAATTTTTTGTTGAGCATGGACTCATGTGGTACCAATAAAAGAATTGGATTCAGGTTAAAGCTTTAGCAGGACGTTGTTGCTGATTATTTCTGTAATAACATCTCTGGATTCATTTAATTTAATTTAATTGTAATCTTTATCGAAGACGACAGAAGTTTGGCATATTCTTGGAAGACGATTTAGATGCTTCAGAAGTTGAGCTTCACATATGGCATCACTGTCAATTAGATATGGAAGAATGTTGTAACAAATCTTCGTTTTACTCTTTTTAAGGCTCTGCATGATTCCAAATTCCAGACGATGATGTATAACAATGAATAATCATTTCACACAATATATTTAGTTATTACGACATGGAGACCTGTTCGACTATCCAATATTGGTATTAAATATAAACGATGGTATATTAAGAACAATTGAATTCAATTGATAAGCATATAGTTAAATCATATCTAAATACTGAGCTACACTTGACGTGTATATTGCTAATTGAAGATTATTCTTTTGTAATGATTGTGATATATGCCTTAAAGAATCGATTAAATCAAAGGGAGTAATACTGGAACTATGGATCAATTTTAAGAGTGTAAAGATAACAGCATTTATATTGTTTAATAAATGTAAAGCTTTCCATTAGTGATTCGCACAAATCTAGGATATCGGCCTGAGCTGAGTAGAACTGAATTGATTTAGAAATGCCCATTGTTGATTTTGTCTCTTCATCGATTTGTAATTTTTGAATTGATGCATTCAATTTTTTTAAATACAAAGGTCGTTACTGATATTTGATTATTTAAAAAATTTGCAACTTGATATTAATCATGAGTATTTTTTCAATACACTCATTAAAATATTCACCATCAGATGCGTTTAAATTTCCCGTAATTGATACTTATTGCGTTGTAAATTCCGCGCTTTTATCTATAAACGTATTTCTTTGTTTCGGCTATTATTTCTGTATATTTTTAGTTAACAGAACCCGATATTTATTTTAAGACTTATATGCGTTTGCTCTTCCGACTTAAAAGCTACGATACGGGGTATATTCTCGTTTATATTACTAAGAACTGTATCTAAAATCATATCATTATTATCTATAGTTTCTTTTAAGGGTTTAATAGATCTAGAGCTTGATGAAGTTAAGTGCGCAAAATGTGAGGATCGCATTTTATCAACTGATATAAGTTCAGAAAAACTTACAGATTAACATTTTGGATGTCGCCAGCCTTTGTTGGTCCATTTTTTATTATACTGGGTGTTACACATTCTATGTACAAGCATTGGGATCTCCAAAACAGTAAAAGAAGGTTTTTTAAATATGGACAAAGTTGTACAAATAAAATCTTGTTTTTATACCGTCAAAAAAATTTCAAAATTCCTAATACTTCCGATATTTGTAAAAAAAAAACCGAGTACAATTTCGTTGTTATTTTTTCCGAATTTATTTAAAAATAATAATTTAAAATTCTACATTCTTATTGCAACTTTTTGTGTGAAAGCTCAGACTGTAAATTCGAGTGGCGACGATCATTAAGTCGACTTTTTTAAATATGAGCCCGTATTTTTTATTGCAGTTTTGTAAGCTCCAAGCCCTTAAAAAATCTTCAAAAACTTCCACGGTTTTTTTCCTTTTAATTCCTCACTATGACTATTTATATTTTCTATGTGGATCCGATTAAAAGGCCGTATTGCTAATATCCTGAAATTTTAATGCTAATATGAAAGGCAAGAGTTTACCGTAGAAACCTTTTAAATACCCATTGCAATTTTTCTTTTCAAATACAGGATAAAAACTTAGGCGAACATGGTCATTGAGAACTTAACACGCATACTAAATAAAATCCTTATATTAAGCTTTGTTCCCGAATGGGTGGATTTTTATTTGAAAAAATATTAAAACCCTGTACTGTAGCTGATTTTGAGATTGAAAAATTACTACCTGCGGTTCATGTCATAGTAAGACTCTCCATCGCAAATGGAGATGAGATCAATTTCTCTTTCCCTATTCTGATTCTGTTTAAGGGGAGAAAAGTCGAGATTAATTAGTGAAACAGGAGACTGAATGTCTCTTAGTGGTTTTCTGAGTTCGAGAGAACTGTCATTAAATATTATACGCAGAGATTCACGCTGGCGGCTAACATTATCGAGGGGGTATTTTCTGAAGTAAATTCTTTTTCAAAAGTTACATTCCTAAATTTGGTTGTTTGTTTATTGCTTAATAGGGAGTCGAACACTGGATGTTCTCTGCCTCGGGGTACCTCCATGGAGAGCTCCGGAGAAAGTGTTAAGTTTATAATTTCTATAGGATTCGTCATGTCTTTTGTAATGTCGGGGAGCGTTTACTGACTAGCTTGGTCGTTCCCCTCGCCAGATGAAAGTGTGAGCTTAGGCTCAGAGAGGGGGACGGTGTTGCTGGGCATTGTGAAAGTTGTCGTACCTTCGTCGAGAACCACTTCAGAAGTTGATGTGGCCATAGTAGACAGTTGAAAAAATTTTTTGTTAACGATAAAAGTTCGGATTTACCGAACAAACAAATTTCATTAGCAACGGGCTTTCAGTCTGGGGATAGTCAATCTTAAAACTAAGAAACGCTACCGGGTGGATACCTATTTCTTAGCCTAAGATATATTACAAAAATCTTAAGGATTTATTTACTTATGAAGCCCTATCAATTATGGCTCTTGCCGTGTGCAGGCTTTACTAAGTCCATACACCACTAAAAATGTCACCTTTCGATTTTAAGTCAAAACGTCTTTAAGAAAGCACTTATGCACTGTCACCAAGAGTGTTCAGTTTGCACTTTATAGTACTTGAAGTTTTTTAAGTTTAGTTTTTTCAAAGTTTGCTCAACAGTTTATTCCAATAAAACAGGTAATTTACATTAAATACCTGTACACTGTCTTTTGCTCCCTAATTAGCTTTATGCTCAAAAATCAAATTAACATTAACAAATTACTCATATTTGTTAAGTAAGTTAACACAAACATTTGTTTAAACAAAGTTTTTACAAATAACGCAAGTTTAAGAATAGCCAATAATTATTATCTTGTCAAAATAGGTAAAAAATGTGATTCGCCCAATCAAGGGTAGATCACAAAAATACAAGTCAAAAATAGATAAAATGTCACAAGATAAGTTTTCAAAGTTAGAGTGAGCAAATCAAATTTAAAAATTTTTAAAAACCAAAAGGTTGAGCAAAAAGTTACGTTTCAAAATAACAATCAAAGTTGATAATTTACGCCTGAAGTACAACAATTACAAAGCACTAAAAACACTTGTTGAAATCACCTTAAGTTACCTAGAAAGGAAACTTGATCTGGAGAACTAACTAAGCTTGATGAACGCTTAATGAGAGGGAGACCAGAGACTTAGCTTACCCAGCTTTCTCACGTAATTTTGACAGCCAGTTCTTCTTGTTCTTCCCGATGCCTCATACTAGGGCGTAAATCAAGAGAACCTGATTCAATCCCCGAGGGCGATCTTCTCAATTCAAACCCTACTCGAAACCTAAGTGTAATGGAACCTTTCTGTACAAAGACCCGGCGAATTCCAACGGTGGGAACGATAGTGCAATGTTCCACTAGTTGTCTTCAGCTGTATGTGTCACTAACGAGTTGAATCCACGATCTGCTAAAAAGTCAAATTTCGGTCTATATTTATATGATTTTTCTGCCGACGCCACGGTTACACCTTTTGGTCAGGTCTAGACCAATGGTGGCCATTTGGGGCGAAGTTCCGTGTAATGTGTTCCCAGTAATTGTATTACTTTATGCGTCTTCTGGCAAAGTTTGAGATTTTTCCTAAAACTTTTTTCTTTTTTGGTGAAAAATTTTTGTTAAAAGTTGTCTTTTAGATGTATAATCATTCCACAAAAATTTGGGATTTTTCTTACAAGTGGTTCTTGAGATATTGGAACTTTTCACCAGGACCTGGTGCTCTGATTCCAAGGTCTGTTTTCTTGGGTCCTTTTTGTTTTTTCGCAAAAGGACATATAATGAAAGATGTTTCCTTTTAATAGGGCTAACTTTCTATGAAGGTCCCGTTTTGATATTAACAAATTTAATTTTTTGTTGTAAAATTTTGGCTGGAGTCGAAAAATGAAAAAATGATGTTCCGTAATTTTGTACTTATCAATCTGATTTTGGATATGTGGTACGTATATCTCATCATTCTGAATATTTTATTAAGAGTGACTTTTGTCGCTATCTCTACTCGTTTAGGAGATATGAACGTGGCGTCCTTTTGAAGTATGTCGCTTCCAAAAGTTGTCTTTTTTCGTCCATAGTTCGGTTGTGGACTAAGATATCATTTTGGAATGTTGGTAAAAGGTGGCCTAATGGATCTCTTTCAAAAGCTCCTTACGGCCCTTGATTATCTCTTAAGGGAAAAAATGTATTAATGTTCGAAAGTCAAAATTTTGCGTGTAACGAACTTAAAAATTCAAATCATGAAATTTCAGTTAATTTTCTCAGGTTTCTTTCGATAGATTTTAATGATTCTTTTACTCAATTGTTTGCCGTGATAATGGCTTTCTAGAAAAGTGAAAATTTTGAAAAAATAATAAAATTTAGATTTTTGAAAAATTAAATCAATTTTATTTCTACATGAATTAATTGAGATATTGAAAAGATTTTACATAGGCGTGAAGGGCTTGAAAAATTAAGCATTCCTACCAAGTTTCACTGTTCTATGTTAGTTAGAAGTATTTTTAATTGTTAATTGAAAATAGAAATTCTGGAATGACGCCAACTAACTAGGTCAAGCTAAACTTGGCGTGGTTGTTTCTGATTGGCTGCTTACAGCGCGTCCTGTATTGTCATTGGTTGCTTTTGGATCATGGAATTTTCGAGACCAATGCCTGATATGTGTATTAATATAGGAATATTTTTTCTTTGTTTTCGCCTTATTTTTACACGTATTTCTTGATTTATTTGGCAAAAAATTTGATATTACGACAGCTGCTGGTTTGGCCAAATTGGGACGTAATGAAATTTGTTACCGTTGTAAATTCCTAAATATTGGTAAGTAAGTAGTTTTGAGGAGCCAGATATTAAGAAAACGCGAAAAAGATTTGTTTTTCAAAAAATAAGGTCTAAGAAAACAATAATTTGTCTAACAGTAATTTGTAGCACTCACCAAATTATCTAAAACGTCAATGTTCGATGCTACCCAGTGAATGATACAAGTTGTAATTTATTTTCAGTGAAAGAAATTTTTTAACAATGACTAGAAATTACAATGTTTTAATTGAGTTGGCTCCGTAAAATTGTCTCCAAAAAGTTGTCGAAATATTATCATACCTATCGAACACTATATATAAGTATTCTTATTACATTTGACTGCAAGAATAGTGAATAGGTAAAAATAGCAGAAGAATAGAAAAAATCACCCAAGTATACAAGACATTTTTCGTTTAAGACACAGTTTAGACATACTATTACACGTTGAAATGTAAGCGGGGCATTTACCTATGTGATCTAAAAGGCTAGATTGGTATTGTATTGGTAGATGTATATGTACTGGGACTTTATTTGATCATTAAATCTTGATAGTACAAATTCCCCCCCGCTTTGTGGATTTGAGTAAATATGTAGTTTTTGAATGTTGTTTGAATTTTGGAAAGTTTATCCTTCTTGAGTCATGAACATGATAAATTGTACGTTGCACTTAAGGATTTGAATGCAACTTGAACGCACTTGGTAATTTGAATGCAAATTTCCAAAATAATCTTTTTCATCCGCTAAAAGATTAGATTTTTGTATATAATTTAGCGTTTGTAATCTATTTAGGAAGTCAAGGGAGTCTCGTTTTGTAATAGTTTAATTCGCTGTATGTCTTGAATTAAAGAAGATAAGTCTCTAGTATCGCCAAAGTCACAATTTAAAAGTTGTTTTATTTCAGTGTACGATAGCAGATTTTTAGAGCTTATTAACTGCGTTGCTTTACCTCGTAATTTATTTTTTAAGTCAATGACTATGCTTTTGATTACAAGAAACATATTTGGTCGCAATAATATTTTGAGAGAATAGAAACATTTCAGAAAATGTATACGGTTCAACTACAAGTTGTTGTGCTGAAGTACTTGGGCGTAGTTTGGTCAGGGATTTTAATTAGTATTCAATATAACAAAATAGAATAAAATTATAATAGTAAAAGTAGTATTACTATTTTTGATACAAATGTGTATGATTCGTACAAAAGAAAATAGGAAAATTATTTGATGTCGATTAGCAGTATAATGGGAAAAAAATGTGAGAAAATAAACGTTCGTTCGAGGCACATAAAGTTAGTAAATTTAACTCTATAGTATACAATATTATTTTCAGTTCAAAATTAAGGTTATCGTTAATTAGCGGTATAATTAACAGAAGAAAATGTTTAAATCTAATAATTTATGGTTTATTTATCTTGGAAATTGTTTCGATTAACAGAATAATCGAGAAAAATTGACTAGAAAATTGGATATTCTCTCGAAATATGGAAAAATTTGTTTCAGTGTAGTTTATTGATTAACTGAATAAACTGATATTTTGTCTAGATTTTTAAGATAATTTCTTAAAACAAACTTCTTTTTCCTGATTTGTATCTTTAAAAGTATCAAATATCAGTATAATTGACGAATATTTGACTTATTATGAATTATATCAACGCAGCATAAAAAACATAAACTTGTTTGACTCATTATGAATTATATCAACGCAGCATAAAAAAGGCTTAAACAAATAATATAATATTTTTAAATAACTGTTTAAGGGCGCCGAGTGAAAAATCCCTCCAACTATATATTGGTATTTAGTATATTATTTGTTTACAAGACATTTTCAGTATTTATTAGTGTTAAGACCACAAGTAATTAAAGTAATTTATCAGATATTCACATGTTTTCGCTTCTATTTTCTATTTCTACCCTTGCCCATTATAATTTAGCGAACTATTTTCTATATTAAAAGCACCCTGAAAGGTTGCTTTACCACATCACTTATTCAGATCCATTAATCACAGAGAAATCGCAAACAAAACTTCCCTTTTTTGAAGTTGGTTAAAAATTATTTTGTATTAAAAAAATAAAATAAATCTGATATGTTTAGCCCTTTTTTCGAAATATATATATTTTTAAATACATATAATTGAAAAAAAAAATCAAGTACCTATTTATACCAGTGACACAACTTTTTGAAATCAACCAAACTTTTTAGATTTTAAAGCATTTACTAAAACTATTCGTTTTCAATCTGACTGATATCGGTTTACGCGTTCTCATTTTTTTTTACGTTTTTATAACCATAATTATATCGAAGATCTACGCCTATAACACTCAAGATGTCATCCCCGCGAGACACTGAACTTGACAATTTTTTGTGCAAATTTAAAATGAATCGATCTGACGTTTGACCGCTCTCAAGTTATCGTTTTTTTACATATACACACATCCCTACAGTTACAGTACAGATATATTTTTTTTTAAATATATTTTTAAAAAACATATTTATAATAAGAATATCCTTGACAATTTTTTGTGCAAGTTTGAATGAAATCGGTCTGAAGACAATACTTGCCCTATATAGACCATATAGTGAATTAATAACACGATATATGTACTGTTATACGGGAACGTAAAAAAAAAATAAACCTATTAGATGACAACTTTCGCCTTAGCCGGAAATTAAAAAAAATACTTCCGTTTAAACAGGAATCTAATATTTATAATATATTTTTATAAAATCATGATAGAAAGTCTAAGTTATTTCGTTCTAGATTAATGATTTTGGAGCTTTAAGTGAACCAAAAAAATAATTTTGAGACACCATTTTCTCGAAAATATTTTAGAGAAAAAAAATATAATTGTTCTTATACAAATGATGTCATGATGAAGATCAATTTGAGAGTAAAACAGTTATTCTAAATTTTAAATAGTATGAAAGTTAAATAATGTATTCCCCTTAAATTATTAATCCTGTACATTTGTTCACCACGAATATTATATCGATAACTGATTGATTGATTTTCAAACTGTTGATATCTTATAACACTCTTTCGATATATGGTTAGTACAAATTTGAATTAACTTGCATATAAGTTCTAAAAAATTTATAAAACACGAAAGATAAAAAGGTCAGTTTAAAAAAAATTACCTGGCAGTTCCTGTCAAATTTTTATCTTCTCTATACAAAATATGCTGGCGAGTGCGAGCATCTCTGAATTTCTTGGCTAATCCAAAATCTATCAGGAACAGTTTATTGCAATGACGTCCGATACCCATAAGAAAATTGTCAGGCTTGATATCTCTGTGGATAAAGGATTTGCAGTGAACGTATTCAATCCGCCCAATCATCTGATCCGCTAACATAAGGACTGTTTTGATAGTAAAACGTCTGGAGCAAAAGTTGAAAAGATCCTCAAGAGAAGGACCCAAGAGGTCCATGACAAGAACGTTGTGCTCTTTTTCTTGACCATAGTATCTGAAATTAAAAAAAATGCAACTTTATTATAATATTCTAACTTGGTAAATACCTTTAAAAGGGCATAAACTTATTATTAATATTCAGGTCACAAGCTTTTCAAAACAGCACTTACAAATTACATAATTATTTGTGTTTTTGGTTTGGTTTTGTGGTTTCGTGTACGCATAAGGACAATCCGTTAAGTCTCTACACTCAAAAGTTGCAGGTTTTTTTGTACAACTGTTTAAATATTTAAACAAAATGATATAAAATGTTAATTTTATACTGTTTTGTTAGAATTGCCAAATTTATGGCCGAAAATGTCACTTTTTCACACTAATGCCCACAAATGTCAGTTTGCCAAGAAAATTACAACTGGTATGTCTACTTTTCGACACGGACAGTAGTACAAAAACAAAATTTTATATATAATATATTCCTACATCATAGCCTACTCCAAAAGTTGTCTGAGAAAGTCAAGCTGTTTGCTTAATAAAAAAATCGGTAAATTTCCTTTTCCAATTTGGTTCGGTACATAGGCATTTAGTAACATATATACTGTCTTGTCAAACATTTTTATTGGGCACCGTTTTGTTCGAACATATTGGCTTCCTACCAATATTATACCAGTTTCTACCTAAACCACACCTGATTTTTGGACATAATTTAAAATAAATTGATTACATTGACACACATCACCATTTTGTTCCGTCATGTTAAATTCATATCAGTTTATCCCCTATGTCACATTTAATTTTTCTGCAAAATTAAAAATCAAGATTTTTTAAACAATATATTTAGCCCCCATTTTGTTACGCCATCTTGAATTCGTATTGAAACTTTACGAATATATCTCTAAACCACACTTAATGCTTGTACAAAATTCTAAATTAATCTAATACGTAGTTTTTTCAGGCTGATTTTTTGTCGTCATTTTGTTTTGTTGTCTTGGATACATACCAAAGTGTTACCAGTTTATTCCTATGTAACACTTTTTGTGTACAATTTGAAGTAAATTGGATAATTATTAATTAACCATTTTTTTAACATTTTGCAATTTTGTTTCGCCATACTGGATTTTTACTAAAATGTTACCAAGTCATCCCCATACCACCCTAAATGTTTGACCACCATTTGAAGTCAATCGGATTAGTAGTTTTTTAGCTATGCCGCGAAAAGACAGACCGATAGACAGACAGAGAGATCACACAGAATTGTTTTTAGGCATCTAAGGATCCTGAAACGTGTAAAGATCTGAAAACATCTCGAAGGGTAATTTTTTCACGATTATAATACTTCCCTGTAAAAAAAATATACATTTTTTACCCTGCTGAAAAGTTTTTTCAATTTTTATTTATTTTTTGTCGGTATTTTTTGACTTCTCCCCGCTTAATCATTATCTTTTCATTACATCCCTGCATATGTGATTTCAATGTTAGGGTGTTTCAGCATAGCGTGATTACACAATTTGTGCCGAATGTAAATGAATTTTTAAGCAGGTTGTTTCTATCCTGTACAGATTTTGGGTAAAATGCAAATTTATATTATAAAATATGGGTATGGAACATTTTTATATATAAATATATATCTGTATCTGTATCTGGCCTGACATCCAGATGTCAATTGCAACACGTAATTTTACTTCGCTCTTCACTTAAGCTTCTGAAGTTTATTTCAGATTTGCAGTTGGAGTAAAATAATACATGAGTTCCTCATTTAATTTGTATGACTTGTGTAGTGTTGTTTAATAAATTGATTAAATGGTAGAAATCAGAAAATAGTGTTTGCAATACAAATAGTTTGGGGAAAAACGGAAGACTATATCACAGATCGATTGCTATTTTTAGCTATTATAGCAGGTATTGGACCAAAGTCTAATAGGCAGTATGATGCGGAATTTACCTACATACGCAGTGCTTCTGCTAGTTTCTCGACATTTTCCGAATGTGATATTCTGGTGGCAAATTACACAAACGCCGAAGCGGACATAGATTATAATTGCTAACTTGCTGATTGTAACTATTTAGAGGCAAGGCGTAAATATGCTTATTGCAAACACCCTCTTTTAGTTAGACGTTGGAAAATGTTTCTGAAGATTTGATGGTTAGGAGCTTGTGATTGAATTGGATGTATTTATATTCTAAGATTTCCCAATCACAAGCTCCCAACCATTAAATCTTCAGAAATATTTTCCAACGTCTAACGGAAACAGGGTTTCAGAGAGGCCCAATTACAGGAAGGTCATCAATCGGCAACACGCCTGAACTAGAAGCAGTCTTGAATGCCATTGATGAAGACCCCAAGACAAGACAAATTGGTGACGAATCATGTAAGTTATAAATTCGTTTATAAGGATATTCGAAGCATTATAGCCACGAATAACCTGGTAAATGTAGTTCAAACGGGAGGTTGATTAAGAGAACTGCACCCTTCAACTTTCTCATTATGAATGAATCTGTGAAAGGTAGACACTGCGGAAGAAAAAAAAACTAAATATTAAAGTTAATAATTCTGATACACAGATGAGTGCTACGAAAAGACATAGTGAGCCAAGTAGTTCAGAAAAAACCAACTTGATGCTTAGTGTTTTTACTGATTTAAATGGCCTCAAATATGTATGTATATTCAAAATCCCTATATCAGGATAAGTACCCATCCATGGTGTTAAGTATTATGGATATAGGTAGTAACTTTTTAACATTTTTTAATTAGCTAAATCAAGCACTTAACAGAATATTTAGGCCCGGGAAAAATATAATTTTGAACAGTGACTTCAATATTGATGTAAATAGAGATTATCATGATTATGCAGTTTTACGGATATACTGAGTAGTTTTAATGTTGGCAACAAAATTTTAACTCCCACTAGGGGCAACTATATTTTAGACCATGAATATACAGAAAATGATCTAGAATATCTCGTTGAGGATAATAATGTATCAGACCATAAGAGACTCTTAGATGTCAAAATATTCAGACTCTTACTAAACGTTATTTTTCAAAAAGTAACATAGAGCAATTTTATAAGGATTTACAAATGAAGAATGGCAGACCGTCCTTGGGACGAGTGACGTGAACTCTGCATTTAATGCATTTCATAGTATTTTTTTATATTATTTTAACATACATTTTCCCCTAAAAACTGTCAAAATAAATAGAAACAAAAAATGTTGGGTAAGCCCAGAGGTTAAGCAGTCAAGTTTGGCTTTAAAAGAACTTTATAAGTTAAAAAAAAACAATATCCTGACCTAAATGAAGTGTACCTCTCAACAAAAAGAGCAGATATGGCTCTACTTAATAACATGGAGACTGGTAAGGGTTATTATGGGTAAACAATCCGGGAGAAAAAACATCGAGCTGAAATCTAACGATACTCTAGACACAAACCCTCACAATATAGCTAATTCTGCTGCACAGAATACAATAAATAAGATCAATGTCAATAGCAATTTAGAGCCCACTTCTATAACGGGAAACCTAAGCAGTCTGTTTCTTTACGGTTTTTCTGAAAGGGAAATAAAGGCTATAGTTAGGGATAAAATAAAAAACAAACTTTCGGCCGGGTTTGACGAAGTATCGGGAACTCTTTTAAAAATGGTTATTAGCCCTATATCACATGTCTTAGCATATGTAATTAATTTAAGTTTTATGAGTGGCTGTTTTCCAAAAATACTGACAGTTAATAAAATTATACCTATTCATAAAAAAGGTGATATTCGCTCAGTTGAAAATTATCGTTCTGTAGTCTTAATATCTGTATTTTCAAAACTGTTTGAATACTGCTCTCTTGATAGATTGGAAAATTTGCTACTTAAAAATAAGATACTGACTTCCTGTCAATTTAGATTTAAAAGACACTGCTCCACGATGACGGCGGTGCAACATTTTTATGCAAATTTAATGGAACACCTGGAGAGGGGTGAGTGTCCTGCTGGGATCTTCTGTGATCACAGCAGGGCATTTGACTGTGTTAATTTACAGCTCCTGCTTAACAAGATGGAGGCTTATAGCATGGCTTTCAGACTTTCTGAGGAATAGACAACAATATATGTCACTTTCATATAGTGATCCCAACTTGGGCTACAGACAATGCATGTTTGAACGAGTTGTTGTTAATATAGGGGTGCCCCAGGGCTCTGTCTTGGGGACCATTCTTTTTATCTCCTACATAAATGACATGCTGTCTGCTGTGAATGACAACTAGAGAGCTACTCTGTTTGCGGACGATTCTTGTTTTGTTGTTTCTAATCACATTACCGAGAACCTTGAGATCTCTTGCAACAGTGGTATGAAATCACTTAAAACTTGGTTTAGTCAAAATTCACGGTTTCTAAATAGCAGTAAAACTACATATTTACGTTTCCATACACCTCAAATAACTCAAAATTTAGATCTCACTATTAAAGTCGGTAACGAAGATATTTCAAAATCGACTTCTATAAAATTCTTGGGTCTGACACTGGATCATACCCTAAGCTGGAAAGAACATTGTGACAGTTTACGTTTTAAACTAAACAACCTTTGTTTTTTAATAAGGAATCTAAGAACAATTCTAGTCTACACTATGGGATATGCTTCTAGAGTTCTTCGCCTGCTTCACAGGTTGTCTTTGTAACACAAAAGCGCGTGATAAGGTGCATGCTTGGGCTTTCGCCAACAACGTCATGTAGGACTCATTTTAGATCTTTAGGAGTAGTTACTCTCATAGGTATACTAATTTACGAATTATCTAAATTTATGTTTTTGAGCGTATCGAACCGTCTAAAAATTAGGGATGTTTATCAACACTTTACTCGGGCTCGGGACGTTTAAAAAACTGAACATTACTAGGAACGCACCAGATAGTTTGGGTTTACGTGTTTTCAATGCATCGCCACACCACATTAGATAATGTCAATCTTTAAATAGTTTTAAAAAATGTACCAAAAAGTTTTTAATCCAACAAGAATTTTATAATCTGGGTGAGTTCTATGCCCTTGGTAATAGACAAAGTCAAGCTTGGATCAAGGCTAGTGTTGAAAAATAGGTGATATATTGCTATTTGTTTTCATATTAACATTGTTAGTTAATTGTAACATAACTCTTTTGAACTTTTTTGTATTTGAGTGTAATATTCTTGTAATTGTGACGGATTCCATAATTATTATGTAGCCATAATGATACTGTGGTCGATCCAGAAAGCGCTCGACCAGAGTCATGTATATATTTGATGATATAGCCTGAGAGAAATAGGATAACATTAGAAGAATTTTTTTATGAGACGACATAACGCTATAGATTCCTTTTATCTTTATCAGACGTAATTGTAAAGTCCTAAACAGCTATTTCGTGACAATGCTAGCATACTGGTGTTATTTAAACAGAATGATTTAAACCTCAAACATGTATGAAAAGACAGATATGTCTTTGGATGTGTATAGAAACAATTGTTCAGAAAGCTGGAAAGATAAATACGGATTTTTAGTTATAGTTAAGGATGATTAAATTAACAAAGGCAGATACAGAAGCTAGTTTGACTAGTGACACTTATATAATTTCCTAATTAGCTGACGTCGCGTCGCTTACTATAAAAAGAACCTTGGTACAGAACACCCCTTTACACTGCTCTCAAACAGTTTTCCTAAATAGGTCCGTTCAACACCAATTAAAACCCGTTCTGCTAAAACAGATCCCTTCCAAAATACGTTAATCTACACAGATAGCTGTTATTAAAAACTGTCGAGTCGTTGCAGAACTGTCAATGTCATCTGTGTTTAGAAAAGCAGACTATAGGTTCTAAAAAGAATTTATTTTACACCAGAAGGTGATATCGAGAAGACAGAAGGGATCAAATAACCTGGAACAAGGGGATTATATGAATTCTTATTCTCAAAAGATCCTCAACATAAAGGTAACGATACGGAATACTTTCAAGATATTTTAACAGAAACTAATGCAGCTAAAAAGACCAACTAACCAAAAGGACAAATAAGGGTGCTAGGTCAGAGAAATAAAATTACATGTAAAACCATCACTCAATCAAGGAGCTGCTGCATCGAACTCTATTAAATCACCAGCTTCCGCTGAAATTTTCACCAAGAACGACTAGGGCTACACCCAAATCATGACCTGCTTTAATGATGCAATATAATGAAAAACCTAAAAAACTATATCTATTATCACGATAGAAATGAATTAGTAGATAGATTCGTAAAACAAGACGAATCGAATGTTATCGAGTTTTTATAAATAGACTACCTAGATAGATCCCTGTGCGAGCTTGTTCATACTGTAACCATGAACAAGTTCGAACATTCTTTGTCTTTTGCTCATAAACCTATTCAAGTCATTTGAACCCAGTCGGTAATACCTTCCACAAGCGATAGTGATTATAGTAAGTGTCTAATATTAAAGCACGTGTAGAATGAAATGATGCTGTAAACAAGCACTACGTAGATTCATTGATAGAACAGTTTCAGGGCACTGTGCAAATTATAAAAAGAAAATTTCTTATTTTCGGCAAGGATATAGAGAAAAGAACTTGAAAAGTTAAGAAGTAGTAATAGAATGATTCGTACATCTATTTTACATGCAACTAGCAGCATTTTGATTCTAAGTAGTATCTAACTCTTGATGTCTATAACTAGTAAATCAAATTAAGGAAAAACGGATGATGCAATTTCAAAATTTCTTCTTCTTGTAGTGCCTATCCATTTCGGATGATGACGATCAATAAGGCTATTCTAGCTTTTGTCTGCCGTTATTCTGAAAAGTTAGTTTGAACTCTTATCGAACCCAGCCCTAAGGTTCTGGAGCCTGGAGATTCATCTGCGTCTTGGACCTCTCTTCTCGTAGATCTTACCTTGGATAATGGATTGTAGTAGGGCGTATTTGTTTTCATTTCGCATGAAATATCCAAGATATTGTAGTTTGCGTATTTTGATGGTGTTAACGATCTCCTTGCTCTTTTTCATTCTTTGGGGTACTTCTACATTTGTGATGTGGTCTTTCCATGATATTCCCAACATTCTCCTATAAATCCACATTTCGAAGGCTTCTAGTTTCTTTGTGGTTGCTTCATTGACTGTCCAGGACTAAACGTTATATAGGAGGATGGAAAATATATAGCATCTTAGCATTCAAATTTTTATGTCGAGAGATAGGTCATGGGTTTTAAATATACGGCTCATGCTGTTGAAGGCGGCTCGTGCTTTTCCAATTTCGTCATTGTGATCCCAATTTTCATTTATAAGTGTGCCTAGGTAATTTGTTTCTTTGACACTTTCGATTACTTGAATGTTAACAAGTAGCTGGACATTTTCTATTTTTCTTTTGCTTACGATCATAAATTTGGTCTGGTTACAATTTATACTTAGGCCATATTTTTCACTACATGTATTTATCCTGTTCATTAATGTTTGAAGCCCATCAAATCTATAGGAAAAGATTAGGGTATCGTCCGCGTCCATTTATCCTTATCCCTGCATCTATTTCATCAAGTGCTTCCTTTAAATATTTGCTCGGAGTAGATAATAAATAGGATGAGTGAAAGGATACAGCCCTGCCTAACACCTTGGGCTATTTTAACCATGTCTGTTGTACCCTGTTCTAGTTTAAGATTGGCGACTTGTTGCCAGTAAAAGTTTACAATGATGCGAATGTCTTTGTCATCATCGATTCCAACTCTTTTCAGGATATCTACCATTTTATGACGTTGAACTTTATCAAAGGCTTTTTGATAATGAACAAGGCATATATAAATATCACGTCTCTTGCTCTTTCAAAGAGAACTTGAACTGCAAACAGGGCATCTCTGGTTCCTACGACATTGGCGAAACCGAACTAGTTGGCTGAGATCTGTTCCTCGCATGTTTTGTATATTCTTTTGTGGATGATTTTCAAAAAGAGTTTGAGGAGGTGGTTCATGAGGCTGATAGTTTCTTATATACTTCACATTTTTTTGGCGTTGGGTTTCTTTGGTAATGTTACGAACTCTGATTTAGCCATTCTTCCGGTATATTCCCTATGTTGTATATGGTGTTGAACATTTTGGCTAGTTCTTCAGTGCCTTCATCATCTATTAGTTTTAGGATCTTAACCTGGATGCCGCCTGGATCTGTCGCTTTTCCGTTTTTCATTAGCTTTAACGCTGCCTCAACTTCAGTTGTTAGTACGTGTGGTCCACTATTGTTTTCTATTTGTAGTACATCTGGTCTCTCTTCGTCTCTGAAAAGCTTCGCTATGTATTCTTCCCAGGTCTTTTTCTTTTCTTCCATAGTTATTATTAAGTTTCCGCATGCATCCACTAACCTTCCTTGATGTTTTCTCTTTAATTTCCCAGTGACTTCCTTGATTCTCCGGTGTACATTAACAGTTATTTGAAAGTAAAAAATAATCGTAATATAAGCCGTCGTATTACTTAGTTTATTAGAGATGTTATTATATTAGATAACATCCAGCATATCTACGATTACGAAGACCAGGATAACAAATCGTTAAGAAGCTCCATACACCAGCCGTCTTAAATTGAAGCGGAGATTTATTCAGTATGTATGGTCTCGATAAAACTTTTGCTACAGATCTCGCTTAACTTGACAGGCATTCTCGCGAAAATAAGAAGTTTAAATATATTCTAGTAGTTATTGAGTGTTGTTCACCACTTACACTCACGTCATTTCTCTGAACACAAGTTTAAATCCAGAAATATACAGGGGGCTTACTGACTTTGTAGCAGAAATCGATATGGGTATGAAACAACATTCGGAAGAAAAGAATATTTTTAAAGGTGCGTCAAGATCAGTTCAAAATGACATATTATATGCCATTTTAATAGTTTGCCAAGAAGAGATAAAAACAGGTATCAGAAGCGAAGTTTGTAGCGATTCAGTGTAACGAAACCACTGATATGTCTACGCAACAGCAACTTATTATTTTAGCATGTGAACGAAATGAACAAATTCACGAACGTTTTTGGAAATTTTAATACTTGTGTCACATAGTGCCAACGACATCGCCAGAGAGATTAAGGTAGAGTTGGAATTACTTAATATTTCCGCAAATCAACTAGTAGGTCAACGCTATGATAGAGCGTCCGTTATGTCAAGAAGGGAAGGAGGTGTACAAGGTACTAGAAGAAAAGAATATCCATATTCATTCTATGTACAGGGTGGCCCGTTTATTATGGAACGATAGCTTATCTCAGAACTTGTACGCGATAGAGATAGCAAAAAATGTTAAATACAGAAGTTTTCTGGATTCATTTACACAAAACGTAATTGCTGTTTAGAATATTTAACTGAGTTTTCGAATTTGACAAGCTGCTTATAGAAATCTAGGAACCCGCTGTCAAATTTCACATTCCTTTAAACATTCTAAACTTTAATTGAGCTTTCTGCAACTGGCCGTTAGACTTTTAAAATATTATATTTTTATATATACATATATTAGTATAGTATATTATAGCATTTTTGGTTTCCTAGATACATTTGCAGGTCTAAATATAACTATCAATTTCTCCAATTGAAAGCCTTTATTATTTAATTGCGGTTGGTTTCCTTGTGGAAGAGGACCTACTCACAGGGTGACCAAAAACTAACATTAAAAATTTAAGTGAGAAAATCGTTAAGTAATTTTTTTCAAATATTTTGATATTATTAAGTATTTCTTGACGTTTGACAATTTATATACTTATTTTCGATAATTATCATGCTGGGACCATTAAATTATTACCACGAAGATTATTTAAATGTGTTTATTATCTGCAGGGAATGTAACAAAGTTTATTAAGAAAAAGCCAGACATTATTTACTGATAGGAATCCAGATAAACAGAACATATATATTATTGTTTAGGATTTTTTTTTTCATTTTTTTTTTGGACAATACACGTTGTGTAAACTGTTTCTAAATATGAAATTGCATTCTACATAAACTGACCTTCGTTAAAAAAATTAACACCTCCTTGGATTCTGTGACGCAATTCATTCACCATTGTTGGTTTTTCTTTATAATATACAATTTCTTTTAGGGTACCCCATAAGAAATAGTCCACATGACTCAAGTCTGGAGTCCTAGGTGGACACGCAAGATTGCCGTTTTCCCCAATCCAGTATTGGTAACGATTGGACAAATAGTTGGTTATTTCTTGACTCTTATGGTAAGGAGCATCATCCTGTTGCCATATTAGTTGTAGCACTTGGTTTTCAATAAGCTGCTGGATATCGTTGCTTAGTTTGTTTAATTACCACATTTCGAATACTACAAATTTTTGGAATAGACAATCTTATAATACAAAGCTACCCTTATTTTTAATGCTAAATAAGATAATATTGTTAAAATAGGGGATTTTCTATTTGAAAAAAATACTTTTAACGAATTATTCAATTAAATTTTTAATTCTTAGTTTTTGATCACCCTGTATTTATTTATAAAAATGTCAACACGAACCACTAAAGTAGGTCCTCTTCTACGAGAAAACCAACCCCAATTAAATAATACAGGCTTTCAATAGGAGAAATTGATAGTAATATGTAGACCTGCAAACGTCATCTTTGACATAAAATTGAAACGTCAAAAACGGTTAAACTTAGGTATAAGATATTATAAATGAAATATATCTAGAATTTTTCGAGGAATTCAAAAATACGATAATATACACGGTGTTTCATTTAAATTAGGAAGTTGACACTTAACCACGGAAACCCAAACACCCTGTATATAAAATATGATATTTTAAAAGTTTCAATGAATCGAAAAAACCTTTTTCCCCCTCCCTGTATTGTAAGCAATCTATTTTGACACTGCTTTGACAGACGTAAGTGAAAGTTACTCAACAAGGTATTGGTTGCCCTTAACGACAGGATGTAAGTCAACTTACATCCCTAGGGCAATAATAATCTAAAATTATTATAAGTAGCTTTAATTTTTGATTTCATCAACATATTACATAAATCCGGACAAAAATCCGGTGATATTAATCGAAATGAATATTAATGGTACAATTATTACAATTATTCACATTTTTAAACACTTTCCATTTTGATATCGCATAAAGAAGCGCGGATTAATAGTTGTCATGTGGGATCCTTGTATCAATGTACTTTTGAATTATTTTGAAATAACAAACCTGAGTGTCGTCACTTTTTGTCACTGTAAATGTACGTGACATTCCATTTTTGGAGTCAGGAATGGTCACAATTATGACTTCTTGACTTATTTTAACATTGTCCATTTTCATTTCACAGAGTTTATTAGAACGGCACGCTCCAGCAACTTCCATTATCATTACGACCCTCATCAATAAGTATATATCATCGGGGGCTTCAAGCATGAACTTATTCACAACTTTCCTGTTAAACACATTCGATTTTTTGGGTCTATAACCATCATTTTTTCTTTCCAAAAATGCTCGAAGTTTTGGATACTTAGAAATATCTATATTTTCCTCTATAAAAAGGGTGGACATCGAATACTCACACCATAAGCTTGATGGGGACTTCAATATAGCACTTTTTTCGTGGAAATACGCCAAAAACAAGATTTCTGAGACTGCAGTAGCCGTCTTGCTTTGTCACCAATTCTTGAAGGATTTATATGCTTCATACCTTTTATTCGACTTTTCCGGTAGTAGAGATAAACAAGCAATATTCGCTGATTCTTCTATGTTTGAAATATCCATTTTATCCACAAAGAATCAAATAATTCGACTTCTTCAAACTTTTCGCTATGAATTGTCAACTTGACATTGTTAATAAAACAAAAACTGCTTATGTTGCTCTGGCAACGGATCACGGCTGCCTTCATAATTTAATGAGAATGCTATCGAATGTAATGATAATGAAAATCCAAAAATATATCCAGCATTTTCTTATAAACATACAATACAGGAAGGGGGAAAAATCTTATATACTATATGGGGTGTACGTACACTAACCAGTCTCGAACTTTTTTGCCAGCCCTCGCTATCGCTCAGGCGCAAACTCGTCCTCGACTGGTAAATGTTACTTACATCCCTTATAGTATAAATAACTATTGTAGTTAATATTTTTTGCTCTCTTACAGGTCCTGAGCTAAGATTTTGACCCATAATAAACAGACCACAATATACATGTATTTCTTTTTTTTTTTTCGAGATTATCAAAATGGACTGGCATGCTACACGAAATAGTGAAAAAAAAGGATTCCCTTAGCACCAACAACAAGATGGAATTTTAACACACGTACTGTGAGTGCGCTACATAAAAACAAAGAGGACCTAAAACTTGTTTAGAAAGTATATTAGAAACCCCGGGAAATGACTTTAATACAATTAATCAACCTGAGACTTATTGTTTATTGGGTTATTTAAATAATAAACATTTTATTTATTAGCTTACACTCTTTGCTCAAATAATGGCACACTGTAAAATCCTCTTTAAACAATTTCAATCTCGGTCTTTCGATGCTGTTACAATGAGCGGGTTTTTAAACAGTTTTGACAACGGTATTACAAATATTCGTAACTTAGAATCGTCCAACTTCACCAACAAAGAAGAGTAATCAGTCGATATCCTTTTCTGCACAAACAAAAGAAGTGTGTGATCTCATTAACAAATGATTTTGATAAAGTTAAATAAACCTATAACTTTTTTGAGAAAGAAAAGCTTAAAAGGGAGTTGTGTGTTAATTGTGGCAGAAAAGATTTCCATACTGCGGGAAGCGTATTAGCAATATTACCACTATTTATCGGTAGAAACCTGACTGACTGCTTTAGTGAAACTATACTCTTATTAAAATTAATCTTTATAACAGTGTCGAAAGTGAACGTTCTTTTTCTACATTAAAAATAATTAAATTTTTGCTCAAAAATACTATGAAGCAAGATCGATTAAATTCGCTTGTCATGTTAAGCATTGAGAAGGAACTGATTTCTTCAATGACAGACTTTAATGCAAGGGTAATTGAAGTTTTCGCGAAAAAAAAATCGATGGATTTTTTTGTGCAAATAAAGAATAAATTATACACACTGTTCATCAACCTGTTTATATTAGGTAGGTACGTATTTTTGCAATTTTTTTTATAGTTTAAATTTGACCTTTCTTCGCTTATTATGTTGATTATTAAGGGTACTGAATTAAAAAATATTAAATACCCATTTTAACATCGCACGAACCTGCACTGGTTCTACCATCTTGAATTTCCAAAAATTCTGTACCAGTTCATCACTATAATGATATATTTTGCCCAAAAATCCAGTGTGGTATATACATTTTTGTGCAAAATTTGAGGACAATTAAATAAGCAGTTTTTTATACCGCGGACAGACCGACCTACCGACGAAAATGGAAAAACATATTTTTCGGCATTTAGGGATCCTAAAACGATAAAATTTCGCGATTAACGATGTTTCCTTACGCGGGAAGTAAAAAAGCTGCGCCGCCACATGTTTTATTGTAAACATTAGCTTAGAGTGAGAAACAAAGGTAGGAGATCACAATTCATTCATAAGACACGTTCTGAGCACACGCCAACATGGTTCCCCTACTTTTCACATTCTATCGACCATTGTTTACAATAAAATAAGAGGTGGGGGATGGCCCATGTTTTCGGTAGAGAAAACTACTTACCCGATTAAAAAACTGGTTATTTAATTGATAATCAATTTTTGGACGAATTCAGATGGACGCACAAAATGGCGGGCTAACTTAAAATACTACCAAATTTTGCACAAAAAATAAGTCTGATACAAAAATAAATTGGGAAAATATTGGTATGAATTCAATATGGCGAAATAAAATGACGACCTATTAAAATATTTTAAGTACGAAAATGAGAAAAAGAAATACTTTCCTTGACAAAAGAAAGGATTCTTACCGTAATATGACATGATTTTCAGTGTTTTTATAAATGTGTGCTGAATTTTTGAATGCCAATAATAGGATTTGCGTGATAGTATATTTATATTTTCTTAATTGAATTATGAAATTATACTAAGTCTTAGATATCACGTAATCACATCGGAATCCACGAAATCATTTCCCAATTCATAAGTTAGATATCAACAAATTTATAAAAAATAATCGTTTGGCAACACGGTAAGTAATGCACCGCTGACGATTTTCATACCCCCACTTCCCTATCTAAAGTCAAAGATTAAATTAGGTAAATTTAAAAAAAAATTAGTTATTTATATATTATGTTTTTAGATTAAAACCTCATCATTTACAAGTATCAATGGAAAAAAGTTTTTTTTTCGCCTATTTTCTTTGTTTTTAAGACGTGTAAAGGTAAAGTTTATTCGAAATAAATTACACTTTTAAAGGAAGTTTGGATTTAATTTGCCTTTATTTAATAATCATGTTTTAAGTTGAAGCCTCCTACGGCTTTGATTAATTATTAGTTTTAAGGGTTATGTAACAGATTCAATTGTTTTTAACACACTTTTATTGGCTTCACTACTCCTCTGATTTTATGTTTATACGTCTGGTTCAAATATTGTAATGGATTTCTCACCACCTCCACATAACCGGTTAATCACCGAATCCAATAAATATTACTTTAAGTTAAGTTAGGTTAGCATATAACAATACCTAGGTAAATTTTATTCGAATAGGACAAGTTTGATAGATCTAATTTTAAAATTGAAAAATGTGCAACTTACTTAATATAAATTACCCCTTGTAATAGTTAATTAAGGTAGAGCTATCGTGTAGTATGTGTCATGTTATAAGTGTAATGATAATTTAAAAAACATGCTAAACAGGGCCGATGAAAAAGGCAGAATCCTAATTGGAAGGTGGTAACCGAAAAGGACAACTCAGAACCTTTATGGAAAACATGCTTCAGTGAAATTCACTAATTGTTTTATAGTAGTTTATATAATGCTTGAGATCTTGCACAGAAAATATCAGGGAAATGTTAAAATGATACTAGCCGTTTTAAAAATATAAACCTCTGAACTTTTAGGAAGCCTAAGACTCAAATAGAAAAAATATATATCCGTCTGCAGCTCCTTCTAGCTAGCAATAAGGAGCCAGCAACAACATTTTACAGTGGACCAGATAAGCCTTTGACATAATATAAATATACAAGAAAGATAGTCAAAGGATGTTTCCAAGGGCAAAAATATCTTCTTTATGTTAATCTAATTCCAACAAAACTTTGCAAACTCTTTCGATAGGGAGTGGCAAACATCAATGAAGTAGTAAAAAATCATATATTTCTAAAAATGCAATACTTCTTTTATCATTATCTCAAATTATACACAATTTTGCAGACAGATGGAGTAATATACATTTAATACATGGTCTCTTCCTAGGCGGGGTGGCAAACGACAGGGGAGGAGTAAAAAATTAATGTATTTTTACAATGTTTTTCTTATCTTAACTTGAAATTAAAGGAAATTCTGCAAGCTGATGGAGTAATATACTCTTAATAGGTATATGGTCTTTTCGTAGGTGGGGTGGCAAACGACAGGGGCAGAAAAAAAAATGTATGTATTTCTGAAAATACAATACCTTTCTTACCTTAGCTTGAAATTAAACGAGATTCTGCAGGCAGATATAGTAATATATTCTTAATATATATATATTATATATATTAATAAAATGGTAGAAATAGTATAAAGTAATTACCTTTTTTTAAAAATTGAAGGGTAAAACCTCGAGTGCCAGTTTTATAAAATTAAGTAATGTTTTTTTTGTGTACGCCAGATTGGTGTAAACACCAAGAAGTGAAGACTTTTTTTTCGTTATTTTGGTTGTTGTCCAAAATAATTATTCTAGACATGTCTAGAATTTAATGCAACAATTTCAATACTTTTGTTGTAATCAAAAGAACTAGAAAAAGAATAACATTTCTGTTTATCAATTGTATGGAAATTTACAGTATCTTTCAACATATACCGAGGCTGACAAAATATGTATTTTTTTAATTAAATGCTTTGTATATATTTTACACGTAAGAAAAACTAGAAGATACATTTCCAAAGAATCTGTATTTTGGATTTTCTAAAATACTTATGATATATAAATGCAGGCACGTAGCCAGGGGGGGTCTGGAGATCTCCCGGAAACTTTGAAAATATGTTGGTATAGGCATGTTTTTTACTAATTTTCCTGAGACTTGATATACATACATACATACATATATATATATATATATATATATATATATATATATATATATATATATATATGATTACTTACCAATTCAGTAGATAAATATAGATAACATATGTCATAGATATTAAAATACAGTTAAAGTGTAACAGAATTTAATTTACAATAAATAAAACAAATTTTTGGCTAATAGGTACATCTAAAACTAACCTACTGTATTATCTGATAATACATTTATCACTATTGAGAGTATACATTAATTTTTTGGATAATAAAAAAAATATCTTTAGTTCTTTTTTTATTTAAAAAAGTGTTACCTTGAAATAGATAGCTCCAAATACCTGCTAGTGTTTTTAAAAATATCATATTTTCTAATGTCTCTAAAATATCTGAAGCAGATAATATGAAATCAAATCCACTAAAATTTTCACCATTTCTCACTGCTCTCACTTGCAAACATTTAAATTTAGAATTCCCAATTATTTGTGGTTCTTCTGGATTACAGAAACCGTAGTTACTAGGTACAATAATTATTCGATCACCAACTCTGGCCAACTCGTACTAGCAATGCCGCTTCATCTTCTCTTTTAAAAGTGTTCAAGTGTAGTATAATACAAGTATTGTGGTTTTTCAGGCAGACCTAAAAACTGCAGCTGCTTGATTCTTCATCATCTTTTCGTTATTTCCAGAATAATAAAATATGTGTATGTTAATAAACAGAAACTAGTAAACTTTTTTCGTGTTTTGTATGTTTTCATCAACGTCAACAAAATAATTTAAGGTTAAGAGTAATTGTCAAATTGGGTGCAAAACGTGGCTTACTTCATGTCAAAGTATGCATGTAATTTTCCATTTATGCAATGATTGCTACTTCTAAACACCTAATCACGTGATTTAGCGAACATTAACTTAACTATCGTTATCTCCAAAATCGCACCCCTGGTTCGACCGAGGGTTCGACTGAAGCGTCTGTATAAACAGGGCTATCTCGCCAATCGCGAAATTTTTTTGAATTATTAATTTTTTTTTTAAAAACGATAATTAGTGTTGATTTAATAGCAGGTTTAGTATGAGTAAGAAATGTCTTAAAAAAATTTATGACTAATAATGGAAATTATAGAATTTTTTTAAAATTTAATTACTGTATTACTGTGTGAAAAAAAAAGTCTTTCTTCATTACATTTTTTAATTTCATTATTATTAGGAGTAACAATGAAACTTAACGTGTGTTTAGGTACCTACGTAAGTTATAAAAAAATAACAATATACTTAATTAAAATAAACAATCACGCTAAAAATAAAATATACCCAACTTCAAAATGTCAAATACCTAAAAATAAAGTTTTTCGAAAAAGAAATTATACACTTTTATTTAAAAAGACAATTTGACTAACAGTTTTACTTTTTAGGTGACCCTTCTTTCAAAAGCGATTTGCCCCGCTTTTGGGAAGATTCTCTCGTATGGTACAGATGTGGCAGTAACGCAAAGCCGTTTTTTTACCAAATTATACAACCGTGGATAAAAAATTTAAAAAATCTCATTGAATTGACTTCAAATTTTGCAGAAAAATTAAATGTGATATAGGGATAAACTGGTACGTATTCGACATGACATAACAAAATGGCGATGTGTGTCAATGTAAAAACTACCTATTGAATTCATTTTAAACTATGCCCAAAAATCAAGTGTGGCATAGGTAGAAACTGCTAAAATACTGGTAGGGATCCAATATCATAGAACAAAATGGCGCCCAATCAAAATGTTTGAAAAGATAGTATAAGTATTACGAAAGGACAATGTACTAAAATAAATTGGGTCAGACTTAAATATTCCTAATAAAAGGAAATATTTATAACGAGGGAAGTCCGGGTAAAGGAAATTTACCGATTTTTTGTGTATAATAATTAGCCAAATGTAAAAAATTCTATATATGCTCGTATTACTTTTTAACTTAAGTTTCTTAAAAAAACTAGAATTTAAAAAGAAACTTATCTGTTTCCGGCAATAATTGCATTTTGCTATTTTATCTCGAATTCCATATTTCGATTGTACTTCCACTAGCTAATAAATTACATAGCAAGACTAAGAGCAAGGCAAGCCAAAGGTGATGTTTATGAAAAATAGATCACGAAGACAAAAGTAGTTCCTACATGACTCCTACAAAACAAAATCTAACTTTGACTTTGTTTCCTATAATTTTTGTACAGCCCGATGAGCCCTGAAGTTAATAATTCACCAAGAAGTTAGCAGCAGACAGCAGCACGCTTCTGCGTCTCGCGCGGCGAATTAGAGGAATGAGTGATCGGATCGGTATTCTACTTTACGTGATCTAAATAACCCGTGATCCGGGCACTGATTCGGATCATCATACTGATGGAGATCTGATGAACCGAATCACCTACATAATCGCAATTTCCCACCTCTAGGGTCATGTCATGTAGTAGATCGAGGTTGTCATATCTAAGTCATGTCTTACAGTGTAATCTGATCTAAGTCTGGCCATTTTATCTTGTATTTTGCAAGAAAAGTAATTTCTTTACACTACTTATAAATTTATATTTACATTACTATTCTTGGTATGATAATTTTATTGCATCATGTTAAGCAAATCCATATTAATATACATATTAATATAAATTCGTATAGAGTCGGTTTGTTTAGAATTGGCATCATCTTGCAATCCACCTTGCCTTATAGTGTGAGGTATTCCTGGCAGTGGCTAAATATGTAAATAATGACCTCTATATTGTTTTACTCTAAAACGTTAGTCGATAGAAAGTGAAAAGTAGGGGAACCATCCAAACGTGATTTATGAATGAATTATGATCTCTACTTTTGTTTCTTACTCTAAGGTCGATACTATAAGGATATCCTTCACACGTTTTGTTTCGAAGACCGCTTTAGATGTATGTATTATTTTTATAAATATGAGGTAAAATATTTATATTTATATATATTTATATATATATATATATATATATATATATATATATATATATATATATATAATTTCGGTGTTACTTTACTGAAAAATTAGCTAATTCATTTTAATAATAGTAGACTGTTTTAGTTAATGATTGTGACACCTCCATTTTCATATTAAATTCTTAAATCCTGTAAAACATTTTATTAAACATTTTATTTTGTATTGACTAACTTTGTTGAGATATTTTTTACGCTTGTGCAAAATAAAATATTAGTAGCAGTGGTCATCTGTGGTTTCAAGTTTGATAAATTTCGTTTCTTTGTCCTCATTTTAACACCCACACACGATGAAAATGGAGGTCGCGTGTAACCGATGTTACACTATAATGTAATAATCTAGATCAGTAAATCTATCTGAAACTAAATTAAAATATCAGGTATAATGCTTTCTAACCGGAATGTTGTTTCATCGAAACTGAACATTTTTAAATACTGTTCTATTAAATTGTAATATCAGTAAAATTACTTCACCATATAAAAGTATTTTAACGTATTATACAGGGTGCTTTTCACTTAAAACCCCAAACACGGGCAATTCACGGGGATATCAAATTTTGGTAAAAAGCGTTAATTTGAAGAGGTAAAATGTAATTCATTGGGGTTAAAAAGCGACGCCGTCACCATTGTAAGCGCCGCGACCCAAGAAAATACAAAACAATGCCAAGAACTTTTTTGTTATATGCATTAACTAGGTCGTTATGCTGGTTACTGAGACATATAAGGTGCTTCACTTAAGTTCCAAACGTAGATTTCTCGCAAATTAACGGAGATATCAAAAATTGGTAAAAAGTAACTTTTTAGTAGAGTAATTCGTAATATTATAATTATTAAGAGATAAAACAAAGTAGACGCCGTCATAAGTTTATGCCGTTCGGGAGACCAAGAAGAAAACAGAACAATAATTGTAGACACTTTAAAAGTATAGCTTTCAAATCGTTGTTAAATTGTTGGCTGTATTCGTTCCTGAGACATACCGGTTATTTTAGAAAAATAATGATTTTTTAATGGCTTGTTTTGGAACATTTTTTTAACAATAACAACATTTTTTCTACTTTTGATCTTTTCTCTTAAATCAATATATTAATATAAATCAAAAGTATCTAAAAATGTTTATTATTAATTAGAAAAAAAAACATTATTCTTCTAAGGGTTGCGCTCTCTCAGAAGCCAATACAGCAACCTATTTGAGGCAAAAAATCAAGGTCTGAAAATTGACGTAAACTTAAAATTTAAACTTTTAAAGTACCTACAATTGTTTTGCTTTTTCTTGGCGTCGCAACTACCATACTTCTTATAGTAACTAGTGCAGTAATCAAATTCATGTATATAAGAAAAATGTTTTAAGAAATAGACGTATTTTTAAAATCCCAAGCTTTTAAAGTTCTTGCAACTGATTTGTTTGATCTTGTCGTCGCGACGCCTATAGCGGAGACGGCCTCATTGTTATTTTAATGGTAAATAATTACATTACATCCTCACAAATAAAGGCTTTTTACCATGTTTTGATGTCCTCGGTAATTCTCAAGAAAACGGAGCTTAAAGTTTAAAGTGGACCGCTCTGTAAAATTATATTAAAACCTTCTTGATATTTTTTGTTTGTTCATGGTGACGTTAAATAGGTGTCCCAAATTTTAGGAAGTATAATACTAAACAAGTATGAGCATCAGGTCGCAATGAAAATTCTTGAGGTCCGTTAAATTTGTCAGTTTTTGTTTGTTATTTTTTTAACTTCGAAATTTGACGTTTTACACACTATTTTTTATGTAGCACAACCTTAACAGCTGTACTTTGATTATAATAGACCGGATATGTCATAGCTCGCAAAGAAAAGTTCTCGAGTTTTGCTAAGTTTGTCATCTTTTTTATTTATTAAGTTTGAAGTTCTTCACACTATTTTTTATGAAGCACAGAGATGGAAAACTTTGTTTTACTAGATCACCTCGCAACAGAAAACAAAACACGAATTAAAATCAATATTATGGTAACCAAAAAAACTCCAAAATAATCCCATATTTACCTAAGATAAGCAGTCTAAACAACCCATATTAAGCCATTAACAAATTATAAATTAAATAATTAACCCGAACACGTAACATAACATGTATTTTAAACAAAGCAACTCGCCCTAGAGTTGAAGAAGTGAGAACAACAGTTTAAATAAAACCTGTTTACGTCCTCTGTGTACTTAAAAAAAATATATACACAAAAAAGTAAACAATCTTAGTTAAACCAAAACTAAGGTCAATCTTTTATCCTCTAGAGCTGGCTACCCTTCATTAATTACATTTTACCCCATGAAATTAACGCTTTTTACCAAATTTTAGTATCCTCGTTGATTCCATGTGTTTGAAGTTTTAAGCGAAACACTCAGTAATTTTACTGATATTTCCAATTTAGTATAATATGTAGAATACTGTTTTAAAATGTTCAGTTTCGATGGAACCGGCCGGCGCGGGCGTTCCGGATAAAAAACATTATATCTGATATTTTCATTTAGTTCCAAATTTACTGATCTAGAATATTACATTATAGTAACTACTAACCGGTTACACGCGACCTCCATTTTCATCGTGTGCGGGTGTCGAAATGAGGACAAAGAAACGAAATTTATTAAACTTGAACCTACAGAAGACCACTGTTAATCAATTGATATTTTATTTTGCCAAACGGTAAAAAATATCTCAACAAAATTAGTTAATACTTTATAAAACGTTTTCCAGGATTTAAAAACCTATTTGACCGTAATAAGAAAATGGAAGCATCACAATCATTAACTCGAGCATTAACTAAAATAGTCTACTGTTAGTAAAATAAATTAGCAAATTATTCAGTAATGTAACATTGAAATTACATATAAATACTACTATAATTATATATATATATATATATATATATATATATATATATATATATATATATATATATATATATATATATATATATATATATATATATACATATTTTACTTCTTATTTATACAAATAAATACATCTAAAGCGGTGTTGCAAACAAAATATATAAATAGAAAGCATACACTTCACAGTATCGACCAACGAAACAGTACATGTGACGTAGATGATTTCACGTGTTCCTGAGCACGTCGCGTTATTTATGTATTCATATCCACTATGCAGTTAAACACAGAACTGTACACCGTTAAGAAATGTTCTTTCCTATAAGTTATAATTAGAATAAAATTCATAATCACAAATACGATAAAATAATGAGTTTTCAATAAAGCACGTGAATTATTAAAGTTAAATGTATATAAAATGATAATAATACATCAAATAACATAAAATTTGATATTTTTAAAGAGTATTTCAAACTTAATGAAACAAATAACACCCACTGATATCCATTAAATAACTCCAAAGTTTACAGAATTAATTATCTGTAAACTTTAATAACACCCCCAAATAAATAGTAGACAGAAAGCTTGTTTAATGAACATAAATAGAAGTTTACAGAGTTTTATTGGATCCTTAAACGAAAAGAATGCAAGACCGACCGAAGGAAAAGTTTAGCTGACGCCAAATTTCAAAAATTTTATTGAATCAGCCGGTGACGCACACCAGAGTTTAAGAAGACATTTAATTAGCCGATATATTAATTAAATGTGTCTTTAATATCTCACCCAGTTAAAACTGTTTTTGCAAATATGTATGTAGTCTCAATATTTTTATATAATTATGAAGTGCAGGCGAGGGACTTTATGAAGTGAGGGTTTTGAAAGCAGCAGTGTAACAATGAAGCCTAAGTTCCCATCCAAAATCAACCTCTAAATAGACCAGAAGAATATCATATTTTTTTAAATGCCCTGTACA
Organism: Kuschelorhynchus macadamiae; assembly: GCA_030620095.1. Lineage (NCBI taxonomy): Eukaryota > Metazoa > Arthropoda > Insecta > Coleoptera > Curculionidae > Kuschelorhynchus > Kuschelorhynchus macadamiae. The sequence continues at coordinate 729,359 of JAUTXW010005188.1, read as the reverse complement.
TGATTTAATAGTTGTTTATGATATAAATGTTAAAAATAAACAGAAGGGAATATGTAGTTGACATGAGTGCCTCTTTCACACAAATATATATTTTTTCTACAACCGGCAATAAAAAGCAATAACACAGTTATAAATTAAATTTTAGGTTATTTAATAAACTGGAAGCAGATAGTTTTAAATAGCATGGTAAATTATCGAAGTCGACATTTGTCAATAAAACCTAACAGCCACTGTTGGCTTAATTATTTACGGCAAATTTGAAACATCCTGTTAGTTTCTCAAAACGTTATTGTGGTTTTTTACAAAGAAATGCAAGAAACGATAGAAAAAAAACGATGGTTGTATCGACTAATTTAAAGATATAGATGAAACGGATAAGTTTGTGAAATCGTGTGAAGACAAAGACGTTTCTGGGAAATATACTGAAACTATTCTTGGCATATCAGATATGTGGAAGAAATTAATTTTTCAAGTTTAAATTGTACCATTAATATTAATGGTAATAAATAAAATATTAATGTTAATAAATAAAATATAAATGTTTTTTAATGTTTGCTTTTAAAATTTGACATTACACTTTTAACACTAGTGCCTTAAACTGTAAGGCACTAATGCCTTAAAGTAACATTTTTAAGGCTACTAGGGTGTTTTAAAAATTGTTTTTTTTTATAAAATAGCGTTATAATGCATTCATTTCGTTACCTTTTTGAGTGTCGAAATGGCCCACTTTTTTCGCACTCGTTCACTCTGTAAGAAATAATGTAAAAAGCACATTAGTGATTGTTAAAACTGCCTATTTATTTTAAATATCAATTACACGATAATTGATGTATTTAAACCAGATGAATTGTTACTAAACACTTGTATAGGGTCATCTATTAATACGTCGTTATTAACAAGACAAAACGTGCTCTGTTCTTCTCCTTTTCTTCCCATTATTTTTGCTGCAATTGTCTTCTTGTTTTTCAGTGAACGTTCAACATACCCTTCAGCTACTCTTCCATCCACCGTACCTCTTTAACGTACATAAATCAGTTCCGCAATCTGCTAACGAAGATGCAGACGACCTTCGAAATCAATGATCAGTGTATTCTCATTTTTCAAGTAATTTTAAAAATTCCGCAATCTCCTTAGGAATACCTCCGAAAGTATTAACACCAACTGGTTGAGTGGGGCATTTACCATCTCTATAGGCAACAAAAAGCCTTGTGTGTAGGGTGTGTGAAGGCTGCAAAGGAAAATATTTTCATAGAACCTCCAACAAATCAATCAATCAATTTTCATAAATCCTTGTTTATCTTCTACATCTTTTTCCATGTGTGTTAACTCTTCTCTCCTGCATACACCAAAAACGCCAATAATCAGAGAAAGCTTAAACATTGACCCCGTATTTACTAAAAAGGTTTAAGAGTTAGACCAGGTCTAGTTGCCATTAGTGCGCCAGTTATGTTTTGCATATGTCATTGCCATTTGCTAATTGTGACATTTAGAAAAATTATTTGTCTAATTGTTAAAAATGTCATCTAACTTTTCAAAATTGAATATTGACTCCAAAGAGAAGATGCTTTTTGGTTTTTTGATTTTTCAATGAAATAGGCAAGTAGAACTTTTTCTGGGGTCTTGTAAACAATAATTATATCGACGAAATTTGATAATTTTTGAATATAAAATATAAAGTTTATGTTTTAAGAAATCATGGTTCTTGGGATTAGACCGTGCCAAAATGGAATCACTTAAGTGAAAGTGAGTGAAGAAAGTGATTCCATTTTGACACGGTCTAATCCCAAGAACCATGGTTTCTTAATTGACCACAGCCGTGAAAGCTCAGCAATTCGGCACCAGCCCGAATGTTAGACTTTTGCCAGTGATGCTTCTCCGCTGTTGTTCGCCTTTTCTGTTAGGGCTTGAACGATGATATCTACGGCGCCTAACCTGGTGCTAACCCAGCACCAATCCACCTAGTGCGTTTGTGCTGCTGCTGGGACTGGGACGTATTACCAAAGTGTCCATAACGGATTTGTGTCGATTAATGTTTCTCGTTAAAGTTGTATCTCGATGGTTTTTCATGATTCCAACAGAAACAAAAATTTACTGGTCCTAAAATTACGAAGTACGGTTGTTTTTTAGTGTTCCTCAATTTTTTAAATAAAAAAGACAAGAAAAACAAAAACAGAGTTTATTTTAGGTCTTTTTATAATTGTTTAGTAGTTTCATACAGAAAATTCGTTATTTTCATAAAAAAGAAGAAAGAAAAAACGTGAATTGAGTTTAGGATGTTTATGAATTTTGAGGACGAATAACTCAAAAATTTACTTCGGATTCGTGATCAGGACCTCAAAAGTCATCTATATACAAGAAATCATCAAAATCGGAAATGGTGTAAATAGTTACCAGTTTTATTCCGGTTTTCTTACATAATTTATAGATATTAAAAATAAACTTGGCAACATGGTATCCCAACACATGAATTCTCTATTTATCACTCAGCTGAGACAATTATGTACCAAGCGACAATCAAAGATGGTCAACGCTTTAGAATATTTAACATATTAATTAGGTACTTTTATAATTTCTACTTTTAGTTAGAACTAATACATTTTTGTATTATAAAATCATATAATAAATCTTTTACGTATTTCATAAGTTATATTTTATTAAAAATATATTTTCAGCGATACTCCAAAAACAAGTTAAGTTCAACTTTCCAGAAACCTATCATTCTAATTTGGTTCTAAAAAGGGTGGTTCATCCATACAATTTTGTTTGTTGGAATTATTTAAAAAAAAAGTAATCTTTCAGATATACATTTCAAATTTGTCAAATTCCGTGGGTCCTTTTTCTGAAACACCACCCTTCTTCTTCTGCCTCCATTCAACCGAGGAAATGCCGATTCATACAGATGTCTGGGTTTTTATGGTATGGCCGCTACAGCTTCTTCAGCACCATCTATATCCGATGGAATCTCTTCGTCGCTCACTTTTTTCAATAAAAATTCGATTTTAAAAGCGTTTGATTACGTCTGAAAAACTTTCAACAAATTCACATAGCAACCACTAACAGTTTAATCAATATAAGAACGTAGATAATTAAAACAATTATCAATGAAATTTCGATGGTTATATGACAGGAAATTTCCAACAAAACTGCCAGTATTTCTATAAGATGTAAAAGTAAATACTTTTGTTTTTGAAATTTACTATTATGTATTTTATAAAAACTATTATATGAAACAGTGCAAAAAGATAGTTTTTCATACCCGACATGTTGTCCAACTCGGCTTCGCCTCGTGGAACTTACTTTTTGCACTAGTTGCATAAATAACTATTCAGTTATTCTTCACCAAACGGACCGTTAAAAGATATTCCTCAACAGTATACAACAATTATTTAAGATAAATGATTTAAGCTTTGATTTATATACTGTTTCTCAGCTCTCTCACTTACCGAACATTGTATAACAGAATATGCCACGTTCAACATTACAAAGAGCTGTAAATCTTTTAAAACGGCAGACAGACCCCACAAAGTTATACCATATATTTCACCACATTGGAAAAGTGCAAAATGGGCCTTATAAAGAACATCTGATAAAAATCTTCTTTAAAGCTGCCCGAACAAAAAACTACACTTGTCAACCCACAACATAGAATACTGACATGATCATTCCAGATAAAAAAATTGTCAAGAATGATACCCAACATCTCAAAAGATTTGTTCTGATGATGGTCAGAAAATATTGAAAACTCCAAAGTCTGCAATTTATCAGTATTTACGTAGCTTGGAGATTTAGATACCAAGCTTTTCTTAGCGTCACTACTGCATGTGTTTTAATGTATTATTGTGTATTTGTTGATAGGGTTTAAATCTTCTTTATATGTTGCCTTACTTCAAGAAGCAGCGTTCTAAATGTGCAGTGACATTAGAAGAACATTGATTTTTTAAACATTTAACAAATAAGTTTTATTTAGGAGCTTTAGTTGACCTAACTATGGTGCGGCAATGTGAGTTTGTAAAGAATGGTCGTTATTTTGGATATTTTTTTAATCACTAAGTAAACAACAAGAATTCCTTTTACAGGAGACATGTCTAATGGATACCTTATTTACTTATTTTGGGTCACATGACGTATTGACCAATCCTGTTTAGTATAATAGAACGTTTATTTCGTCGGGGTCATGTGAGAATCCTCAGAAGCAAAATAATGCAAGAAAGGCTCAGAGGTGATTTTTTTGACGATTACAATGGTTTTTTCTATCAGAGAATTAAAATAATTATAGAATATATCTATACTATATTAAAATAGTCAAAGGGCGTCTCACGCTCAAAAAAACATACTGCGATTTCGAAAATCACTAGATTTTGGATGAAATCTTTCGTATGATTTCGCGCCTTTTTTTATTTTCACTTGAGTTGGGCCAATTTTTTATATAAGTGTTGTCAGGTAAAGGAATTTAAATGGTGATTCTTTGGGTATTAAAAGTAAAAATGTGTTCGTAAACATGTTCTAAACTGGTTAGAATTTAAGATTTAGGATATTGAAAATTAAAAAAATCTTTTATTTTTTAATTTCAGCTATTAACATGGAAAAACAATATGACAATTGGCTATTCTATTCTTATTTTATAGAGCTCGCTCGTATTCTAGTTGCATAAAAAGATGTTTTCTCATGTATGTCTGTCCGCGACAAAGCTCAAGAACTGCTTGTCCTATTTACTTCAAGTTTTAGTTAAAAATTAAAGGTCATATGATGATGACGTGGTAACATTTTGGTAAAAATCCAATATGGCTGAAAAAAAACTGAATTTTGCAGAAAAATTAGGTGTGACATGACCATCAACTGATAAGTTTTACTACAAATTCAAAATGGCGGCCTAATAAAATGTTATAAAAGTCAATGCAGAAAACTACTGCATCGACTATGTTCAAATTTTGCTCAAAAATCAAATATTATATAGGGATTAACAGGAAAAATGTTGAGACAAATTCAAAATGGGGGAGCGAAACGGTGGCCTAATTAAGTGTTTAAAAATATCTGAAAAAAGTACTTATCGAATTGATTGATGACATCCCCATTTTGAATATTTATTACTAAAAATGTATAAATTGCACACTTATAATATAAATGTTAAAATTCGCTCGCAATCTAGGCATTCCTATTCTTATTTTTTAAATATTTGAATTTTTAAAATGTTGACAAAAACCCATGATGTGCAGTCTTAAATACCCCTAAAAGCCGAATTTTAATCAAATCTGCAAATATTTTGAAATTAGTCTGCTATGGTGGTGCCGACATTTTTAATTCTCAAATATTGACTAAAATTTCATAACTTTCATTCTTAAATACTTCTAGATACTGATATTTCAGCCGAATCTGTATGTACAAATGACAAAATTCGTTTGCTATATTGGCGCCACCATTTTAATTTTTGTTGTGCATTCCTAAATAATGCTCACAAATGTTAAAATCATCCGTCCGACCTGTTGACATTGTCATTTTGGCACCCCTATTTTGAATTTTTAAATGCTGACACTCTTAAATTTTCCTAAGCACCAATTTTCAGTTTAATCTACACAAGTAACAAAATTCGTCGGCCGTATTGGTGCAGCCATTTTGAATCGTTGACTAAAAAAATTCGGATTTTTTTATATCCGAAAGTGTAGCAAGTCAAATTTGAAAATAATCGGTAATGGAAGTGGTGAAAAATCCATTACAAGATTTGAACCAGACATACAAACATGCAATCAGACGAGCAGGAAGCCAATAAAGGCGCGTTAAAAGCATTGATTATAGTTTAAAACTCTAACAATACTATTCACTAAAGAGAATTAAATTTAGACAAGGTCTAACTTGACAGTTACAGGTTTAAGATGATATTTTTAACAACTGAACAAATTATTTTTCTAAATGTCACAATTACAAAATGACAGTGACACAAGGCAAACATAACTAAAAACTAAAGTTTAATAATATATAAATAAGTAATTTCTTTTAAACTTACCTAACTTATTGGTTTGATTTTAATAGTGAAGTAGGGAATGATTATTTCTTTGATATTTATAAAAATACCTATTTGCCTCATTACGGAATAGGTAAGAATCATTCCTTTTGTCAACGTTACTTCAAATATTTTAACAGGTCGTCATTTTGTTTCGCTATATTGAATTCATACCAATATTTTTTTGTATCAGATGTAATTTTTGTGGAAAATTAATTAAATTAAGGTTAATCGAGTAAGTGGATTTTTTAGCTATACCGGAACAGACCGACTGACAGAAATGGAAAAACATGAAGATCTGTAAAAACCCGAAACGATGATTTTTTTCACGATTATTGATATTTCCTTATGCGGGAAGTGAAAACTCGCGCCGCCACTGGCATTCGGCAACAAATGGCCACGGCTTGGGCATGGGCCATCCCTACTTCTTGTTTTATCGTAAACATTGGTCGGTAGAATGTGAAAAATAGGGGAACCATGTTGGCGCATACCCCTAACGTGATTTATGAATGAATTGTGATCTCTACTTTAATTCTTACTTTAAGGTTTGAAAAGACCTTTATACGAACTTTTTGTCTTAAAATAAAGCAGAGATATATATTGAGGTCTGTAGACATATTTAATTAACATCATATACATTTTATAATTTTATATGCATCTTGTATAAGCACAACTTTTTATAAAATCATTAATAAATTTTTTTCCATATGTTTTAAAATTTATTGTGAAATAATTTTATTTTCTAATATTTGATAATTATCGGTTTAGCTGTGATCTAAATAGTTTTGAGCGATCCGTAAGTTTTATACAACCACTCTATGTAGGGGCCGACCGCCCGTCACGTCGAGTTTACAACGGTAAAGCCAAGGACATCAATCAGTGCCGCTCTGTTTTGTGGCTGCCTCTTGTAATCAGGTTTCACAGTATTTGAACTGTTGTTTCTTTCTGGTGGCTTTTCTCGGTTTGTACATAAACATTTCGGGTTTGGAAATCAGATATTATAGTACAACCTGGCTTTTAGGGCGTTATATGATTTTGTTTTAAAATGCGTTACTGAAATTGTAAAACCAATTTTTTTTGTGTAATAGTGAAAATGCAAACATTTTCCTTAAAGTTTAACCAAATAGCTGATACAGCTTAAAATATACTTGCAGAGTAAGATATTTTTGCAACAGAGTTTATATTTGTACCCGACTGCGCACGGAAAGGAAGATAATGTGTTTATGTATGTATGTCCAAGTTTAATGATTTATTTCTTGGAAGTTAATGAAAAATATAACTAGTAAAATATCTAATTTTTCTTAACTTCAAATACAGAAATAATGGGAACAAAATGAAGCCCACGTTCCTATCTTTTTTTTTTTAAATCCTATTTTAAATTTGGATAAATATTTCAAGTAAGCCTTGAAATTTGTATCCATATTTTAATATGCATTATATTTTTATTTACTCATTGACATATTTTTTGCAATCTATGGAGATATTGTAAAATATTACGATAAGAACATAGACTTCGTATGTCTCTATTAGATATCGAATTTTCGTAACACGTGCTTAAGTTAAGAAAAATTTGGTATTTTACTAGTTATATTTTTCATAAATTTGAGCTTCTAAGAAATAATTAGACTTTGATCTTTATTAAAAACAAATGAATCATATCAATATTGTTGATTTTCGCAAAAAGTCAGTTTCGCAATTTAAAAACACTTCGAGGTCATGACGAAATGAAACAGTTTATGCCAACCTAAATATAATTTATACTTAAATTATTTCCGTTGTGTCTTATGCACACATAAACAAACACTTCTGATATATCAGGTATAACATTCATGATAATTATTAATTATCAGTAGCGTAGCCAGCTTTTAGTGGCGAAGAGGGAAATCATAATTTTCTGCGGAGAGGGAAAATAACATAATATCTGGGAAAAACAAAGAACGCCTAAAAAAGAAAAAAAAACGTTAATATGCATATTCCCATCTTTCTCCAAATACGCGCTAATGACTGACGAATGCATGCGCTCTTGGGAATCAGGCACGTAGCCAGGGAGGGGGTCCTGGGGGTCTGGAACCCTCGAAACTTTGAAAATACTTTGGTATAGGCATGCTTCTTACTAATTTTCCTGGGGTTTGACCGTTTGAACACCCCCCAGTGAACTGAATTTCTGGCTACGTGAATAAGACAACACTGATGATTGTAACTCGTGCTTGCAATTGCTTAAAAGCTTCATGGGTAGCATTTTGCATGGTTTATATTGTATTAACAAAAATTTATTAAGTTGGATTATTAGTTCATCATAACACTTTTGACGATATTTTTTCAACCCGGTCGTGGCAATTCGGGAACTTTGAAAAATGTATTTAAACCAACGCGGGACTGCGGAAGTGGTGCGGTGCGGGAATACTTTCGTGTTTAATGGAAGCTGTAAGTTTATGTCAAGTCTTTGTTTTAATAATGTATAATTATTATTCATCAGGGGAGGGGGAAGCTCTTTTCCATATTTATTTTTAATAATATTTTTTTCTATTTCTAATCTCTTGTTTTAGATCATATCTTCATATGTCCCAAAACAACTACATAATTGAAAAACTCCCCATTCTGCTAAAAACCCCAATATAGGTATCTCAGAAACCAATATAGCAATCAATTTAGTGCGAATAACAAAAATCTCTTGGAAATAGACGTACATTTGAAATATAAGTTTTTGCAACTGTTCCTATAACGGCGTCAATTTTCTTTTAGCTATAAATAATTATATTTTACTCAATTAAATAACCAATTTACCAAGTTCAGATATTTACATTAATCCTCGAGAAGTCAATGTTAAAATTCAAGTGAAACATCATGTATATCTCAGTAATGTTATGTTTCTTCCTGGCCTTATATCTGGCTTATATCTTCAAAAAAAGTACCTTTTGGTATCTAAAAACTAAAAGTATTCAAATACCTAACTTATTATATACATTTTTCATGAACCCAAAAAGTAACTATATCTTAAAATACTTTTTGATAGATACTAGATACTGTAACTGTACTGTAAAAGTATCTAAAATAAGTATGGAAATATCTTGAAGATAATTCTCCGCAATTATATTTACCTGCTTTGAAAGTAATTACAAAGGAAAACTAACCAAAACCTAAGAGAGCAAAATACCTAGATAAATGCAAACAAAGGATTTTATGAAATATGACCTATAGCATTAAATGTATAATGTATACTAGGTTTGATAATGGGCGTCCTTCAAAAACCTTATAATTTATGATATCTAGTGATTTTAGTGTTTTGTCAGGTCGTTGCCTAATACAAATTTAACTTTACAGGGCAGACTGACAGTTTTTTATGGTTCTGATTAGCTTTTAAGGATCCAATATGTGTTAATATTGTTGTAATTTTTTCTAGTCGGATTTTATAAATTTGCGCGATCAAAAGTGCAAAGCAAAAGAGTAAGTATATATTATATATTAGACGAGCCACGAGAGGTAAGATAAGGATGGTAAGGCAAGTACATTTAATTAACTTTTAAATTGAGATTAAATAATTTGTTTTATTAGTATTGACAACACAAGTCTATTCCCGTTTGCCAAAAAATATAACACACCCTTATAACTTTTTTATTTTCCAATATAATCAAGTGAAATTATGTCGGCTACATCAATCAACATTTTTTAATTAGCAGCGTTGAAACATCTTTCAGTTTCTGAGATTTTACGATAAACTTATTTCCTTTTAATGGGACACCCAGTATATTTCTATTTATTTCGATTCAATATGTCATTGCAAGTTGTTAGCATACTCATACTTGTGTCATTTATGATTGACATTTAGTGGTGTCAAGGGCATTTACTTCCAATTTATATTTGCACATGTAAAAGATCGTGTATCTAATATATCTTTTGAGAGACACTAGTTACAGTATATAGAGATACTTCTGAAAGTAGCAAAGATTTAAGATAATTTTTTTCAAGTATCTAGATACTTTTACACAAAAGTATCTAAAAAATAACTAAATACTTTCTGGAGCTTTTAGCTCTGAGCTCTGGCTGGCTACGGCATACATTTTATTTTAGCCGTAAATATCTTTTATCTAATTTCGACAACTGAATAATATATTATTTTTTATCAACTTGTAGGGGGCTCTTCTGTCATCAGAAAATTATTACCAACGGCACTACATAATAAATGATCCCTGAAGCATGATGTTAATAAGACTATCGAGCTTTCGCTCTTTTTAGAAGTCATCACATACATTAATAAGCTCTGCCAATGAACATAAGATTGAGCACTTTGCCTCGTGTAAACGGACACTAATCCTTCGTAATAAAACTGAGTAACTGCTTATATTTAAAGCACAAATGCTTGTTACAGCTTTTTTATCCTGATAACCCAGGGCAGTAATTTAAGTGCAATGTTTAACATAATCTAAACTATCTTGACTACTAGTGAGTCAATCTACGAGAAATTTTTGTGAAAAAGGAACTGCTCTTCCCCTAAGTTTTTGCATTGCTTAACGACCAAAATATGCAGTATAGCGTAATTTGGCCTATTTCAACAATTTTTTGGACAACTTTTAAATTTTGGAGCGCTGATCACGAATCCGAAGTCACTTTTTTTGGCGATATTTCGTTTCCGAGATATCCGTCCACAAAGTTGTTTACAATATTATAATACAGTTTTTGTTCATTTTCTTTTTCTTCAGTTATCAGTTTTGTAGTAAACTGATTGAACACACAAATAAAATTTCAAAATAATACATACGTTTGCCTTTATAGAGTTATTTCTCTTAGAAATTACTCCAAAAAAATCATATCTGTCAATCGCTAAAACTTTAATATTTAATAGCGAATTTTGTTTTTGTGTTTGAGGTTAGTGAACATGGTCATTTAAAAAAGAAAATACAGTAATGGAATATTTAATAATTATATATATATATATATATATATATATATATATATATATATATATATATATATATATATATATATGTATTATAGCTTTAAAGATGATGCCTCAGCGCTGTCGCATTCCGGCGCTTAAGCTGGCGCTAACCCAGTACCGCACCTAGTGCCTCTGCGCTGCTGCGCTCCGGCGCCAGATCATCTGCTAACATGATGCTGATCCACCTATGTAACAAAACTTCCATAATAAACAGTACCAAAAACTGTTACGCAAATACGATTGGTCAAATTTTAATTTTGAATATTTTTTCGATTGGCAATGGTTGCCAACATAAAACACAAAATCAAGAAAAATTCCCTATTCAAAATAGCAATTGACAGAGATACAATTTTATTGATATGATTTTTGAATAAAATAACGTTATAAATTATAAAATGTGTAATTTCGATATCTCCATCGTGAATTCATTCTTATAAAAATTACGGAAGGAAACAAAAAAGAAGATGAAAAAATTAACATTATTGTTCCCAACAAAAATCAGGAGTCAACAGTGCAATGCAATGCCGGTCGTGGTATTAGCCAACGCAATAATTATTTCTGTGATTCCATTTTGTTTTAATTTTTATTGAAAAACTACTATTTAAAAATGAAAAAAAAAAATTTAAAAGTAAATCTATTGATAACTTTCTTTTGTTTAAAAATAAGTTTGTAACTATTTAGCTTCTCTTTTTGAGTATAATTGTTTTTTCTCTGCATTTAATCATAAAAATAAATATTTAAAACACAAAAATCCAAATTTTCACAATTTGTTTTATAAGAAATTAAATAGAAAATTAGGGATCGACCGATACCGATATCGCTATCGGTATATCGGCCAAATCGGTCTTGTAAAGTTCGATATCAGCATATACCGGTATCGGACTAATAAAAATATAAATATCACTTGCTTAGGATTTGTTAAAGAAATTAAAACAGAAATACTAAATAAAAAACAAATCGAAATATATTATTTTTCTTATTTAAAAATTAACAAAAAAGTAATTAAAACGTAACAGTAATACAAAATTAATATTTAAAGTTAAGTGTTGGCAAGTTATAATGTAATAAAATTAGGCTTTCTGCTCTTTCTGGAGATAGACGACTTCTTGAGCTTTTATAGACATATCCAGCTGAAGAAAATATCTGTTCATTAGCAACACTACTAGGCGGAGGTGCTAAATATATTATTGCAACTTTATACATCAATGGAAAAATGTCTTTTTTTGCGCCCACCAAGTCAAAGGACCTTCATTTCTTGATATTTTTTCTAATTTGTTATACATTTTAATCTCATAATCAATTTTATTTTTCATATCATCACTGCTTTTCTTATAAGATACCAATTTGCTTGCCGTCATACCGGTAATTTCTTCAAACGTGTTCCAAAATAAGCTATGAGAAATAAAGCCGGGGACATTTTCCTGAACGTCTTGGTTTACCCCTTGATGTTTTGGCAATTTTAGCTAAAGGGGCATCATCGTCGCTCTCATCAGAATTTTTGGAGTTATCTTTCAGCAAGTCGGAATCCTGTCCATGAATTTTGAAGATTTCATTTTTTAAATCTGTAATGGTTCCTTGCCATAAATCATTGTCAAAAAATGATGTCTTAAACCTTGAGTCTAATAAATTGGCGAAAAGAAGGTTTCTCTCAGTAAAGTAGGCTTTGCATCTCTTATTTAAGGAGTCTTTAAGCTCATTTTTAGTAGTCTGCACCCCTGGAAAGTCAGTTCCTTCAGCTTTGTCGAGATAATTTAAGAGTGTTTTAAGTATGGGTATTACTTCCGATATAGATGCACTTGTTCTTACTAAAAATCTTGGTAATTTCTTCTGAGGGTTTTAATAGGTTTAGTAGGTTTTTTGCTAGTTACCACTAGTGGTATGCTAGTGCCATATCTTTTAAAGCTGGATTATCCATTATAAATATATTAAGAGCGTTTTTTTGTTCTAACAGACGTTCCAACATATAAAAACTTGAGTTCCATCTTGTTGGGACGTCCTGTACCAAAGCTTTTTCCGTCATATTAACGGACTTCTAAATATTCTTCAGTCTATCACAAGCCAAAGAGGAGTGACTAAAATGAGTTACTATATGTGATAACTTGTTAGCAATTGCCGCAGAACATTTTTCGTAAATATCAGGAAGTATTCTTTCTCTAAAATATCTATCTGAAGGCTTAGTGTAACAAGGAACTGAAGGGCTGTATGTCTATAGCAATTAATTCACCAATATAATAGTGACTCTGAGATTTAGTGCTATTGATGTCCCATAATTGCATATTCTCAAAGGATTCAAAAAATCTTTGGCTGTGTGTTTGTGCTTTAAGGTTGAAGATGATTGAGAACGACCAGGTTTTTCGTGTGCGTCTGCATCTAAAAAACAGGGACCTTCTAAATACCGGATGTTTTATATAAATTATAAATTTGTAATAATAAGTATGGTACGTAACTTCAGGACTCGATAGTCAATTTTCCGTGATTTCATAATGTGAAAAAAGTTTATATTAAAATAAATACCTGTCCAAAAATGCTTCGTTTGACGAACACAGGGGATGAATTTGAAAACTTTAAAATAAAAAACAAATTGGCACCTTTTAGGTTGCATAAAAATTAGTAGATTAACAACTCAACCCAAAAAATTCCTAGTCACATTTTTTTACACAAAAAATGTATTTTTAGCAGAATTTATTTAAGAAAATCTAAAATAAAATTTTAATTTCAACATCCTGTATCTCCGAAACAAAGCATATCCGGATACATATGTTTATATGAAACTTATTAAGTTTTTAATAGTAGACTCAGCCACAGAAGCAAGTAAAAATGGGTATATTATAGTCTTAAATGTTTTTTAACTCGTATCAGGAAAATAGCAAAAGAACTCACTTAAAAAAAACTATTGTTGATATTTCAGCCTAAATTACTAAATTCTAAAACAAATTTTGTATATACTTTCACTTACTGTCGACATTTCTTTCCTTCAACGCCTCACTTAATTTTTCAATATGAAACTTTGCCATGTGATGTTTTAAATTGCTAGTATTTGCTGTTTTGCCTTTACCATCCAGAGAAACAACAGCATTACATAATTTACAGGTGGCAGTTGCTTTTGTTGTAGATGCATTAACTTCGTTCTTGGAGAAATAGTTCCAGTAAATACTTTTACTTTTACCGCTAGTTATCTCGCTATTACTTATTGAAGATAATGAAGCAGACCCTTGTGAAGATGACGACTGTGGAACGGATTGAAAACGCACGTTAAAACGATCCATTTTTATGAAAAGTTAGAGCAATACTAGAAGTTTTATCAATTTACAGGCATAATACTGGTATTCCCCGAATGAGCGAACGCAGTCAGACCACTGACCTAAAACTAACGTAAAATTTTTATTCTATCGATTTTTATTCTGCGAAGGGTTTTACAAAACAACGAATTTGTTTTGCGTTCTTTTTGATTTTATCAGTGTGTTTATAGTTGAACCCTGTTAAACAGGAAGAGCTGTTATATATCAGTATTGCATTATACAATTTTGCCTTATTTATATAGAAAACAATTAACGACATTTTATGGCCGATATATCGGTATCGGCCTTGTAAAATCGTATCGGTCGATCCCTATAGAAAATTCCTTATTTAAAAAATATTTTTTAAATATTTATCATTTTGAAGAGAAAAATAAAGATGAATAATTCAATTTGGGCGAGTTACTCCAAAACTACACTTTAATTATCACACTGAATTGCAGTTTTTAACCATTAGATACAAATATAAAACATTTGGTATGAGTAATAATGACCACTATGTATTTTATCACAAACACAAGTAAAATTATAAACAAAATTCGAAAATTGTTTATTATGTCGCTTTATCGTTTTGTAGGTTGTGTATTGGACATAAATCTCTGAAAATTGTGCAGTTTTGTCGAAAATTTGAAAATAAATTCCGATTGGACTAATGGAGGCCGCTATACTTATGCCCTTGCTTAAAAAAAATAGATAAATTTCCTTTATCTACAACTTCCCTCGTAAAGAATATTACCTTTTATCAGCAATAGAGAAATGTGACCCAATTTAGTTCGGCACATAGTTATTTAGTAACACTATATACTGTTTTTTCTTCAAACATTTTTATTCGGCGCCATTTTTTTCCAACATATTGGATTCGTACGAATATTTTAATTAATTTAAAATAAATTGAATAAGTAGTTTTTTTACACTAATTTTTTTAAAATTTCAGTATACCGCCATTTTACGTATCTCTATCTCACATCTATTTTTTGTACAACATTTAAAGTTAATTGATTAACAAGGTTTTTTAAGCTGATTTTTTTAAACATTTTATTTAACCGCTGTTTTATTCAGCAACTTGAATAAAATTCAACCAGTTACCAAAATTTAAAATCATTCTAATAAGTAGTTTTAATTTTCTATTAAATATTGCAGGCCGCCATTTTGTTTTACCATCTTAGATTCGAACCAAAATGTTAACAGTTCATTCCTAAGTAACACTGGATTGTTATGAAAATTTTGAGGTGCAACTGGATAATTAGTTTTTTAGTAATAATTTTCTTAACATTTCACTAGGCCGCGATTTTGTTCCACCAGATCTACCACATTAAATTTTTACCAAAATGTTACCAGGTCATCCCCATATGACCCCTAATTTTCGTTCAAAATTTAAAATCATTCGGGTAATTCGTTTTTTAGCTATACCGCGAACAGACAGACCGACAGACATACCGACGGAATTGCGAAAACATGTTCTTCTATATCACAGCAAAATTTAAAATCAATTTAATGAGTAGTTTTTCCAGGCTGATTTTTTTAAATATTTTATTAAGTCGCCATTTTGTTTCGCCATCTTGGATTCGTACCGAAATTTTACCAGTTCATTTTTACGTACTACTTGATTTTTGTGCAAAATTAGAGGTAAATTGTGTAAGTAGTTTTTTAGTAATAATTTTTTTAGCATTTCATTAGGTCGCCATTTTGTTCCGCCATATTGGATTTGGAAATAACCCTCAACTTTTAACCAAAATTTGAAGTCAATCGAATAAGTATTTTTTAGTAATCTTCACATGTTTATACAAATAAATCCGTCATTTTTTCCCACAAATTTCGGGTAGATTAACAATATTTTTACATATATTTTTGCTGAACAATTATAAGTATTTGCCACTTTTTAAACCCAAAAACACAAATATTAAAGCATGACGACCCTGGCTTATCAGTTATACAGTAGTACAATATATGTTTCAAACCAATCTCGACAATGCTTTTGGCATTGGGCTGGATAGACTGAAATATTCTTGGGTTAACACTAAAAAGTATCAATTACCTTGGGAAATATATTATAAGAAGGTTTTAAATGAAAATTAACACTTTCATAATTCAAAATTATATTTCTGAACCAGATCGTTGTGTTGAGATTTTCTCTTGTCGCGAAACCCCAAACTACAAAGAGGAATCGGATCAGAAGGGCCGTTTAACATGGAGCGTAAGATCCGTACTGATACTCAGCACTGATGGCTCGTATTCTTCGTACCTGCCTTCAGATGCAGTGAGTGCATAGACGTATATTTTGGCACCAGGCAAGCCGTTGTTGCCATTACGTAATGGAATAAGGAGCGAATAAGAAAACAGAAAAAAAATGCAAAACATCTGCCTTTGTCACATTTATATTCTAGTTTAAGAGAATTTTCATCTTCATATTTTTTAATTATTCAAATGTCAATAACTTTTTAATGAATTACATCATAAACTAAAAAGGTTTGACGTTTCCGAATGAACATATTTCTTTTAGGTTCATAAATATGCAGTTAATAATAAAGATTACCTTGTATATTTATACCCGAATTTGTTTATACATTTTAAAGTAAATTAACACCTAACGAAATATTAATTTGTTCAATTACAACCTTCATGTTGTTTCTGCTATGTCAAGTTACTAAAATCCAGCACTATAGCAGCTGTCCCGCTTTCTCGTAAGTTTTTTTATACTGTTCGCAGGAAGAATCACATATGTATCTTAAGTATTTGATTTTCTATAGCAATTTTGCCTAGGCCTCTAATCCCCGCGAGGCACTGATCTAGATTATTTTTGGTGCAAATTTGAAATGAATCGGTTTGACCGTTCTTAAGTTACCGTTGGCTGAAATTTTGTTTACATACGCACATGCGCACAAACATCATATATCTTTTTTTCTAATAATTAATCTAGGAATCCTAACACATCGAAAAAATCTAAGAATATTTCTCAAACATTTCTGTGATGCCAATACTCCCGCTATATAACCTATATAGTGTATTAATAATACAATATACAGGGTGTCCCACGACGAACTGCGGCGATCGATTTCTCAGAAAGTAGGCTTTGGAAAAATTTGAAATTTTGGCAGCTAACTAAAGTCGATGGGGGCAATTCGTGCAAAATATTTTCAAGATGGCGGCACTTCCGGTTATACCAGAAAAAGACGTCAACTTTCTTTTTTTAAATAGAACACCCTGTATATTATCGAATTTTTGGATTCCTCGAAAAATTCTAAGTATATTTCATGTATAATATCCTATACCTAAGTTGAACTGTTTTTGAGATATTTTGAATTTTATGTAAAAAATGACGTTTGCAGGTCTAGACATATCTATAAATATTTGCTTATCGAAATCTCTATTATTTATTTGCGGGTGGCTTCCTTGTCCAAAAGGATCCACTTTAGTGGCCTGTGCTGATTTTTTTTTAATAAATAAATATAGGGTGATCAAAAACTGACATTATAAATATACTTTAAAAAATCGTTAAAAGTTACTTTTTTCAAATGGAAACCCCCAATTACAATAAACATACAAACAATAAATATTACATTCCTATAGTAACCAATTGGTTTTGTTCTCGCCAGGCCTCCCTATCATGGCCAAATAACAAGAAAACTTAGAAGCCGTCTGGCATTATTAGAATAAAAAATGTTAAATCGTCAATAACTCAAAAACTACAAATTTTTGGAATAGACAACTTTATACAAAGTCACCCTTATTTTAAGTATTAAATAAGATAAAATTATAAAAATTGGGGGTTTCCATTTGAACAAAGTAACTTTTAACGTTTTTTTAAAGTATATTTATAATGTCAGTTTTTGATCACCCTATATTTATTTATTATAAAAATATCAGCACAGGCCATTAAAGTGTACCCTTTTGAACAAGGAAGCCAACCGCAAATAAATAATAGAAACTTCGATAAGCAGATATTTATAGTGATGTCTATACCTGCAAACGTCATTTTTTTACATAAAATTCAAAATATCTCAAAAACAGTTGAACTTAGGTATAGGATATTATACATGACATATACCCAGAATTTTTCGAGAAATACAAAAATTCGATTATATACAGGGTGTTCCATTTAAAATAAAAAAGCTGACATCTACTTCCGGTATAACCGGAAATGCCGCCATCTTGAAAATATTTTGCGCGAATTGCCCCCATCGACTTTAGTTAGCTGCCAAATTTTTCTAAAGCCTACTTTCTGAGAAATCGATCGCCGCAGTTCGTCGTGGGACATCCTGTATTGCGACTTCCTATATAAAGGAGCAAATTGCTTTCATACACAAATAAAAAAAAATTATCCGCTTTAACCCTGTTAATTGAAGGAAAAAGGAAGATGCGCAACCTTATGGGCGAATTCGTGGCAGTGTTGATTTCATTCCACTTACATTTCAGCTGCTGTACGGTGGAGCCGCTGTACGGCAAACGCATAAAACACCCATTCGCAGTCGTTCGGCTCTCGCTGTGATGACCGTCGGCTGCAGCGTTGATCGGGAAACGATGAGATTCGTGGAAGACGGTACCGCGCAATATTATTATGGTTTATTGATCACCCAACGTTATTATTTAATCCAACAAAAATTCTAGGGCTTTAGCCGTTAACAGGGCCGTAGCAATTATAGGTCTTGACAATAAGAAAAAAACTTTGTGTTATTTTATGATTACAAAATAAATGAGATTATTTTAGATAACGATTAAATCTAAATTTTAATTTACAAATTATTGTTACTTTCTTTTTTTTAAGACAAAATTTACATTACATTATTCTGAACTAGTAAATGTACAGGGTGTCCAATTTTGGTTGTAAATGCAAGGTATCTCCGTTATTTGCAAATATTTAGGGTTGAGGTTTTCGCGACACCGTGCCACTTATTTGTCAATCTCAAGCTGCCGTAATCAGATTTTCCATAGCCCGCCTCGTTTCGGAGATACAGGACCAAATTGAAAAAATTGCATTTTGGGACACCCCCCGTATCTCGGTTATCTTTTAACGTATCGAAAAGGTAAAAACTGGCTCTTATAGAGTTTTTTACGTAGAATCCAGTGGCGTGGACAGATTTTTACTCGGGGCCATCGTTTTTGATACATGACCCAAAGTTACGTTTTTTTTTTAATGGGACACCCTGTATATTTTTACGTAGTCCTATTCGTCTTATTATGAACTTTTCAAAAATATATAGTTATCTATACTTATTTTAAAAATAAGGCTACAGTTTAAGTTTTTAAGAATATATTAATTATATCTATTTTTCGTAATTGGCCATGTTCAAAACAACTGCTAAAACTGATTTCCATTTTCTCTTAGACATCTCTCACACACTCTTGTAATTTTACCCAGTGCATTTGAAATTACTACATTGCGTGCTTGTATTTGCAAAGATGCCTGTTCAGTGGTGTTACGCAGGTCTTGAACTGTATTATGTCGCGTACGAACAATTAAATTTTTAGGTGAC
This sequence comes from Kuschelorhynchus macadamiae, assembly GCA_030620095.1. Taxonomy (NCBI): domain Eukaryota; kingdom Metazoa; phylum Arthropoda; class Insecta; order Coleoptera; family Curculionidae; genus Kuschelorhynchus; species Kuschelorhynchus macadamiae. The sequence continues at coordinate 709,661 of JAUTXW010005188.1, read as the reverse complement.
CCCATAAAAGTCCAATACGGACAGGTCAGGCGACCTAGGAGGCCATCGGACAGGTCCGTGCGTTCCAATTCAGCGTTCGGGGAAGTTCTCTTCTAAATACCGCCTCACAATTTGGGAGTTATGTGCTGGAGCTCCGACTTGTTGGAAATATATTTGATTCGCATGTGCTAAAGGGACATCTTCTATGATTTCTGGCAATATATTTTGCAGTATTTCAAGGTAGCGATTAGCAGTGAGACCTCCTTCAAAAATATGAAATTTTATTTTGGTTCCTAGTACGAAACAAGCGACATTAAAGCCAAATCTTCCCTGTTGCTCGCGTGGAAATATCAAATGTTAATTTTCAGGTGACTAGTGTCTCGTATTGTGCCTATTAAATATTCCAGCACTACTTATATTCATCGGACCATATAACCGCCCTTCCAAAATTTTGGTTAGTATTAATTTTTTGTAAATACCACTGGCAAAAATCAATACGTAGTTCTGCATCTCCAGGATGTAGATTTTGCACAACTCTCACTTTATAAGGTCCCGAGACTTGATTACACCCACTTCACTCTCTATTTTTCTACAGGACCTTATAGGCGTTACATTTACACTTGCTAAGACGTTAATTTCATCAGCCTCACGATTCTCTTTGTTATATTTCTTTGATCTGGGCTTTTTGAAAGAGCCAAAATTTATTAAATTCGATTTCAGCCTATAGAATATTAATTTATTTGGCTGCCTCCTTTCCGGATATCTATATAATAAAAGTTTAAGTTTTAAAAAAGATTGTAATAATAATTATAAAAATAAAACATTACCTAATGAAATAAAGCTCAGAAGCAGCGTTTATATTTTCATGACTCTATGAAACAGGTCAGCATATCATATTGCTCAGTTTTCAAATAATTGATTTGCAGCCATTTGTTAAAAAGTAATAATCAGAGCGACTAATTTAACACGTCTATTAGTATTAACATCAAAACTTCATTTACTTTATGACAAAGCAGTGACAAAGCCATTTTTGACAATCAGTCCATGGCTTACTATGAAAAATATAAATAGATATTATTACAAACATAAATTGCAGCCTTATTTTTTAAAAAAGTATAGATAACCATATATTTTTGAAAAGCTCATAATAAGAACGAATAGGACTTCGTAAAAATATACAGGGTGTCCCATTTAAAAAAACGTGACTTTGCGTCATGTATCAAAAACGACGGCCCCGAGTAGAAATCTGTCTACGCCATTGGATTCTACGTAAAAAACTCTATAAGAGCCAGTATTTACCTTTTCGATACGTTAAAAGATAACCGAGATACGAGAGGTGTCCCAAAATGCAACTTTTTCAATTTGACCCTGTATCTCCGAAACGAGGCGGGCTATGGAAAATCTGATTACGGCAGCTTGAGTTTGACAAAAAAGTGGCACGGTGTCGCGAAAACCTCAACCCTAAATATTTGCAAATAACGGAGATACCTTGCATTTACAACCAAAATTGGACACCCTATACAGGGTGTCCCAAAATTGAGCGTTTTTCCAATGATTCTGACAAATAAAGCCCGTCATCAGTGCTAATTTATGATGAGGACCGAAACATCGGGTCAAAAATCTAATCACATCATATTGTCGAGAAAAAAAAATGGCAATGAGAATGAATTTTTAAATAGCTTCCGGAGTAGAACAAAAAAGTGAAATATTTTTGAATTAGGTACTTCTTTTTTGATTCTAATAAGAGAGGTAGAGAGAAAAAAGTTTAACATTTGCATTACCACATTTTTGGCTTCAAGATAACGTAGATAAATGAATTTTTGATTCGACGCGGGCTTTCCGTTCTTCGGCAATTATTATTAACTAGCATTGATGATGTTTTTTTTATCGGAAAAATGTTAAGTGTGATACGATGTTGGATTTAGAATTAAAGTTACTGTTTATAAAGAAGAACATACAATTTTTGACTATCTAAAAAGCAAAGTTTATAATGACCGTTCGGGGATAAATCGTCGAATCGTAAATTTAAAATCGTAAAATTAAATAACATATTTTGGTAGAGGAAATATCCTCAATTTCAAAACGGCATTTGATTGAGCACAAAACTGGGCAACTTTGCCACAATTTAAACTTTTCTATATCTCGTATAGCTTCTCCCAATGGTCACCCTAGAAATTGGAGTACCCTCTACACCATGTGAGCGATTTTCCATACGTTTTTTTAAATTAAAAATTAAAGAAAAATATTGTTCATAAAATATTTTAATTTTTTTACAATGACTATATTTCAAAATTTTCAAACAAAACGTAATTTAGAAATAAGACATACTCAAAACAGAAGGTAAATAAATATGGAATGTTTGCATTAAAAAGATAATGAAAATTTAGAAAAAATGTGAAATTAAACTTACATTTAACTACTAAATAGGTACTATCCATAAATATTGAATACATACAATTTACGCAACTGGTGTTCTTTTTACTTCCCTCGTAAAAGGAAAGTATTGTAATCGTGAAAAAATCACTCTCCGAGATTTTTTCGGATCTTCACTAGGGTTCCTAGATGACGAAAAACATGTTTTCTCAATTCCATCAGTCTGTCTGTCTGTCTGTCTATTCGCGGCGTAACTAAAAAACTACTTATCCGATTGACTTCAAATTTTGGCCAAAAATTAAGAGTCATATGGGGATGACCTGGTAACATTTTGGTAAATCCAATATGGCGAAACAAAATGGCGGCCTAGTGAAGTATTAAAGAAATTAGTATTAAAAAACTACTCATCCAATTTATTTTAAATTTTGCAAAAACATCAAGTATTATGTTGAAAACAAGTGGTAACATTTTGGTAGAAATCCAAGATGGCGGAACAAAATGCCTGCATAATAAAATATTTAAAAATTCAGCCTGAAAAAACTACTTAATGGTTTGGTTTCAAATTGTGTGCCATAACTAATTGTGGTATAGGGATCAACTAGTAAAATAGTGGTATTAATTCAAGATGGTGAAACAAAATGACGGCCAAATAAAATGTTTGAAAAAATCAGTTTTAGCGTTGCTAGATGCCAAAAAATTTGTTTTATCAATTCTGTCGTTCTGTCTGTCAGTTCGCGGCATAGCTTAAAGACTTCTTACCCGATTTGCTTCAAATTTTGGTCAAAAATGAAGGGTCATATGGGTATGACTTGGTAATATTTTGGTAAAAATCCAAAATGGCGAAACAAAATGGCGGCCTAGTAAAATGTTAAAAGTATTATGTTGGAATCAACTGGAAACAAAATGGCGGCCTAGTAAAATGTTAAAAGTATTATGTTGGAATCAACTGATAAAATTTTGGTACGAAACCAAAATGGCAAAACAAAATGGTGGTTTAATAAATTATTTCAAATTGCAGCCAGAAAAAACTACTTAATGGAATGATTTCAAATTGTGTGCCACTAATTGTAGTATAGTGCTTAACTAGTAAAACTGTGTTTATAATTGAAAAAGGGGAAACAAAATTGCGGCCAAATAAATTTTTTGTAATCATGAAGATCACCTCCTCCAGGTTTACATATCTTCACGTTTTAATGTCTCTAGATGTCAAGAAACATGTTTTATCAAGTTCGTCGGTCCGTCTGTCGATCTGTGTGTCAGTTCGCGACATAGCTTAAATACTACTTACCCGATTGACTTCAAATTTTGAGCAAAAATTAAGGGTCATATGAGGATGGCCTGATAATATTATGATAAAAATCCAATATGGCAGAAAAATGTGAAAAAAATTTTTGTTAGAGTGGTGTATTATTTGTAGTTAAGATTTTTTTTTATTTTAGAAACCACGTTGTTGCATTTTCGTTCAATTTTTGTCAACAGGGGCTTGAGAGATTTTTGTTTATAAATTATTTCCGATTTTTTGGACCACCCTGTATACATTTTTAAAAAATATGTAAAAAATAAAATGAAATATACATGATCAAGCGTTGTTTTGAAAAATTAACCGTTTTTAAATCAAAAATATTGTATTATTTAAGGGGCGGTTTGATCCCTTTAAAATTTGATTTTTGAGCAGAATCGTGATTAATCAGTGACCCAATTTTTTTGAAACACTCTGTATACATTTTCAAGAAACCTTAAAATATGTTAAATAACCAAATAAAATACACGAGCTTAAGCGTTTTGCCGAAAAGCCAACCGTTTGTTTAAATAAAAAATATTGTAATATTTAAGGGGCAGTTTCACCGCCGAGTTTTGAAAAATTCCTTCTTATCCAACCTCTACATTCTACTATCAACCAAAATGCATGTTTTTTCGTCAAGCAGTTTGAGCAGAATCGTGATCAATCCGTGACCCGATTTTTTTGAAACACACTGTATACCATACAAGAAATAGATGTGAAAGGTATCGGTTACCAGACGATCATTTAAAAAAAAAATCGTATAAATCGGTGCAGTACAACTCTCTCTCGAACTTGCTGAAAACTTAAGCTCAGTGTTTTAAATATATAGATTTTACAACAAATATTAAAAAGCATTAACACGTTTTTTTTTAAATAGCAAACCATTGTTTTGTTGTTTTCAATTATTTCATTGAATTCAAATAGTAAATACTTACCATCACGGTCAGGAAAGGAAACTGAATAAATTATGTATTCGACAAAATTCTTATTTTTCTATGTGGTTTATTTTCCAAAACTTTATTTTCGTGACTATGCGTTTTTTATTCTTTACATTGATACATACCGCCATTTTGTTACGTCATGTTGAACTCGTACCAGTTTATCCTTATATCACATTCAGTAAAACAAGATTTTTTTGCGTTCATTTAAAAAGAAATATTTTTTCCGCCATCTTGAATTCGTACCACAACTTTACCAATTTATCTCTATATGTCATTTAATGCATGCATAAATTTTGAAACTAATCTCATGAGTAGTTGTTTCAGTTTGATTTTTTAAATATTTTGCTATTCTGGTATTTTGTTTTACTATCTTATATTCATACCAATATATTACCAGTTTATTCCTATGTAACACTTGTTTTTTGTGTAACATTTGAGGAAATTGGATAACTAGTTTTTTAAATAATACTTTTTCAAAGTTTCTTAAGGCCTTCATTTTGTGCCGGCATATTCGATTTTTACCAAAATATTTCTAGGTCATCCCCCATATGACTCTCAAACCAGACAGACGAACCGATGGCAATAAAAATATTTTTTGGGATCTAGGGACGCTAAAACCTGAAAATATTTAAAACCTGAGAGGGTGATTTTTTTATGATTATAAATATTATATTTGGCCGCTATTTTGTTCCCCTATCTTGAATTATACCCCAATTAGTTATGGCACACAGTTTGAAATCAGTTCCATTAAGTAGTTTCTTTCATGTTGAATTTATAAATATTCCATTAAGCCGCCATTTTGAATTCGCACTACAATTTTACCAGTTGATTTCTACATAATTCTTGATTTTTGTGCAAAATTTAAAATAAATTGGTTAAGTAGTTTTTAGCAATAACTTCACTAAGTCGCCATTTTGTTTTGACATTTTTACCACAAAATATTACCAGGTCACTCCCATATGACCCTTAATCACAGAATTAAACTGTGCCTTAATTTTTGACCATAATTTTTAGTCAATCGGGTAAGAAGTTTGTAGCTATGCCGGGAAGATACGGATCGACAGACAGACCGACAGAATTAAGGAAACATGTTTTTCGGCATCTTGGGACCCTGAAACGTAAAGATCTGAATAAATCTCGTAGAATGTTTTTTCACGATAACAATACTTTCCTTTTACGAAGGAAGAAGGATTATTTGGCTGCTATTTTGTTTCGCCATCTTGAATTCGTAACACAACTTTACCAGTTTATCTCTATGTCACACTTAATGCTTGTATAAAATTTAAAATTAATGTCATTTTGTTTTTCTATCTTATATTCATACCAAAATGTTACCGGGTTCATGGTTCACCATGATTTTTGGGCAAAATTTGAAGAAATTGGATAATTAGTTTTTAGTAGTAATTTTTTTAACGTTTCACTAGGTCGCCATCTGGTTCCGGCATATCGGACTTTTATCAAAACATTACCAAGTCACCCACATGTGACCATCACTTGTTGACTAAAATTTGAAGTCAATCTAATGAGTAGTTTTTAAGCTATGCCGCGAACTGAAAGACAGACAGTCAAACCGACAGACGGACCAAGGAAATTGATAAAATATTTTTTGGAATCTAGGGACGCTAAAACCTGAAAATATGTAAAATCTGAAACGGTGATTTTTTCGTGAATATAAATATTTTATTTGGCCTCCATGGTGTTTCGCTATTTTGAATTAGTACCACAGCTTTACTAGTTCTACTCATCCGACCATTAAGTAGTTTTTCAAGCTGAATTTTAGAATATTTTATTAAACCGCCATCTTGGATTCGTACCAAAATTTTACTAGTTGATTCCTACATATTACTTGATTTCTGTAGATACACAATTTTAGATAAATTGAATAAGTAATTTTTTAGTAATTAGTAATTTCAGCAGGCCACCATTTTGTTTTGCCATATTGGATTTTTACCAAAATGTTACCTTACCATGTCATCCCCAGATAACCCTTTATTTTTGATCAAAATATAAAGCCAATCGGGTAAGTACTCTTTCAGCTAGGCCGCGAACAGGCGAAACATGTTTTTCGGCATCTAGGGACCTTGAAACCTGGAAATCTGAAAAAACCTCGGAGGGTGATTTTTTCACGATTTCAATATCTCCCTTTTACGAGGGAAGTAAAAATAAAATAGGAATGTGCCAACCGTTTTGCTCTGGGCTTTTGCTAAGTCAAACCGTTTGGATTTTACAGGTAGTCAAAATTATAAAATGAAAATTTTCCTCAATATTTTAAAATCAATTAAATTTAGACCCATGGTGTATACAGTGTGTCTGAAAATGGTGATAGATGTATATCGCGATATCGATTTATTGATTTGATTTTTATAATCTTGATTCCTTTAATCATCTATTGCACTATATATAAATATATATATATATATATATATATATATATATATATATATATATATATATATATATATATATATATATATATATATATATATATATATATATATATATATATATATATATATATATATATATATATATATATATATATATATATATATATATATATATATATATATATATATATATATATATATATATATATATATATATATATATATATATATATATATATATATATATATATATATATATATATATATATATATATATATATATATATATATATATATATATATATATATATATATATATATATATATATATATATATATATATATATATATATATATATATATATATATATATATATATATATATATATATATATATATATATATATATATATATATATATATATATATATATATATATATATATATATATATATATATATATATATATATATATATATATATATATATATATATATATATATATATATATATATATATATATATATATATATATATATATATATATATATATATATATATATATATATATATATATATATATATATATATATATATATATATATATATATATATATATATATATATATATATATATATATATATATATATATATATATATATATATATATATATATATATATATATATATATATATATATATATATATATATATATATATATATATATATATATATATATATATATATATATATATATATATATATATATATATATATATATATATATATATATATATATATATATATATATATATATATATATATATATATATATATATATATATATATATATATATATATATATATATATATATATATATATATATATATATATATATATATATATATATATATATATATATATATATATATATATATATATATATATATATATATATATATATATATATATATATATATATATATATATATATATATATATATATATATATATATATATATATATATATATATATATATATATATATATATATATATATATATATATATATATATATATATATATATATATATATATATATATATATATATATATATATATATATATATATATATATATATATATATATATATATATATATATATATATATATATATATATATATATATATATATATATATATATATATATATATATATATATATATATATATATATATATATATATATATATATATATATATATATATATATATATATATATATATATATATATATATATATATATATATATATATATATATATATATATATATATATATATATATATATATATATATATATATATATATATATATATATATATATATATATATATATATATATATATATATATATATATATATATATATATATATATATATATATATATATATATATATATATATATATATATATATATATATATATATATATATATATATATATATATATATATATATATATATATATATATATATATACATATATATATATATATATATATATATATATATATATATATATATATATATATATATATATATATATATATATACATATATATATATATATATATATATATATATATATATATATATATATATATATATATATATATATATATATATATATATATATATATATATATATATATATATATATATATATATATATATATATATATATATATATATATATATATATATATATATATATATATATATATATATATATATATATATATATATATATATATAGTATTATAAACTTTTTGGCAGAATCCCGTTATTTCTTTATACTATTGGTAGTATAAGGCCGTTACCTACAAGCACATGTATTTATCAGGCGCCATAAGTTCATGACCCATCTAATTTATTTTAAAAACAGTACTAATCAAGAGAAGAAAGTTCCAATACTCAGAGATTCAAAAAGCATCAAATTCCTGTGATGTAACATTTGTAAGAATATTAGGACCCTGCGTAGTTTATTCTTTATTTCAATTTAATTTTAGCAAAGACATTCCAAAAATAAGATTCAAAATAAAAAATTCCAAAATTCCAAAATATAGGAACGGCATTTTTCTTCAGTAATTGTCTTTCGCCACATGAATACATATCGTGTTTAGAAAAATGATTTTCACATACACGTTTATTTATTCAACATTGCCATAGTTTCGTACCCACTGTCAAAGAATGTCGGGCCTCGTCACGGGGAATTTAAAAAAGCTCACCAAACTATTTTTATTTTTTCTTTTATTGTTGCATCCAACACACGCACACTATATTTTTCTGGCAGACATACTTGCTTTAATTAACAGTTTCACAAGAATGAAACGAACTCCAGTTTCGTAGAGTTAGAAATTCACGAGTTTGACTCGAAAACGAGCAAAAAAAGTATAACCACTATGATGTAAACAAACAATACAGGTAAGCGATTCGTACATCTCCGCCGATTATCCGATCTATTCGCTGTTTCGCTGTAAACGACTGGCAGCCCGTGGCGCCAAGCAAATCTCGGACACCTTTCCTAGCGGCGACGATGTCGCCAGCTACATCTCGGACACCTTTTGTGCCACGAATTCGCCCATAAGGTTGCGCATCTTCCTTTTTCCTTCAATCAACGCCATAACCTAACGGCCATGATTTAAATAAACTCTCCCCACCTATTATCCCAGTTTATATAATTTTTATATTATTGAGAGTTGCTATGGTAGCAAGTTTCAGTACTTACTTATATGCCGAATTATGACGTGCACATAAATCAGTTTCTTAATATTGTAATAAGAAAGTAATAAATCACGAGGCAAATTTGACGGCTGTCAAAATGTTTTTTACACAGATGTAAAACGGCAATAAAAGTTTCATGGAACTGAGAAAACCGTATCTAAAAATTCAGCAGTTCAAATTCAAAATGTTTTTGGTGTGGAAAAACTTATTGACGTGTCATAATATTTTTTTTAAATAAATTACGCCACTAAAAAATACATGGAAGTTAGTTTAGAATTTACAGAAAAACAGTTTTTTTTTTATTGACAGCGGTCAAAATATTTTTTTAATAAATTACGCCACTAAATGTGTAACAAACAGTTACTGTGAATATTTAAAAAAATTAAGTAGTTTTAAACCGGGTTTTTAATAAATTACATCAGAAAAATTTAGAGGGAACCGTGAAAATCGTATTTAAAAATGTTAATTGTTCCAAAACTCATGGAGAATTTTTTTTACGTACGACAACTGAATTTAAAAATTTTGATCAGTTCAAGTGACAAGAAATAAACATTTTTTTTGACAGATCAAAAAATACGCCACTAGAAGTTACATAAATTTCTGAAAACCGTAACTAAAAAGTTTAAGTAATTCAAATGTCACGGGAAAAAACATTTTTTTGGCAGATGTCAATTTTTTTCCACAAATTACGCCTGTAAAGTTACATAATTAATGAATACCCCAAATCAATAATACGAATCCTTCAAAAATTTTAATAAAGAAAAAAATAAAAATTCACAGCTGCGAAAACAAAATGTCGCCTATTTATTACCCAAATTTCCTAAATCAATGTCTTGTACCGAAATATTCACAAGGAAAAAAGACAGCTCTTAAACCAGAATTTCAAAATAAAAAAAAACATCAAACTGTCCCCATATAACATAATATAAGCTTTATCTGTATACTGAAAACCTGTGTCAAAAAATATCATCAAATAGTGGAACCCGTTAAAAAAATTGCACCATAACAAATTTTGGAAGATTAGATTATTTTTACTACAATACTCTGTTACCGAAAACCCCAAATCGAGAATTTAAATCCTTTAAAGAACAAGAAGAAAAAAAATGAAAAATTCGTAGCTGCAGACACAAAATTTCGCCTATTTATTACCCAAAACTCCTCAAGTGATGTCTTAAACAAATAAATGTTTCACTAGGAAAGAGCTGCTGCTTTTAAATCCGAATTTATAAAGAGTTAAATTCCTATTAAATATCTTCTGTCCGTGTATAACATAATAAATACTATTACAAATTAAATTCGTATTAAATACTATTGCACTTCGTATGTTAAACATATATTACCATGAAAACACTCAAAATTATACCGAAAACCTCCTGCTTTATGTGATATTTAGGGGTGAGATGTACAACATATTGAAAGGTTTGCACGCCTCTCGAGGAGCTCTCTTTGTCAGTCTTCGTAGGTTTCTCATTTTCTTTCTATACTTTGCGCCGGTGGAATTGTATGTGTTTGTGTTTTCTAAACTTTCGTATTTTGGAAGTTACGTGTAATGGCTCCTTAGAAAGTGGGAAATAAAGGAATAGCCTTGCGCGGCCAAACAAAAGAAATAATTGATCGGATCCCTGCATTTATGCAAAAAGCAGTGGAAGGTCTGCAAATTCCTCTTAAAAATTTTAAGTAAGTGCAATGTATTATTTCGCTCAGTATTTTATTTTTTTTTTATTGTTTCGAAACGTGCAGTATAACATTCTATTACAAGGAAAGAATATTGGCGAAAACAGGAATCAGTAAAACGACCCTTCAAGCTAATAGAAAAGAAGGCCGTTTATGCAAATTTGGCAACATCTTTTTCCAGCCCCCGACAAACCCTAACCTCAACTAAGATAAAAAATATAATTTATAATTTTTACATTACCCAGCAGAGATCGCCCACGACTAAAGGCAAGTATATTATGGTCAAATCAACCAAGATTTATAATTTTCTCCAGAATATATATTTTTTTTAATATCAAACATTTTTAATTTTGCATAGCTTTACTGAGGAAAATGCAGAAGCAACTTGACTTCACAGGTTCGAGAGAGACGTTGAGGAAGCTCATAATATCTCTAGGATTTAGGTATATGAATTTTGATATTATCTAAATATCTCTAAAAATGTTATTTCTATCTATCTCTACTACAATTATTAAAGTGAAAATATTATAGTACAAATGACTTGTCAATTTCTCAGTTCTCTCAAAACAAATCTGCTTTAATAGAAAAACACGCCATTCGATTAAGGGGAATTCAGTTTCTCAAAAAAAGTATTCAGTACAAGGAAGAAGGAAGAAATATTATCTACACAGATCGGAAATCAGAGTAACAGAAACTCATCTCTAAAGGCACAAGACTTTTATACCAAATGGCTTACTCATCTTTAAATCAGGTAAAGTAAAACTGAAAATGTGTTTGTTTAAAAATGCCCCCAATTTGGCCCACGCACATTTAATACAGACCTGTCTGCGATACATTCATTATTGTAGTGGAATTCGGGAATGTCCATGAAGATGATCCGCATCGTTAATAATGGGCCAAATTAGGCACCATAATATCCCCAAGCTATAATCTACTAAAGTACAAGGCAATAAGACTGGTTACTATCCTTTTATTTTACTCCAATAATCCACAATAAAAAATAATTAACATAATATATTTTTATTTTGGGCTCAAAGAGTGGTGACTATCATCACGATATATATGTACCACTCTAATTTTATAAAATGGGTTGAAACTGTTACTTCTTCAAGCCTTAAACAAGTTAAGGGATTAAGTACAGTACAGGATAAAAATATAGTTTTCGAAGAAAAATTGACAAAGACAGAACTTTAGCATTAATTCAAAACAATAAATATCGATTTCCGCCCACTTATGTATTAGATCAGTTATTAGAAAGTCACAAAGTTCTAAGAATGCCACCGTATAATCCAGAACTGAATCCAATAGAGAAAATATGAGCCACCATAAAAAACTGGGTGGCAGCCCATAATACTAAATTTGCGTTAGCCGACCTTCAAGTCTTAACTCGTCAAAGATTTAACGAATTACCACTCATCGAAACAAACCTATGTCGACACGTCAAAGAATAAGAAATATCACAATTTGAACGGGAACCCATCATTGACACTCCACTAGATCATCTATGATTTACCGTTAACACCGGGTCATCTGAAGAAAGCTGGTCAGATCTAGACAACAGTGGCTAGATGTACAGCCCTTGGAATCATCCGACTCAAGATTAATTTTCTGGTACCTTAAAATATATGTTTTAATAAGTTTAGGTTAGATTTATAATAGTTATTTTTAGGTCTGAATTATTTCAAGTTTAAGTTATGTGGGATGCTTCTCTAGCTTACTTCTTTAAGTAATAATAAATAAACCATTTCTCAATTTTCTATTCTTACTGTTGGAACTAAATTATAGTTAAATTTGCGGTAACACACTTACACTCAAGTGTGAATAATAAAATTACCACTATTAACTTCCGTGGGTAGTTTATTGCGCCATATACGGTATAATTTGAGATGTATACAAAATATTGTAAATAAATGTTTAATATAATATTTGGTACTACATTTTTATATTATTTAATTTAGCAAGTCGATACGCCACTGACTGCTAAGCGAAACCTGCTCGTATTCGCGAGCACAGCCATCATCCTTAAGTTTGTATTACTCTACAATATCGGCATTCAGCATAGGAACAGACAGCGAATTTTTTTTAAGATCTTGCAAAATTAATCTATATTTCATCCTGCCAAAATACCCAAAAAAAAACTTTTTTTTTAAGATATCGGTCTTAAGATTTTTTCTCTTATGTATGCTCTTTCAGAACCTTTTTTCTTTTAGGGCCAGTATTTTCATCCCGAAATAACGTTATTCTTCGAATATTTACCGTGGACACGATTGTTAGGGCAATTGTAACCATGGAAAATATCAACCGAATAAAATTATACGAAGATAAAAATACCAGTCCTTAGTCGAAAACTTGAACCGGAAACCAGAGGGAGTTTAATGTTTAACGTTTAATAATTTTTTTACCAAAAAACAAGGTTTAAGAAATATACTTCCCAAACAATTCCGCCTATTTTTAATGGACATCACCAGACCGTAAAACAAGAACGTTTTAAAAATAATATTTATAAAAATATTTTTTTATATTTTAGTCTTTCTATCCTTCCGTTATCCACCCGTCGAGCTCATCATATGCGCTTTATACTAAACTGTTCATTTAAAAGTCTACCACACGCTTTCCGCTTCAGCCATAACACTTATTTTGAAAACGGTTATACTTAGCTGTCTGTTTCTAAAAACAATTGAAAGGTAGGGTTTTTCTTCTCTGCCTCTCTTGTAATACTTCCTAAAATGTGGTTAAATTTTTCAAAGGCTAATTGTCTTAAAAATTGGAAATTTTTAAAAACCATTTTCCAAAATTCTGAGACTTAAATTGTAAAATCGCTTACAAGATGGACATAGATCAATTCTTTACCTTTATTTTGACCAACATCAAATCGATTTGATCAAAATTACGCAAAATTCTATATTATATCCCACGCGGCTGCTTTACTTAGTAAACGAAATATTTCCATGCAGCCACACCTGCTTCTTGTTCAAGAAGGCGAAGTTTAGCTTCAATGTCGGCGTTGCTACTAACGTCAGGCCCGGTCTCAAAACTGCGGTAAAATATCTCGGATGTTATGTTTACGTAGGGAGTTTGGTTTGTGTATAATAAGTCGATTTTTTGAAGACGCATCATTTGGTTCAACTTGTTTAAAAAACGCGTTTTCCCTTAAGAATATAAAATGTATTTACAGGATATCCCATGAAGGCGTAGAAGGGACACCTAAAATAAAAATATAGAAAATCCCTAAAAGTCCGTGTTATTACACAAAATTTTAGGGAAGTTCCCTAAAATTTCGACTTTTAACAAAACATTTTAGGAAAATCACACACAAAATAAAGAAAATCCATAAAATTCCGTCTTCTAACACGAAATTTTATGGAAATTTCAATTTTTAACAATAACTAAAATTCCATCTCTGTTCTCGGAATTTTAGAGAAAATCACTAAAATTCCATCTTTAAACACGGAGTTTTAGGGAAATCTCTAAAATTCCGACTTCCAATCAGAGCTGGGAAGGATTCCAATCTTTTTGGATTCGAATCATTTGTTAGGTTTTGCAGACGTCATTCGAATCATTTTTAATTACGGATACGTGATTCGGATTCGCTACGCTGTTTTAAAAGGATTTGGATTCGATTCCATTTTTATTAGTCCGAAACAATTGAATATGAACTATAAAATTTTCAGCAGTGCAGCAATTAAAATACTACAGTTAGATATTGTAGTTACACTACTCAAGCACTTTGGTGGCTAGCTAGAAGATAAAAGTCAAACCTAAAATTCCGTGTTGAAACTCGGAATTTTAGAGATTTCGCTAAAATTCCGTGCTTAAAGTTAGATTCTAGTGATTTTCCTAAAATTCCTTATTAGAAGACGGAATTTTAGAGATTTCTGTGTGATTTTCCGAAAACGTTTTGTTAAAAGTCGAAATTTTAGGGAATATCCCTAAAATTACGTATTAGAAGACAGAATTTTAGGGATTTTCTTTATTTTTATTTTAGGTGTCCCTTCGACGCTATCGTAATATCCACACATGTATTTATATCATATTTAAATATTTTATTATATTATCTATAAGATACAAGGTTATCAAAAGTATCAATATGTTTGTATCAGAGGAAATAATATTTACCTGCTTTTCAAGTCCACGGTTCAATATTATTCAAAATACGTTGTGGTCTCAATATCTCTAGTGCATCAAAAATATAAATATGAAAAACAATAAATATGGCTAGTTTTTCTCTTTGAAAACAAAATTTAAAACCATAAACACAAAATATGATTGTATGAAAGCTTTTAATGATGTTGAAAATTACCTTTAATATGTCGCATTATATTTTAATATATTTTTGGGATTCTCCAAACAATTCAAGATATGCTTTTTATAGTTTTATACCGAGGGGTAAATCACCTAGGCATTATGATGTACACGCATGAGGCATTACGATGCATTGTGGGGACACTGGGGTGCATTCCGGAGCATTGCGGTGCATTCCAGGGCATTGCGGTGCATTCCAGGGCATTGCGGTGTATTGCAGGGTATTGGGGTGCATTCCGCGGCATTGGGGTGCATTCCAGGGCATTGCGATCTTAGTGCGTAATAGAGAAGCGTTTAAAATAAAAGCCAATATTGATTTGCCCCTGTTGTTAGGATCTTTCAATAGATATCTCATTTATGCAGTTACTTAATAGTGCAAATTGTGAATGAAAAAAAAAATGACGGCGCCAACATAACGTCTGAAAATCGGGGTTTTTAACAGTAAAAATTATGAATTTTTGGCATCTTTTAAAAATTCAAAATGGCGCCGTCAAATTGGCATCAATATGGCGCACAAATTTTGTCATTTGTGTAGATTCGACTGAAAATGGGTAACTGGGTTTTTTTAAGAGTGCAAACTATGTAGATATTCAACAATTCAAAATTTAAAATAGCAGTGCCAACATGGCGGACGGATTTTTCATTTGTGCAGATTCAACTGATAATCGGCGGTATATGGAAGTTTTTAAACGTGCAAGTTATGAATCTTAGTCAACATTTAAAAAATCAAAATGGCGCCGTCAATATGCCGGACGAATTTTAAAAATCAGTAACTAAGGGTTTTTAAGAGAGCAAATTACGAAATTTTTAGTTAATATGTAAAAATTCAAAACGGCGGCGCCAACATATAGAACACATTTTTGTCATTTGTGCAGATTCGTTCGAAAATCGGAAAAGGGGGTTTTTAAGAGAGCAAATCATGAATTTTCGGTTAACATTTAAAAATTTAAAATGGCATCAACATGGCGGTACGGATTTTGTCATTTGCGTATATTTGACGGAAAATCGGTATCTGGGAGTTTTTAAGAATGCAAGATATGAATTTTTAGTCAACATTTCAAAATTTAAAATGACGGCGCCCAACATGGCAGGCATATTTTCCCATTTGTGAAGATTCGAATAAAAACAGGTATCTGGTAGATTTTAAGAGTGCAAATTATAAATTTTTAGTAAACAGTTAGTAATTCAAAATGACGCCATCAATATGATGGACAAATTTTATCATTTGTTTAGATTTGACTGAAAATCGGTAACTTTGCTTGGCTTTTATTTAAAACTGTCATGAAAAAAACCGATTTTTTTTTTGCGTTTTAGTTGACAGTCCTTGAAGAGACTGTTTTAAGTAATTTTCTATTAATCTATAGGAGGAATCAACTTTTTTGTAACACCTTATATATTTCACTTAAGATTCGATACTGTCAAAACTATTTTTACTTCATGTAAAAATTTTTTTTGATAAATAAATAATAAAAAATACGGTGAGGATTTTTTGATACCTAATCAGTGTATGCAGATGGGGTAGACAAGAGGACAAATGAAACAATTTAATTTTTAAATTCAAAAATTTTAAAAAACAGTTTTGAATAACTTATGCTTTTCAGGCAAATGAAATTAATGTTGTAAAAAGTTCACTATTTTATACAGCGTATTCCCAAATAAGAAAAAATTAAATGGTATACATAAATCATCCTTTATCTTTCAGTTTTCACCAAAATGCTGTTTAAAATCATCCCAATTTTTTATTTATTTGTCCTTTTATCTACCTTATCCGCGAATATGCTATATTTACAATTATACAACTGTATTAAACAAACAATATATAAATATTACCTTATCAAGAATTAATTTTGGTCGAAAGATCAATTTTTTTTATTTATTTGTCCTCTTATCTACCTTATCCGCGAATATGCTATATTTACAATTATACAACTGTATTAAATAAACAATATATAAATATTACCTTATCAAGAATTAACCCTACCACCCAGTACATGTGACTTTCAATATATAATGTTAAGTAATGAGGATTTTGCTCACATACAAACCAAAGCTTATTATGTTTGGCATCTGCATGACCAAATCAATGTATCAAATTTTAATTCTACACTTAAATTTGTTCAAAATTGAAATATCCACAAGTGCAATATACATGAATAGATACCTGGAGAAACAGACTGGAAAATAAATATGCCACACTTTTTTGCAGATTTGTTCAATACTTTTGCTTAATTTGTTAAATCAGTAGTAAAATAACAAATATGTTAAAACATATGATAAATAAACCACGGATTCCAGGCGGACAAAGCAAAAAAGTTGCCGAATATGCCAGTATGCTACATGGAAACACTATACACAGTTCTTTACTGAAGAAATGTATCAAAAATATAAAAAAAATTAAAGTCTGACTGTACACTTAAAGGTTTTAGACTCTACCTGTCCAAAGAGAAATCTAATAAACACATTAGTTGTAGGAAACAATGGAAATTTCCTTTCGTCCTATTTTTCCCCTATTTTACTACTTATTTCAAAGCCAGGTGATCTTCTCGATTCATGCATAGAAGAAACATTTTGAGCCAAATATGTTTAATATGGCCTCTCTAAAATTAAAGTGGGATACGCTGGATGCCCGCCTACCACCGTAATACCGTTTCAGCCGACCCTGCAGCGATACCCTAGCAGTGTGGAGTGAATACACTCTTAAACATGCGATCCTATCATGTATGTTCTGCCAATCAGTACTGACCATAAGTTCCATGTGCAATGGCACTAACTCTTTTTTACACACCTAATTTATACACCACAAATAGTTTTAGGCTTGGCCTGCAATATGGGTTATCTAAATATTTTTTTATACATTATATATTTTTAAAAGTAGATAGTATAATCAAAAATACATTCTAGCTTACGCCATAGACAACTCATTTAAATGGAAAGACTGGTCCGGAGACATCAATACGCCCCGAAACTATATTATTTCCTGGGGTAACCCTCGACTCGCTAACGGAAACGAGACGCGGCGTTGTCAATCACTAAGAGAGATCTATCTATCTATTAGTTGAAAGACGGATATTGAATTTGGCTGTTAATCTTGCGGGTTGAAATTTGATATAAGTTAGCTTAAAATAAAGTTTTTAGGAGTAACTATATATTATAATAGAAAACAAACTTATTCCTACAAAAACCTGAATAACTAAATCAAAGAAATAACCCTAAATATTAATTATTAACTTATACAGGAAGAGGAACAATTTTTGCTTTTTGAAAAACTTGTATGTACGGGGTGAGTTATTATATTATGACACCCACCACACAGAGTTATTTATTAACAAAGATAGAGAAAAAGTTAAAATACAAAAAGTGTAGGGTAAGAAATACATTTTTTTAATGGAATACCTTGTATATTTTTTATTTTTATGAAAGGCCATTCTCTAATGATTTCAAAAATATATAATTTGATAAAGCGTTTATTAATTATTTTAGTTTAACTGCAACATTACTTGTCATAAAAGTCTAAGGTAATATTATAATATAAAGCAAAACTTGTTACAGTTAAACCAAAATACAGTATAATCCATCTATAATGAACTAGCTTATAATGGGAACTCGCATGTAATGAACGAACTTTAAAGTCCCGGATTAAACACACGTAAAATCCTCACAAAATGTACTCGTTTATAAAGGAACCTTGCTTGTAGTGGACTGAAATGTCTATCATAAACGAGTTTTCCCCCCACACAATATAAGTGATATTGAAAAAGGATAGCCGAGCTGATAAGAATAAACGAATTAATGCTTTTAAAGGATTTTGAGGATACTGAAGAAGAAACTGCGGTAACCACAGAAGAGGCTTTTAGCTGTGTACAAACCTTACAACGTTATTTTCTACAGCATGAGAACAGCACTGAAGTGATTTCAAAATTAACTAAACTTAAACTTATTTTGCAGAACAATTATATTTAAAAAAAAATTATACAAATTAAAATAACCAACTCTTTTCAGAAATAATGTTTTTCATTCATACATATGTATTTACTAAATGTCATGAAAATATTACATATATTAACAAACATATTTCTGTGCGATTTTAATACATAAATACATGTATGTACATAAATATGTAAACAATAATATGCAATTTTTTAATTATGTACATATGTATGTTTTTGTTTCAACTCATGAGATCATCCTTAGCTATAATGAACCATATCTCTTTGTCCCCTCGAGTCCATTATATGCGGATTACACTGTAATTGAAAAAACGGGTTGCGCCAAAGTAGTCAAACTATATATTTTTGAAATCAGGAAAAAAAGAAAATTCATAAAAATTATAAAAATATATGTTCCATTTAAAAAAACATATTTCGTTATATTTTTAGGGCATATAGGTAGGCATGCGATAGTCGTTTGTTTTTTTCATAACGGATTCTGGGGTTTTAAAAGAAACTGTAAAGCTTTTATATTTACGCTATTTCTCTATCTTCGTTAATAAACCCTGTAGGTAGGTGTCAAAATATAATGACTTACCCTGTACATTTTTGAAACAAGTCAAAAAGTAATTGTCACTTTTTTAAATTAGGTAATCAAAGAGAAACTAAATAATTTCTTCTTACCAAACACATCGTAAATAAGACAAGAGGGTTTTTCATAATCAACAAAATGTGGCGGAAACAATATAGGTAGAAAAATAGTTTTTCAGAGGTTAATATAAGCAAAGTTTACTGAATAAAAATATAAGTTGCGACACTTGAACACGTGACTCGATTTACCTTTCCTCGCGTCCCGCCCCGGCTGATACATTCTGGGTAACGGTCGGGTCTCCGGCACATACACAGTTGGTCAAGCTTCGTGATCGCGCCAGTTTGTTATTGTGCTATATAGTGAGACAAATTTTTTTTATCTTTGAAAAATATGAGCCAATATGCCTATTAGATTTTGCTCTGTAGATGGTTGTAAAAAACATGTTTGATCAATTCCGTCGTTTCGTCTGTCGGTGTGTATGTCTGTCTATTAGTTCGCGACATAGCTTAAATACTACTTACTCGATTGACTCCGAATTTTGACCAAAAATTAAGGGTCATATGAGGAAGACCTAATATGTTAAAAAGTTATTAGAGTGGTGTATTATTTCGGATTAAGATCCAGTAAAAAAAGCAAGTCTTTTTTTAAATTGTCGATGTTTCCGAACTTTATTGTTGCATTCTCAGAACACATATAGATTCTATATCCTGCATGAAAACCATATTATCAGTCTTTACTACTCCGTTGGACTGCAGATATTTCCCAGATATTAAGTGTCTAAATGGTTTTCGTTAACGATCCTCTTGTTCTTATGTTAGACTGGTGTATTATTTGGGGTTGGGATCCAGTAAAAAAACAACAGACTTTTTTAAACTGTCAACGTTCCACTATTTTATTGTTGCATCCTCAGGACACATATAAATTCTATAACCCACATGATAGTTTTTACGTATTACGCTGGTCCTCAGATATTTCCCAGATATTAACTTTCTAAATGGTTTTCGTTAACGATCCTTTTGTTGTTATGTTAGAGTGGTGTATTATTTGGGGTTGGGATCCAGTAAAAAAACAATAGATTTTTTTAAACTGTCGACGTTTTACTATTTTATTGTTGCATTCTCAGGACACATATATAAATTCTATATCCTGCACAAAACCCGTATTTTCAGTTTTTACCTACTACGTTGGCCCACAGTTATTTCCCAGATATTAAGTTTCTTAATGGTTTTCGTTAGCGATCCTCTTGTTTTTATGTTAGAGTGGTGTATTATTTGGGGTTAGGATCCAGTAAAAAAACAAGACTCTATTTTTAAATTGTCGACGTTTCGCAACTGTATTGTTGCATCCTCAGGTCACACACATATAGATTTTATATCCTGCATGAAACCCATATTATCAGTCTTTACCCACTCCGTTGGTTCGCAGGTATTTGCCAGATATAAAGTTTCTAAATGAGTTTCGTTAACGGTCTTCTTGTTGTTATGTTAAAGTAGTGTATTGTTTGGGGTTAGGAAATATCTGAGGACCAACGGAGTACTGATAATACAAGGCCCATTAACTCTATTAGGTTACCTCACTGAGCAGCTATAAGGCGAAAGGGGCGCGAGGATTAAGCGGGGGTTGTGACCTCGATTGGCGACCCGGTCTGACAAGGCGAGCAGTTTATTGTTTATTCAGATTGACCTTTTCGTTGCGATAGATGTCAGTTGTGTTTTTCAGAGTATTTTCTCACTTCCTCAAGTGAAAGTTTTAAGACATTTTCGTCTTTCTGTGTACATTATGAATATTTTAAAAGACTTTTTACGTAAATTATCAGTAAAGTATGAATGGAAATAATTAACAAATAGACACAACAACATAAACCAAGATGCCCAAAGACTGTTCGTAAGACAAAGGTTATTTATAAGAATGAAATATTCAAATGAACTGGCGAAGAAAAAAAAAGGTAAAAAAGGACGCCATTCTGAAGTGGACTCCACGAAAAGCTGTATAAAAAATGAGAATTATTAACTGAATTTTTAATTTGTTACCGTTTAAGCATAAATTATGTTCTGATTTATTTCCTATTATTAACAAAGATGTTTGAACAGTTAAATAATTGTGTTTACTGCAAATAGCATACCTGTAAAGTAGTTAATAAAATATGAAAAATGAAATAGAGAAGAAATTTATGGTAGACTATTAAAAACTAAATCAGGAAAGTGCAAACAGCTTTGTTCTAATTTGAACCGTTTAGACTCTACAGCTGTTCAAAATTGAAAATCCCAAGCTTTTCAATATTAATATTGAAGACAATTAAACTTAGGCCTATGGACAATACATGAAGTAGACGTAGAATTTTAGATACAATTCAAAAATGTAATAAAATATAGGGTGTTTCGTATATGAAAAACTATTTAAGTAAGTATATAAGTCATCCTATATACTAATATTTATATTTAAACTTTTTCTCTATCTCTAACCATTATCACCAAAACCGAGCACAGTACTGGGCCACCTTGTATAAAAAATGTACATTTTCTAAAGTTATACAACTATTTGTAATGCTAAAGCTTTTTACAAGAATATTTTTTGAAACATATCATATTTTTTCAAATACAATGCAAACTTTTCGAAATGGAAAAAAACTTGGTTAAAATTTAAACTAACATCCCTAAACCTAAGTTTAAAATTATAATAACTTATATCTTGAAGTCTGCATTTTATTGTAACAAAAAAGTTTCAATTTTGAACAAAAAAAGATTAATATATGTAATTAAACGCTCACAGAAGAGATATTGACAATGCCGTGCTAAACCAAGCCGGTCGCCGAGTGACGTAGATCGCTCCCACCGAGTTGGGATAGGTCAAGATCGCTCGAGGCAACCTATAGAGTTAATGGGCCTTACTGATAATATGGGTTTCAATTTAAGATGGCGAAACGAAATAGCGGCCAAATAATTTTTTTTTAAAAATCATCGTAAAGAAATTTTATTCAACTGAATTCAAATTTTGCAGAAAAATTAAATGTGCAAATGGGATAAACTGGTACGAATTCAAGATGACGTAACAAAATGGCGGTATGTGTCAATGTAAAAACTATTTATTCAATTTATTTGAAATTATGCCCAAAAGTTAAGTGTGACATAGGTAGAGAGAAAATTGTAAAATATTGGTAGGAATCCAATATCATGAAACAAAATGGCGACCAATAAAAATTAAAAGTATATGTAACACTTATATACTATGACTATTTACTGAAGTAAACAATCACATTTCACTATTCCGAACAAATGGAAAAAAACGAGGGAAGTTCCGGGTAAAGAAAATTTACCGATTTTTTTATTTATATAATAAAAATATTGTATTCTTAAATTCGACTAGCAGGTAAGTAACAATTTAATATTGAATTCACTATATTTAAATAACATTTAAAACTGTAGTTGCAAAATATTATAAACTATTCCTACGACAAAATTCAACTTAATAATTTGTGTCTAAAGTTATTATTTATACTTTTGAAATTCACTGGTAGATAAAAATTCGTAGCGCGAAGCCAAACTACTTTTAAACAGGTCGGTAATAGGAGGCAGTGTCAATGGGGTTTGAAACTAGACGGCTCGCCTTTTATCTGCGATTTTCAAAGTGCCGACGGCCCAGTGCTGCAACTTATATTTTTATTCAGTAAACTTTGATATAAGTTAATAAAATAATAACTTATCTTTGGAAAAAGTCTGCGTTCGCTACTATCGTCCGCCGGCTTCCTCAAAACACTTGGCAATATTGCGCGTTAATTTCTCGGATGGATGCAGGCTTTTCAAAAAGTTGCACTCATCCCAAACTTTCACAGTGTTTGAACAAGTTTTTCTTTTCTATTTTGGAAAAATATATCATAGAGAATGCAGGTCAAGGTTTTCAGCAACAAATCGTATGCAAAATTTAAGTTAAATACAGTCGAGCATTTCAAAATGATAGTCCTTTGTCAATATTGCAAAACCAAAGTATGACGATTAAAAATTTTTTAAAATTACATTTCAACATAGAATTGCCTAAGGAACAGAATACCTGAATTTTCTAGTATTTTTAGTTTACACATTAATCTATGCATTTACTATATATCTTCTTCATTCACCAAAATTCAACCTTCTAGATGGTGTGAGATTTATCCCTAACATCATAAATTACAGGGCAGACAAATGAAAAATTGTTTAAAAGGCTTTTGATTTCGGTTTACAGTGATATCTGTTTTGAACCACTCACACTAACTAAGCTTTGAAAATAAGGTTAAAAATAATAATTAAAATATCAAGTTGCCACTTAAAAAAAAAGTAAAAGTAATACTAAGACATTTTTCTAATACCCAATAATTCATTTTTGTCGATAAATTACACTATACAAAATATTTAGTCATACATCAAATAATTAGAAACAGGGATAACCTATATAACATTTAACAAATAGGATTTGATTGCTATTTTAAAGTGTTGCCATATTTTTACTTAGATTACTACTTTTTTTAGGCAGTGAGAAATGGAGAGGCCCAGGCCGCTTCCGCTGCTAAATTTAATGCCTTGCATTTATTTTGTGTGCTTAGTGGGCCAAATGTTGTTTTATGCCCTAGGCGCAATGTTCTGTTCGCTGTTCTGTTGTTGAGTGAAAAAATAATAATAAGAACTGGCATACCACAGGGCACTGTGTTGGGCCCCATTTTATTCATTGTTTATATAAACTCGCTTTTGAAATTAAACACTGGAGGATTGTCTGTTTCATATGCTGATGATACTGCCCTTGTATTTGAAGGTGAAACTTGGGATAAAACTAAAAAAGTAGCAATAAAGGGATTGAAAATCATAAAAGACTGGTTAAGGACTTTTAAACTGACACTGAATTTGACAAAAACTATCGACGTCGCATTCTCTTTAACTGCTGCTAATAGGCCAAACTTTTTGAGCATTTCAATTGATGGACATGAAATAAAGGAAGCTAACCACACTAAGTACCTTGGAATAATAATTGATAAACATCTTAAATAGGGCCTACATATTGATTACTTAGCCACCAAAATACGAAAACTAATACACAAATTTTATCTATTAAGGGAGATTTTAAATATAAAACTCATCGAGACTATATACAAAGTTTTTGTAGAATCTCTTTTGGGATATGTTATTTCGGTATGGGGTGGAATGTACAATAGATGTCTATATAAATTAAATATAATTCAAAAATTTATTCTGAAAATATAAAAAAGATAGAATGTTTCTTTCTTACCTGCTATTTTCAAACAGTATATTAAATATAAGATCATTATATATTGCTGCAATATCTTCATATTTACATAAAATTAGACCTCAATGGACCAACATAGATCATAACTATGGCACCGTAATAGAACTGACAGAAGTATCCAAATACCCATTAACAATAATAGCTTGAACTTAAGATTTGTAACATATATTGGGCCTAAGGTTTATAATATTTTACCTACTGAGATAAAAAATATTCCTGACAGAGCTAGGTTTAATAAAACATGTAGATGCTTCATTTTCGAGAATTATAATAGATTTCAACATCTCCTTAATTGAATTGCGATAGTTGTGTTTTGAGATGTGTTTATGTAGGATTATTATTTCATTATTTGTACTACTATTGTGCTCAAAAAAAAAATATTGAATGTAAGTAATAAATAGTTTTTATAATAACTGACACACACACACATGTCTACACATTTAGGTGTCACTAACAACAATAATATTGTTAAATCAAACCTGCTAGATTGTTATATATTATATGTAAATCATACTTATTCATTTGAATAAATATATATAATTTATAAGAATTCAAAAACAGCTTACCTGATATGTGGAATTCCTATACCTCCATGAAGTATTCTATACAACTTGCTCTCATACAGAAGTTGTGGATGTCTGGCTCTGATAGATTCAAGTTTCACAGCCACTTCCTGGTAAGAAAAGGATGTCGATAATTTAAGATAAGAAAGGGTAAAATAGTGCAAGGATGCATTAAACAATAATTGTGGATACTTATTTACTTGAGGTGTACACCTAAAAAACCGAGAGTATTATTATACCAGAGTGAAATGATGGAAGGTGGACTGTTATTGGAAAAGGGCTTATAGGGCTAGAACATCACGCCCAAATATCATTACTAGTACTACAAATAAAAAAAACTGGTGATAAATTATATTGTTTTCTTAAATAGAGATTATTCAGAATATGATAAGATGAAGATATGAAATAAATAAAAACTATTAACTAAAAATTAACAAAAGTAAAATATAATGAGTAATAACACAAATTAAACAAAAAAAAAGAACAATTTGCCGCGAAGGTTATAAGCGTTCTTGGAGCATTTGTATCTTATAATAACGTAATAATTAAAAAAATATTAACTAAAAATTAACAAATAAGCACAAATTAAACAAAAAAAGAAAAATTTGCCACGAGTACGAACGACGTTTGGGTTCTTAGAGCATTTGTATCTTTAACTTAATGGAGGAGAGGTCGCCGCAGCGGTATTTTGTGATTTATCGAAGAAGTTTCACTATGTAAGCTCAAGGCATATCGAATCGTGTTTTTGCTCCTACCAGTCAAAGAATGCCCGCAACGATTATTTCAGTAGCATAGATTGGAGTTTTATCAAGGAGTCTACGGACATCGACACTAGTCTTGACAAGTTCTATGATATTGTTAACAACGCCATTGAAAAATATGTAACCCAGAAGAATATATCGGGTAACAAATATCCTAAGTGGTACAGCAAGGAACTAAAGAAACTCATAAATTACAAAAACAAACTTTATAAGAAATATAAATATACAGGTCAACATTCTGATTATTTAGCATATTCAAAAGTGAGACAGGAAATAGAGTTATGTTATCTAACCTATGTATCAAATACAGAACAAATGATTCCTACGAATATCAAATATTTTTGGTCATATGTCAACACTTTACGTAAGAATAATGGTATTCCAAGGGTCCTTGAGTTCAATGGTGCATCAGTGGAAACTCCTGAAGATATTGTTAATGCATTTGCCAACCATTTTGAATCTTGTTTTTCATATTAACGATAATTCTCATCAATTTGAAGACAATTCTGAGGTTGTGGACAACTCACTTCTTCAACATGTCTTTACACCCATAGAAGTTGAAAATAAGGTAGCATCCCTAGATATAAATAAAATCGCTGGACCTGATGGTATACCCCCAATATTCTATAAAAGGTGTTCCAATACTTTATGTACCAGATATTTCAACAGTCCTTTAATTCAGGGAAATTTACGACTGGTTGGAAATGGTCAACATTATTTCCTGTTTTTAAATCTGGCTCAAAAGGTGATATCAGGAACTATAGAGGGATATCTTTGATATCGATTGTTGCAAAAGTATTTGCAGCAATAATAGCGGATCAATTCTTTCAACGCGCAAAGGCAGATCCACAACAACAAATCTTGCGATCTACCAGAACTTCTAGGGTGTCAACATAGAAAAGGGAAACCAGGTTGATGTCATTTACACAGACATATCAAAGGGCTTTGGCAGTGTTCACCATCGTCTCCTACTCAACAAGCTTTGTTCTATTGGTGTCTGTGGTACTTACTTAGAGCGGATCCGATCCTACCTTAGTGGACATAAACAATATGTGAAACTGAGTGACGTCTCTTCGCGCGAGGTTAATGTGGGGGGCTATCATTTGGGACCTATACTACTTTTATCATTTGTAAATAGCGCCGTCTCTGTTTTTAAAAAATGTAGATGTTTGTTGTATGCAGATGACCTTAAATTCTTTAGTGTTGTCAACAGTTATGAAGATTGTGTTTCCGTTCAATTAGATCTTGATAATTTAGTTAACTGGAGTCAGGAAAACTTTCTGAATCTTAATATTACCAAATGTAAAATCATGCACTTTTATAGATGTAAGGATCCAATAATATCTGACTATTGTATTGGAGGCGATATTTTGGAATCAGTAGACACAATAAACGATTTAGGTGTAACATTTGACAAAGAGATAAACTTTAATAAACTTATTGACAACATTGTGCTAAAAGCACATAGAATATTGGGATTTCTGAAGCGGAACTGCAGGTATATCTGTGATACCAAAGCTATTATGTTTATGTATAATTGTTTAGTTAGGAGTATTCTTGAATATTGTAGTATAATTTGGTCCCCAGCGTATTTATGTCATATTAACAGAACTGAATCTGTTCAAAACAAATTTTGCAAGTTTCTATTGTACAAATATAATATACCTTATAATGACATAGTAGTACTAGGCTACAACTAGTTGGTTTCAATAGTCTTGAAAAGCGCAGACACATTGCGATGGCACTTTTTGTTTAAACTGTTAAATGGTTTTATAGATTGTAGTGACTTACTGGCTAATATTTTATTTCGAGTTCCTCCCAGGCCGACCCGTTCAACGGTCCTATTCTCCGAAAATTTTCACCGCACAAACTACGGTAGTAATTCTTTTATCGATAGAATAGTGAAAAATTACAATAACCGATTTTCAAATCACGATCTGTTTTGTAATAACTTTAGAAGTTTTAAATGTTTAATTTGAAATTGTGCCTGATGTTTTAGAATTATTCTACTACGATATTTAATACTTACTATTAAGCTTGCTTGTGTATATCTTTATGTACCTAATTTTTTAATTTGTTAATCCTTTTTGTTTGACTTTAACTTAGAACATTTAATTCTGACTAGTCTAAGCCAATTGGAGTTATTCTCTGTAGAGTTAGAATAAATAAATAAATAAATATTCATTTATTCATTTTAAAACCAGTAGCGCCAAAACTATTTCTTCAAAACACTAATTATTTTTGATTTAAAACAGCTAATATTAAAAAAAACTATGTCATCATTATAACAGATTCTATTTCCTGTATTACAGAACTGGGTTGCCGAACTCGAAACACCATAGTTAATCCAAAGAAAAGGCACAGTTTCTTATTTTGTGTTTGTCTTAGTAAACCAGAAATTATTTTTTTTATAAGTTCTGGGCACTTAAAATGTGCATTTATTATTTTAAATAGAGTACATAGGTCCACAATTAACCTTCTGTTTTCAAGTGAGTCTAAATTTAACAAGTTATTAGTTCCTCTTAGTAAATTAACTGTGCTGTAATGTTCATTTTAAAACCTATTAATATCTCAAGAAGTTTCTGTACTCTTTCACATTCCTTGATATAAGTTCTGTAATATGGTGACCACACAGGACAGGCATATTCAACAATTGATCTAACATAGGCACAATCAATACCTTAAAACAATTAATGTTGCAAAAATCAAATAATGTACAGTCAATAAAACCAAGGATTTTCATTGGTGCATTAACGATATATTCTATATGAAAATTAAAAGTTACCTCTTTATCAAAATATGCTACCCTCTCTAAAATTATATCATTTATCTTATAATCAAAAGACACAGTTGTTTTAATTCGACTGAACTGCATTACTTTACATTTATTAGTATTGACAAACAAGTCATTCAAACTACACCAATGTGACAAAAGATCAATATCATCTCGAATTATCAAACTATCATCTACGCAATTCACCATTTTAAACATTTATTTATTTATTTATTTATTTTTTTTTACTGAAATACTAATTTATATTTATTTATCAATGGGCCTTAACCCAATAAGTTACAAAAATATGTGTATAAAAATTCAATATGGTATTGTTGCTTAACACAATCAAACATTAACAATTTACAAGAAATTATAATCAAACTATTAGTGCTAAACTTAAAATAAAATAGAGGAAATATGCAAAAGTCACAGTACCAATATCACCAAGATTACAAGTGAATCACAATTATTCCCAGTCAAAATCAAAAAGTCAAAAAATCAGAAAGTCAGAATCATCTCCCTGACTAAACTAAACTGAGACGAAAATTATAATAACTGTAAGAAGGTTTTAAAGCCATTAAAGAAATCTACATCATTCCTCAAACAATTTGCAGATCTCACTACTCGAGGGATAAAAGAATTTGAACCAATATTTGTGCGGTGAAAGGATTGATGAAATGTAACAGATGACCTAGTGTTCCTCCAGGCACTGAAAGGCCCACTGAAAGAGCAATGTGGGACAATCAACAAGAGAGTTGATTATTTTGTAAAGGAACTTCAGGTTCCTTTGGTCTCGTTTAGATCTCAATGTATTGAGAGAAAATCTGTTTTGGAGTATTTGGTAGTCATAAACATAGTCCAGTGGTGGATCAAAATGTGCCTTAAAAAGGAGATACCTCAGAAACCTTCTTTGCACTTATTCAATCCTGGGTATATGGCAAGCATAAAAGGGGTTCCAGTCACATGAAGAATATTCTAAGAGAGGCCTCACAAGACTGCAGTACAACAAATGAATGGCAAATACTTTATTAAAGTCTGTTGTACATCTCTTTATGAAGCCAAGTGTCCCAGGCGCCCTAGTTACTATCTCAGTAGTATGAGGAATAAATGATAAACTGGAATCAAAAGTAATTCCAAGATCCTTAGTGACTAAAGGTCTTGTTAAGTCAGTACTATTAACGCTGTAGGGGTAGTGAGTTGGGTTTCGACTTCAGAAGAAGACCATGCTCTGACACTTTGAGGCATTAAGATCCATGCCGTTACTACTGCACCATACATCCAGTCTATCCAAGTCAGACTGCAGTTTCTGACAATCCTCCAGGGACCTGATCTGTGAGAAAAACCTTAAATCATTATCAAAACATAAAAAATGAGAATATTTAAAACAAGAGTTAATATCATTAATAAATATATTGAACAGAAAGGGCCCAAGGTGTGATCCCTGAGGTACCCCAGATAGAACTGGCATCTTCAGGGTTCTAAAATTGTTGATCCTGACAACCTGAGATCTATCCATGAGGTAGCTGGACATCCATTTTAGAAGGTCATCAGGAAATAGAAGTATATTACAATTTTGAACATAGCGACTTAAGTTATTAATTTAAAATTGAAGTAACAAGGGCGCCAAGTGTGTCCCCTGATGTGACCCTAAAGAGAAATGGTTTTTTAAACATACTATTTGTTTTCTTCCTGGTAAATAATCTTTAAACCATTCTAAAAAATGACCAAAAATTACAATTTGACTTAGCTTTTTAATAATCATTTCGTTATTAACTCTATCAAAGGCCTTGGAGACATCCATGTAAGTGGCATCCACCACCTGACACTGGATCACATTATGGTAAATAAAAACTTATATTTCAGATTACAAGATAATTTATTTGGAACTTAAACAAACTGTTATCCAAAAACAAAAACAAAGAAGTACAAGAGCATTTTTCAATAAGGAGCAGTGACGGAAAATATAATAGAAAAAAATACTCGTAATAAAAAAATTAGTAGATATCATAAGCAAGACAAAACAGAAATGCCCAAAAGAATATACACTGAAAATAAAGATTAACAACTATTGGGTTACTACTTAATATCTTGAAAAGCAAAACAAAGAGATAACCTTTATGTGGGATGGAAAAAAATTCAGAATGAAACAACAGAAAGTGAATTTTAAAAAATCAAGAATGAAGTTAACAGCATGAGAATAATACTTCAAAATGGCTAGCCACAGAGACCATTACAAATATCCCCAAAGATATTTTAAAAAGGCTAGGTCTGTACTGAACAACCTTTGTAATTAAAACAAACAAAAAACATTAAAATAGGCAAAATAAATAAAAATGAACAACTACTTCAAGAAGATAATGAAATGGCAGAGGAATTTAAAGACCATTTTTCATACAACAAAACCTCCAAGAAGAACTTTGAAAGTCTATATTCTCGGAACCAACAAGCTTAAATGAAACAACATATTAAAAGACTTGAAAAATAAGTGTTCACGAGGAATTGACAATCTATCAAAGAAAAACTTAATCATTGGCAATACAATTGTTATTATTGTAAATGATGTACTGGGAACTGAAGTACAAGATTAACAAAATTCGTCGAGGCAACTTCCAAATTTGAACAAAATCAGTACAGGTTTCAGAAGAGCTGTACATAGCATGTGTGCACTTACTAGACTATATTACAAGTGAAGTTGACAAAAACAATTTGACATGGTAAACATAGTCCCCTTATTAAATAAGCTTGACAGCTTGACAAAATGGGATATTGTGGAGTATGTCAGAACCTCTTAAAAATTCATTCCTTAAATAGAAAACCTAAAACTATCGTAAATAGCAAATCATATGTTTAATGTCAATGTCATGTCATGTTTTTTTTATTGTTTGTTCTCTGAATTATTCTTCAAAAAGTAATTAATATTGTTGCATTTGTGATGTGGAATGTGATATTTCTGCTGCTGAATGTGATCTGTGACTGTGAAAATAAAGTGAACTCCGTGATCACCAAAATATTATTTATTTTTGATAAATTGCCCTGGCACGTTTCGCCGAAAGCATTGGCAGATCAAATGAGGCTACCATCATAAATTCCGGTTAATGGTAGTGGCTAAGGTTATGGCAAACGACAACTGACAGTCGAAAGTTTTTGGTTGTCGACTAAATCCCTGTTTATATATAAAAAAGACAACAAACAAACAAAATAAGCTTTATTATCATAAGAGAAATACCCTCATTGACAAAGCAACCTTAAAATTAAGAATGTGTAATCTTATGGGTCTAAATGTTAATAAAAGTAAAATATGTACAAAAATATAAAAAAATAGATATACATATAAATACAAAACATGATAATGTTAATAAAACAATAGACAGTAAAAAACCAGACAAAACAAACGTAAGGTCACAAATAGATAAAATATTATACACATTATAGGGGGTTTTCATAAAATTCCTGCAGGTTGTAATATGCCTTTAGCTTAAGAATATTCTTAAGGGTCCTTCAAAAGGACTTTTCAACAGTAATTGACTTCAGGTACTTGGGTAAGTGATTGTAAATCTTAACACTTTCATAAATTAATGAGTTTTTAGTTAAGGCATATTTGGGTATTGGGAGAGGGACTCTGTAACTGTTTCGGGTAGTATATGTACTGTTTCTAAAAAAATAGCTATATTTTTTGTGCATCAAGCAACAGGTCTCCAAGATGAAAATGGAAATAACAGTTAAAATTTCTTCCCGTACGAAAAGTGGTTTACAGTGTTCCCTAAATTTGGCTTGACATATGTAGCGTAGTGACCTTTTTTGGAGAACAAAGGTTGAATTAAGCAGTTGATGGTTACAGTATCCCCAGAAAGCTATCCCATACATTATGTGACATTCAATTAAAGAATAATATGCCATTTTTGCAGCGTGTGGACTCAACTCATTAGAAATTACTCTCACTGCGAAGCACCCAGAAGCAACCTTTTTACTAAGTAGTGTTACATGAGTGGAGAATTTTAACTCATTATCAATATGAATACCCAAAAATTTGGTGACAGATGGGTTTTTTATTTGAATATTATTTAGACTTGTGCTATTGCTTGTGGCCGGTAGGGGTGACAATTAGACCATACATTTTTAAATGGAAACAAAATGTGAGAACATTTCAAGATAATTCTGACAGGCAGAGGGGATCAAATTTTATTCGACGTCCGAGACCCCACAGGAGATACTAGGTAACATGGAAAAAAAAGACTTCAAGCAGCATAGGCGTTTCAGTGTTACATATAAATGTACAATGCTTATCAAATAAGGTGTTAGAAATTGAACATTTTATTAACAAGAATTTAAATATAAAAATTATATGTATTTGTGAGCATTGGCTCAAGGAAGATGCAGCAAACAAAAATAAGTGATTTTAATTTGGTTAGTTACTTTTGTAGAAATGAAATAAAAAATGGAGGTTGTTGTGTTTATTTGCACTCAAGTATGCAAGCAAATAATTTGGTGCACGTAGTAGAATTATCAGTTACAAAAATATGTGAAGTTTCAGCTTGCTATATCAAGGATTTGAGTTTAGTTGTAATTAGTGTTTATAGATCAACCGATACTAAAAATATTGATAATTTTCTAACAATAATGTCAGATGTTTTAGAGTTAGTAACTAGAATCAATACAAAAATTAATATTATAGTTGCAGGCGATTATAATGTGCATTTTAATAATAGTAATGACAATAACACGCATAGAATGGTTCAGTTCTTCTTGTCCTTTGGACTTCGTCGACTCATGGATCAGCCTACACATATTAGAGGTAACTGCTTAGATAATATGTTTTGTAATTATATAACTAGAGACGCGAAGATAGTTTGTATGGGAATTTCAGATCATAATGCTCTTATGCTGGAAGTAGGGGAATATGTCATAAAAAAGGACATAAATAAAACACACCATAGATATAGTAATAATAATTTTAACCAATTTACTTTTTTACTTTCCAAAGAGAAATGGTACAATGTGTATGCCTCCTCTAATGCTGAGGGAAAGTACAAAGCATTCCATGATGAATTACTTTATTATTATGAGATATGTTTTCCTATATGCCCACGAGTTGATGGTGCGAGGGCACGCGAGAGCTGGATCACTACAGAAGTGGATGAGGCTAAGGACAGACTTAGGTTCTATTATGAAGTTAAACAAAAATATCCCACGGAGGGAAATAAGCAAATTTATAACGAATATAAAAGACATTACAATACAATTTTAATTAATGCAAAAAAACAATATAATTTGTCAAAATTAGCAAAATCAGATAATTATAATAAGACTGTCTGGGACATAATAAGTATTGAGACAGGTAGGAAAAATAAACAAAGAGTTATACCAGAAAATATATCCTCAAATGATCTTAATATATTTTTTGTGGGTCATGCTAAAACATTAATTAATAATCTTCCCTCTGCTAATGTATATCAACACTTTTTAGATAATAAACTGATGCAAGCTAACTCTTTGTTCTTTAAACCAGTTGATCAGTATGATATAAAGGGTATTATTAGTAAGCTAAAAAACAAAAAAACAGAAGACGTTTACGGTATTAGTGTATTTAGTTTTAAGAAAGTATCTGATATTTTGCTTTTTCCCTTGGTGGATATAATAAATAAGTGTCTGGAGGAAGGTTGTTTCCCAACCCCTCTAAATCTAGCAAAAATATTTCCCGTCTATAAAAAGGGTGAAAACAATCTGCCTCAAAATTATCGACAAGTTTCGATGCTACCAGTGGTGTCAAAAATTCTAGAAACATATATAATCAGCTTGTATCTTATCTTAATAAAAACAAAATTTTAGTTCCACAACAATTCGGTTTTAGGAAGGGTATGACAACTATGGACGCAATACTTAAGTTGACAAATTGTATAAGAGATGCTTTTGAAAATAAGGAAAAATTTTTAGGCCTATTTACGGATTTAAGTACTGCATTTGATTGTGTGAATAGAAATATCTTATTGAGCAAATTAAAATTCTATGGAGTGAGGGGAACGGCTCTCGGCCTGATGCAGTCCTATCTTTCGAGAAGATATCAGGTTGTGAGTTGTGCTGACACAATTAGTGACTCCATGATGACTGAAGTGGGAGTTCCTCAGGGGTCTGTGCTGGGCCCACTCCTCTTCCTCATTTATATTAACGACCTACCAAGAGCCTTTCATGACAATGAGAATGTCGTAAGTATTTTGTACGCGGATGATGCCACATTTGGTCTGGCTAGTGAGGGGGGAGTGGATACAGCTCAGATACTGGAGAGCTTATTAGAGCGTGCTAAATCTTGGTTCTTACCTAATCAGTTGGTTTGTAATGAGGGCAAGACTGAGTCACTCGTGTTTGAGACTAGGACTGTGGGAGCTACTATTGAAAAACCTACTGTAAAATTTTTGGGGGTAACAGTGGACATAAATTTGTTATGGAATGAACATATAACTTTGTTATGTACCAAGTTAAATAAATCTATATATGCAATCAGAAAAATCAATACAACTATAAATGAAACTGCAGCTCTCACTACCTACTATTCTCTTTTTGACTCAGTGTTGCGTTATGGTATCCTGGCATGGAGCTCAGCGGCCAATATACATCTTAATAGAGTATTTAGAGTACAGAAAGCAGCTATAAGATGCATTGTAAATATAAGAGGGGATGATTCGTGTAGGCCGTATTTTAAAGCATTAAATATAATGTAAAATTAATTATATATAACAAATTGTTACATGTAAGGAAAAATATACAAAAATGTACTGCTGCAGCTGACCTGCATGATTATAACACTAGGCATTGCAGTAAACTTGTATTGCCTCAGAGTAGACTAGCAAGAACTAATCATGAAGACATCAAATTATATAATGCACTCCGCAAGAAATAAAAATAATGGATTTTAAAACATTTAAAAAGAAAACTAAAGTAGTGATAACTGAAGCATGTCTTTATGATTTGGATGAGTATTATAATATAATGAGAAACACCTATATGTGAATACTTTGATGTAGTGTTAAATGATTATATTATAGGTAATTTTAATTGGCATCATTTTATCACTCTTTATGTTTAGTGACATTTAAACTTTGACCTGTCTTTACATTTACATTGTACTTTTCAGATTAATAAAGATTATTTATTTATATATTTATTTATTAAATGTACATTTAAAAGTAAGAATGTATGATTTATCACAATTAAAACTTAAATAATTACAGGTACACCATTCTTTCACTCTCTCTAAATCCTTACAAATGATATGTATTAAAGTGTGGTGATCAGTTCCCCTCCAAAGAAAAGTTGTATCGTCTGCGAAAATAGTGCCCTTGAATATCTAGAAAGGCAAGGTCATTTACATACAATAAAAATAGGATTGGGCCCAATACAGAGCCTTGTGGAACACCATCATTTGTATGTAGTATAGTAGATTTTCCTTCTGGTGTTCTAACGTACTGTCTTCTGTCTGTAAGGTATGACTTAAACCATTGTAATGAAGTTCCCCTAAAACCGTAGTGCTCTAATTTTTTCAAGAGCAATTTATGATTGACACAATGGAAAGCTTTACAAAAGTCACAAAAAACCGCAGCAGTAAGCTCATCTCCGTTCAGACTCAAGTAAAGGTTTTCAAGGAAAGAGAAAATAGCATCGCCAGTAGACCTACCCTTTTGAAAACCAAACTGACACTTGGTCAAAACTTTATATCGTTCCAGAAAAGAAATCACTCTGACCTTAACGAGCCTTTCGACAACTTTACTAAGCGTAGTGAGTAAGGAAATGGGGCGAAAATTAGAAGGATCATCGGGATCACCCCCCTTGAATATAGGTATAACCTCTGCAGTCTTCAAAAAAGATGGAAATTTCCCCTCTAAAAAGGAATGGTTTATTGCCTCTGCCAGCACGTTTAGTGCCTCATAGGGTAAGTTTTCAAATATTCTGACAAACATCCTATCACATCCAGAGGAGTTCCAGTTTTTTATATTCATAAATACACTCTTTAATTCATAAGCATCTACATTGGTAAGAAAAAAGTCTGATGAACAAAACTATTCCTATGTAAATAGCTCATAGGATCCGTTTTTTGTGTAAGAGTAGATTTAAATCTTTCGGCCACAGTACAATAATAAAAATTACACTATCCAAGTGAGACAGGTCTCTGATGGATGATACGTCTTCTCAAGTTCCCTTAAATTTGCACCTGGTTTAATTATCCCTTCTATAGTTAAATGTTCGTTGTTTAATAGGTTTTTTAATAAACCGGCACATTTTCTACCACTGTGGTCACCAAATAGCCTGATTTTTATCTTACTCTTGTTGCTTATGGGGTCAAACTCCTGTATTGCCGCTTTTATCGAATTTTGTGTAGGCGAGAAGGAGGTACAATGTGTGGGAAGGTTCTTTGAAGTGGCTTCAGTAATCCTTTTTTCTGGCGTTGGGTGTTGTACACCGCAGGTTTGAGGTAATATTTTGCCTTCTT
Organism: Kuschelorhynchus macadamiae; assembly: GCA_030620095.1. Taxonomy (NCBI): domain Eukaryota; kingdom Metazoa; phylum Arthropoda; class Insecta; order Coleoptera; family Curculionidae; genus Kuschelorhynchus; species Kuschelorhynchus macadamiae. The sequence goes on along the minus strand of JAUTXW010005188.1, from coordinate 671,567 downwards.
TAATAGATTTTAATTCACTTGAAAGGTAATCATTATGCGTTTCCAATGTTCTAATAGACTCCAGCATATTGCGATTTATGTCCATCATTTCATTCATTTTGTCCCGTTGTTCGTTTAATATCTCAATACTTCGCTTTTCTTCCTCAAAAACTTCATCTTCGAAGTCTTTTGTTCTTCTTTCCAACCTTTTAATTAAAAGCATTTCTGATCTTTTATTTCTTTTTTTAATTTAGTCACCTCATCTTCCAAGAACCAAATGGCTAACTGCAAATGAAGGTGTTGGTTGTCAATCAACAACAACCAACACCTTCGCCATAAGTTGCGCCAAATGTAAATGGTTCCATATTGATTGTATATCAATGACAAAGGCTACCCACGCATATAACAAATATAAAAAACCACAAGGGGGTAAAGTACACATGTGATAGTTGCAACACCAATAAACAAAAAAACGTATCAAACACTGGTAGTACCAGTAATACCACTAAAAGCCCTTCTAAAATGATGACTGGAGGTGTATCACATCCAGAATATGCACTAAATGATATAATGGCTAAACTAAAGGAAATTGATAACAAATTCACGGATCTACTTCTGAATAATCAACAAATTGAGATAAACAGCACACTCCAGCTTGAAATAACTTCCCTCAAAAATCAACTTGGAAAAGAAATAAATAGAAGCGAGCAACGCGAATTCAAAAATAATGTTGTAATAACCTGAAGAAAACAGTAAATAAAGTAAAAAATTTACTGCAAATATCTTCGGAAACATGTAACTGTTTCAGAAAGGGTAAACGGGGCAAATATCCGACTCCAGTAAAGATTTGTGACGACAATTGTGTAGATAAAAACCAACTATTAAAAGCAAGGAAGGGAAAACAGATAACAGCCAATGATATTGGCTTAGAAAGAGACAACACAATGACTGGATACATATGATTTTTTACAGTTAATAAAGGAAAGAAACAAATTGTTTAAATTAAAAAAAATCCTTATAATGAGTTCCTCGTTGGTAGTTTTATTGCATTAAAAAATAAAATTGCCACATAAAAACGAATATTAATGACGTCATATTAATTTGTAATATATGATTGTATGCTTGTCTGGTGGTTATTAAAAAACACTCTGAAATACTAACCACCATTTGTATTGGTTTGTTGTGGTTGATATTTATTTATTTTATATGAGCAGCCGTATGTTTATTTTATATATCTCCTTTGGTTAGCCGCAGTTGGGAGTAAAAAATAAATATGAATATCAAATACTGAGTTATTTCCAGTAAACTATATAGTTTACAGACTTGACAGAAACCCAGAACTTACAAAGAAATTAAAAGGCGGAGGAGTTCTGATAGCTGTGGAGTCCTCTTTTAGGTCCACATCATATTCTTTGAACCAGAAAAATATAGAACAAGTATACATCAGTGGCATTGATGGTAACATGTATATAATCGGAGTAGTGTGTATTCCACCAACTTCAAGGGTCACAATCTATAATGAGTATGTACAATCTGTCAGTAATGTACTTGGCCATTCTAATGCGAAAGTTCTCTTACTTGGTGATTTTAATTTGCCTAATTATATGAAATCTTTTACTACCATTGATTCAAGAAATAATCTGACATCCTACGATCTATTCAGTATTAATACCAATAATAGCTTACCTCACATGATGGTCAAAGTCAAAGTCAAATATGCTTTATTGTCTAAAGAATTAAATCTTGTTGACAAAGCTGGAAAAATAAATCTTAAAACCTAAAAATTCAAAGGCATCATAACAAACACTCAACTAACTATGAGGTAGATATATGTTTCTGATTTATGTCAATGATATAAGAACAATTATAAATAAACTAAACATTTCAAGAAAAAATATATACATATATGCAATTAAAATGTAAGTCACATTTAAAACAATTCCAAAATGTAGGAAAAAAATTAAAAAAAAAAGATATTTACTCCCAACAACGACTGTGTGTGCTTTTATGATTTAGTGCAACAAAGCAATATTTATAATTATAATGGTGTAAAACTAGATTTAGCATATTTCTGTATTCAATTGTCAATTACCACTAACCAACATTGATATTCATCACCCAGCTCTAAATATAACTCTTACTGGCGAAAATCACCACCAACCAACATCTGGGTGCATAATAAAAAGTTTAATATTCACAAAACTGATTATGATAAATTGAATGATTATTTTGTGAACATCGTAGGGAGTTTTTATCTATAGCGAAAAATATTGACGATGCCACTGAAATGTTCTACATAGTTTTATATATCGCAATTAATATTTATGTTCCAACAACATTAGTGTAAACTCTAAAATTTCCTCATTATTTTTCTTGATGCACCATAAAGCTCATCAAAGAAAAAACAAAGCTTACAAAAATATCGGAAAACCCACTGATGAAAACCATTACAAATCAACTAGGGCTGTCAAAACTATTTATAAAAAAAGATTATAATAATTTTCTTTCCTCTACAGAGAACAACATTTTAAATAATATTAAAACCTTCTGGTCATATATCAAACTACAGCAAAATACATCTGGATATCCAGCAAAACTTAGGCTTGATGACGTCAATTCTAGTGAACCACTTTGCATTTCAAATTTGTTTGGCAGTTTTTTTTAAGTCAGCCTTCACTAACTTCAATTTACTTCCCACTTTTGTTCTTTATTATTCTTTCACAGACCTAACTATATCAAACATTGACATCAACAGCGCTAGTTTTCGAAAAATTAGTAAATCTTGAAAAGGTCCAGGTCCAGACGAACTTCCACATCTATTTCTCAAAAATTGCATTCCAACATTAGCAGCCCTTCTTAGTTACCTCTTCCAACTGTCAATAAATATTGGACAGTTCCCCCAACGTTTGGAAAATGGCATTTGTTACTCCCATCTTTAAAGGTGGTGATCGATCTGATGTACCATCCAATATTTGGGCTTGACTACATGTCATTGGTGCTTGAGTCTATAGTAGTGAATATTACTAACTTTCAACATATTATACCTGCCCTGATCTTATTGCTCTTCTAAATTTTTATGTGCCTCCTTACAACACTCGCGTTTTAATCTGTTCTCAATTAACAGAAGTAGAACTGATGTTGGCAAGAACAGTATTGCAAACCAAATAATGGTATAGTTCAATACTCACATTCCAAATGATTTTAATATACAGTGCACTTCTACCTTTAAAACGAAAATTAAGATTTTATTACCTAACTTCATTATGTAGACCACTACCAGATCTCTGATGTTTGTCTGGTAATCACTAATTTTCATTGTCACAATCTATAGAATTTTTAGACACCTCTGAGAACAATTCTGGTTTTTTTTAGATATGTATTATTTTTTTATTTTTATGTAATGTGTCAGTTTATCCTATATTAGTATTGTCCTTCTTGTATTCGCTATTTGTATATTGACTTGTTTGAGTGCCAATAAAAAAATATGATTAACAATAGATTATCTGGACTCTAGTTTTTTTTTAGTATTTTTGTGTTATGTGCATATCTTACATTAGTACTATGTGAGCAGTGCCTGTGACTGTATCTGTGTAATAAATAAAAGGTTACACCCTGTAGATTTTTCTAAAATGTATTACAGCTATTTGAAAGGGATTGCTTAAGATTTTATTACCTAACTTCATTATGTAGACCACTACCAGATCTCTGATGTTTGTCTGGTAATCACTAATTTTCATTGTCACAATCTATAGAATTTTTAGACACCTCTGAGAACAATTCTGGTTTTTTTTAGATATGTATTATTTTTTTATTTTTATGTAATGTGTCAGTTTATCCTATATTAGTATTGTCCTTCTTGTATTCGCTATTTGTATATTGACTTGTTTGAGTACCAATAAAAAAATATGATTAACAATAGATTATCTGGACTCTAGTTTTTTTTTAGTATTTTTGTGTTATGTGCATATCTTACATTAGTACTATGTGAGCAGTGCCTGTGACTGTATCTGTGTAATAAATAAAAGGTTACACCCTGTAGATTTTTCTAAAATGTATTACAGCTATTTGAAAGGGATTGCTTACGGCATACAGGTTCAAATTTGAACGATTATCTTTTAATAAAAAAACCTTAATGCACTATTTATGGCCAACCGTTTAGATTTGATGTCTAAATTATCCTGCCTGTTTCTTGAAAATTTGATCATATATTACTGACATATAAGGTACAATAGCATTCAATTTTTTCACACAAAACATAATTCGGGTTTAGTGAAAGTATGTTGATGTCATGCCTATATTAAAACTTTTTTTCATTGGACCATAACTCGCAAACTACAAAGTCAGAAATGGAGGACATATTTCGGACCTCGCAACTTGTTTGTAAACCTATGTTAATAAGCTGATATTGTCTCTATAAGGAGAGTTTTGGCCATTGCGCTATACCTCGTAAAATTCAGTGAGTCAGAAATGGAGAGTCAAAAGTTTTATATTTCCAATTTACCAATTTTGCATAAAAAATATTTTGGGCTTTGCAAGTAGTTTTGTCAACCAATTTAATTACAAAATAGATAATCATAAGATTTAAGTTGTTATTCTGAGGTATCATGTGGAGTAATACAGGATAAAACCAATGACGTCAAAAAGAAATAGACCCCGCATTTCATTCATAAAAATGAAATAAATAGAATCAAACATCAATTTGTTGTTCTGTATGAGTGGAAAAAGACGGACTGATCGCATAAAGAATAGTTTGCGGTGAAAATTGCAACGCTGTCAAATATCTTTGCGAGGCGTACCAGTGTCGAAGCTATTTTTGAGATAATGTATTATTTGCTATATTTTTTTGAGCCCAAATATTAGTATGTTGGATACGACTGTTTTTTGTTCTAAGATGAACAGGAACGACTTCACATTGCAAAAGTGAGAGTTTTAGTAATAACTTGAAAACAATTAATTTAGATCTGTCGTGGAAGTCTCCACCAAATGGGAAACTTTTTTATTATCAATTTCTCGAAAAATTCTGTACTTGATAAAACTTAGTGCTTGTCAAAAAAATAGTTTTCATAATATTCAACTTTTAGTCAGATATACAGGGCATTCAAAAAATACGAAAAAGTGTATTTCAAAAATTAAAATTTTTGTGACTGCCGCGGCCGTTTTAAAGGCCATAAAAAATCGTAAATAAAGGTTTAGTATTAATTATGTCATATTAGCTAAGGAAAGACGTAAATAGAAAAATGTTTTTTTGCTGTTTGATCTTAAAGATCTCCATAACTTTAAAATAAAAACTTGTACCCAGTTTATATTTACGATTGGCCCTTAAAACTACCGTCACAAAAATTTAATTTTTTTTTAATTTTTAGTGAAACATGAACATCCAGATCTAAAGTTTATTACTATCAAAAATATTTTTTTTGAACCACCAACTTTTATCAAGAAATCAAAATGCAAGATGTTTCAATAAAAAAATCGAAACTTTTTGGTGATTCTGAAGCACCCTATAGGTATAATATTTTACACTATATTTGAAACTTAATTTTTTTTAAAAAAAATTTAAATAAGGTTGAAAGCTGCACTTCTTTAGAAATTTTCACCCGGACACGAGGTTTATAAAAATAAAACAAAGTTTAAAAGTTTGGTATAATTTATTTATAAACGGACTGATATAATAACAAACAACTATTATTATCAACAAAACAAAAGTAACAGCATATTAATTTAATATTTCAATATTTATATAATAATTTAACTTGTTTTCTATTACATATTTAATGATTCGGTGACAATTTTCAAAATCAGAAACTTTATATATATATATATATATATATATATATATATATATATATATATATATATATATATATATATATATATATATATATATATATATATATATGTATATATTTATTTATTTAATTATTTCTTTTTTGCCAACAAGATTACTAAATGTAAAAAAGCAACGTCACAACCTACTGCTAATTACAGCATAAAATTAAGATTACTTAAATTATTAACATACAAAAATTTAAAATTCAAAACTAATTACAGCGTAAAATTAAGATTACTTAAATTATTAACATACAAAAATTTAAAATTCAAAATTAAAAGAATAAAAGCATTTTCCTTTTGCAAATCTAGAGGCTGCCCTTTTGAACTTGTCGATCCCCACAATATCCCTTATCTCAGGTGGCAAAAGTTGATAGGCCTTAATGCCTCGATACAAGGGTCCCTTCTGAAAGAAGGTGGAGTGATGATGAGGAATCCTTAGTTCATCTCTTCTCCTAGTAGCCATAATCATATTACCAGCATATACCTCCCGGTTGGTTCGGAATAGATCAAGATTCTTCTTGACGAAGGTTACAAGTGCGATAAAATATAATCCTGGTACAGTAAGAATACCCAGCTCAGCAAAAAATGGCCTGCAAGATGTTCGAGGATGAAGGCGAAGCATGCACCTAATGATTCTCTTTTGAGTCCTAAAAATATCTAAGGAAAATCTAGATGACCCCCAGAATAAACCATAACTGATCTGTGACTGCACGTAGGCAAAATAAAAGAGTTGAACGCTATACAGGGACACAATATCTCGAAGTCTTCGAACCAGAGCACAAGCACTATTTAACTTCAGTTGAAGTTTTAGTGTGTGTTGTTCCCAGCTGATGTTGGAATCTATATGAACTCCTAGAAACTTTATGGAACTTATATTCGGAATTGATCTATGCTCGAAACTCACATACAAAGATTCAGTATTTAATCTTTTATTGAATAAAATAAGGCCAGTTTTATCATTGTTTAGTTGAAGGCAGTTTCTGTCACACCACGCGGCCATCCGACCCACTACAGCAGAACAACCCACCGACAAACCAGAGTGATCCGGTCCCGAAAATGTGACCGATGTGTCATCGGCATACTGACAAACCATTCCACCACCCAGCACAATAGGCAAATCATTCACATACAGCAGGAAGAGCAACGGTCCCAGGATCGAACCCTGCGGGACACCCCTCCGGATCCATGTACGATCTGAGTAATATTTTTTGCCATCATGTGAGACAGACACCATCTGGCTTCTATTTCCCAGATATGAAGCTATAAGCACAGATGCTACTCCCCTCACTCCATACCTGTACAACTTATCCAAGAGCAACACATGATTAATGGTGTCAAAAGCCCTTGAGAGATCAAAATAAAGGCCCGCAACCACCTCATTATTATCAAGCTTATTAACAATCTCATTGACCGCGTGAAATATGGCCATATCAGTAAATTTTCCTGGCAAAAAACCAAACTGGCTACCATTCAGACAATTGCATTCAACTGCAAATTTTAAAAGACGGTTGTATACTACCCTCTCAAAGACTTTCGACACCGATGACAGTAAAGACACCGGCCTGTAATTTTCTGAACAGTGCACATCACCCCTCTTGAATACAGGCACCACCTTGGCAAGTTTTAACGAGTCTGGAAAAATTCCCCACTCAAAACAGTTATTGATAATAAAAGTTATTGGGACAGATATAGCGTGAGCAACGTGTTTTAAGAGAAAAATTGGGAACTCATCAATTCCAGCGGAGTATTTATTAGGCATGGCCATAATAATATGTAAAATTTCATTTTGATCAACTGGTTCAATTAAGTTTGTATAATTTATAGCACAGTTATTATTTACACCTCTGGTATTAGAAAGGTCAAACTGATTTTTAAAAATCTCCAACACACCAACTGGATCCGTCACTAAATCATTATTGTTATGTATTGTGATATTACTAGGATTCACAATTTTATTGCATTCTTTGTTGAATATATGCCACATTGTTTTATTTTTATTTTTAGAATTAATTATTTTATTTTCATTGTGACCGATGTTAAAATCTGATATATACTTTTGATATTTCTTTCTATCAGGGTTATATTGATTAAAAATAATTTGATTGTTTGTTTGCTTGTATAATATGTAAAGATCTTTGATATGAGATGCATAGTTTTTTATTTCCACATTCACCCAACAAGGTTTGCTTTTTTGTCGACTGCTGCAAATTGGAAAACACATATTAAAATAGTAATGTAAAATATTTTCGAATGTATTGTATTGTTCATTTGGATCCGCATGGATAAAAATATCTCCCCATTCTTCGTTATTTAAAGAATTTTGAAAGCTTAGTATATTACTATGGGTGTAAAACCTTTTTTTTAAATATATTTGTTTCTTTTCAACACTTGCAGTTTTAATGTTTATTTTTTGACCAAAATGCTCTGAAATATTGGTAAATATAGTCTGAAAATCCAATGTAGACGTAGGAATATTACTAATAATATTGTCAATACGAGTATTGGAGGAATTATTACCCATCCTAGTGACTCCGGTAGCATGTGGAACCAAATCGTAACTGGATATCAGCTGCACAAATTGTAGGAGAGCGGGACTGTCCTCAGCGAAGTTAATGTTGAAATCTCCACATAAGATAAGAAACCTATTTGGATTCCACACCTCATCCAAGACAACATTGAGTGAATCAAGAAATTCAACAAAGGCAGCCTGTGGCGACCTATAAATGCTTATAACAATACAATTAAAATTCTTTATACATAAAAATTCAGACACAGAAAATTCAAATATTTTATTTACTGGTTTAAGACTAGTAGTAATAGTTCGACTTTTATAACTCTGCTTGGCGAATATGGCAGTACCACCACCTCGGATGTCATCCCTGGAAGAAAAGCTAGCCAGTCGATAGCCCTCCAAGTGTACCTTCCCAATATCATTGCCCTGCATTCAATGTTCCGACACACACAAAAAGTCTGGCAATTCTTGGGCCAGTAGTACACTAAGCTCTAATGTTTTGCTATTTAAGCTTCTAATATTTAGATGGGCAATACTCACATAGCCTTGAGTCTTAGTCTTGGTAATGGCTTGATTCTGGATTGAACCTGGTTTATTTAAGCTAAAAAATTTCTACCAAGAGGAAAGTTAAACCTCTGGAAGGCCACCCCACTCGGCCAGAAACCTTCCTGGTATATAATATCTTTTAAGGAGACATCAACTCCAACCATAAAACATTTTTGTGTGGGAGATGGTTTTTTTACCTTGCAATGTTTGACTTTGATAGTTTCTCTTGGTGTTTTTGAATGTTTCGCGATGTAGTTGCCAATAATGTCTTCTGTGAGATGGCTTTTCACCTTGGATATAAAAAGCCATATTTTCTTTTCTTTGTTGAGGGGTTTTATCGCCTCAAACTCTTCAAAATCGTCCCTAGATCCAATTTTTCGATCGCGATTTATTTTGTTCCGAAAGTAGTTATTGTTTTTAATTGATTTTGACGTATCTGACGGATCGTTGTCATCTTTTTTGTTTCGACGGCCTCTACGGAAACCACGTTGCCGTTGTTCCATGAAGGTAGAATCCTGTTCATTACGGTTTTTGTTCGAAGTTGACGAATTTTGACGCTTAAGCATTTGAGAATAAGTGTTCTGGAGTTGCACCGACTGCGGGGCAACGTCTTCAAGGTCGCTCGGAGTAGTCCCACCGGCACTGTCCCCTGTGGAATGTTTACGATGTATTTGAGGTTTTGGCAACACTGTAGGCTCGTGATATCCTCCTGTCGACGATGACGATGGAAGGGAAGACGGGGGAAGGGCTTGTGATGTTTTATGGTTTTTATATTGTTTATTACCTAATTCATTTTTCCCACAACTTTCCAGGGCACGATCTTTCCAAAACTGCAGATTTTCGATCAAAAGATAATTCTTTGCTTCAAGTTCTTGGATAATTCGTTTTAAATACGATATTTCGGATACTTCATCAGTATATATATACATATATATATACATATATATATATATATATATATATATATATATATATATATATATATATACATATATATATACATTTATATATACATATATATATATATATATATATATATATATATATATATATATATATATATATATATATAGATATATACATATATATACATATATATATATATATATATACATATATATATATAGTATATATATATATATATATATATATATATATATATATATATATATATATATATATATATATATATATATATATATATATATATATATATATATATATATATATATATATATATATATATATATATATATATATATATATATATATATATATATATATATATATATATATATATATATATATATATATATATATATATATATATATATATATATATATATATATATACATATATATATATATATATATATATATATATATATATATATATATATATACATATATATATATATATATATATATATATATATATATATATATATATATATATATATATATATATATATATATATATATATATATATATATATATATATATATATATATATATATATATATATATATATATATATATATATATATATATATATATATATATATATACATATATATATACATATATATATATATATATATATATATATATATATATATATATATATATATATATATATATATATATATATATATATATATATATATATATATATATATATATATATATATATATATATATATATATATATATATATATATATATATATATATATATATATATATATATATATATATATATATATATATATATATATATATATATATATATATATATATATATATATATACATATATATATATATATATATATATATATATATATATATATATATATATATATATATATATATATATATATATATACATATATATATATACATACATATATATACATATATATATATATATATATATATATATATATATATATATATATATATATATATATATATATATATATATATATATATATATATATATATATATATATATATATATATATATATATATATATATATATATATATATATATATATATATATATAAGAAACTAATTTAATGATATTTTACCAATAATTATATAAGGTATTTTAAATTGTCAAAGAAGTTTCGCAAAAAAAATATTTCAGAGTGAGCAAATATGTAAATGTAAAAAATTAAGAGTGGCTACCCTAAACAAAGACGCACCTAATGATCTTTTCGTAAGTACGACAGTTTCTAACATAAATCGATAGGAAAATAAATTTCATTTTTCCTCCACAAAAATCTTCTGTCATAAGCAAAATTGTGAATGCGTCCTGAGACCAAATTTATGATAATTCCAACCAAAATTATTATTATTAAACTTAGAATATATGGTAGCTGCTGTAAATTTCTCTTCATGATCCATTTTCCCACAATTTAGAGGTTCTTATCTTTACGTATACAAAACACGATTAAGGAATAAGAAAATTATTAAATTTACCTTTGGGGATTGAAAATAATTACCTCCAAAAAATATTCGATTTTGATAGTGAGGGATATTCAGAATTCTCAAAAAAGAAAAACTTTTAAGTAAACGCTCACTAAAAGTAGGCATCTGAAGATTTCCAGAGATACTACACATCTAGCTAATATCATAATGTTTTAGAATTTCGAGAAAGTACTAAAATGTAAGATGAATACATTTATGATTATTTCCCCCTTATAGAAATCCCCCGTAAAGAAATCCAGATTTTTAATGCAACATTTTATAGTTCCAGACCCTCTATGGAAGATAACACCACATTAACCTCTATATTAACAATGTGACTAAGTACTTATTTATTAAAATACTCTTAAATATATAAAACCTGAAAATATTAAGCAAAAGTCGCTAAGGTCATATTTGCTCAGCACAATTTTTTACATTTTTATAATTGCTCTACCTGCAACGTTTTAATAGATATTGGCAAATAACTAATTTTTTGCAACTTTTTTCATATTTTGTTGCACATGCAGGGGGACTAGCAACAAGTGAAAAAAATCATTCTTCTTCTTTGTCATTTAATTGGTTTTGACAGGGTTGGATACCCCCTAGAACTGAAATCCTGGCTATGTGCCTGCAAAAGACATATTTATGTAATGGTTCATGTGGCAATATTTATTATTAGCAATAAGCTTCGTTATTAAAGAGCAAGCATTTCCATGATGAAATACAACCAATAACAGGTTGAGTTCTTATTACTAATGTTACTAAAGATGAAGATAAAACTAAATTTTGTTACATGGACCCACTTTGTGTTTTGATGTGTATACCAAGAGTATAATGCTTATTTAATACCTTTCTTCATCAATTTATTGCCGACTTCATAAGAAATATATAAATAAATAATAAAATATAATTTTCAATGCAACCTATTTTTTGAAATCGAGTTTGTTTTTCAAAACATTTTTTTTCACCCTTTTTCTAACACATTTTTGTTCTATTGACGCGAAGTTAGCTAAAAATTTGGGTCCACTACTTTTAAAAGTTTGCCAAGCTCGCGGCAAGTAATATCATATAAAAATGCACCACCTTTGCATGTATTGGATCTATTCATATTTACAGAAAATCAGTAATAAACATAAGAAATATGTAATAAAATATAATTTGTCACTTTTTAATGAAACCTATTTTTTGAAATCGGGTTTGTTTTTCAAAACATTTTGATTTCACCCTTTTTCTAACACATTTTAGTTCTATTTACGCGAAGTTAGCTAAAAATTTGGGTCCACTACTTTTAAAAGTTTGCCAGGCTCGCGGCAAGTAATATTATATAAAAATGCACCACCTTTACATGTATTGGATCTATTCATATTTACAGAAAATCAGCAATAAACATGGCCCAATATTAATATGAATACAAAATTGAACTTCTTATCCCTAAAAAACATGAAAACCATATTATGAAAAACAATCATACATAAAATAATGGGTCTTACAGCTTACTCAATTAAAATTTAGTGCCTATGCTTTACCTAGTATATTTGTGTTGTTTGTTAACTCCTCAAAAAAGGTGGTTGGAGAAATTTTAGAGGAATATTTGAGACTTTTCACAAATATATAAATTAGCAAAACGCTGTACTCTGTTTATCAGCAGTATCTTCGACTTTATAGATAAGTTGAAGTTATAAAAATTTAATTTAAGCCCAACGAAAATGTGCAATACAAAAACAATATTTCGTTTGCAAATAAGAGAACGCTATTAGAAGGTGATTTTACCTTCCAACTACAGCACCGATATGACATAACTTTACTTACCTTCGAAAACAAACTTCTGGGTTTAAATCGTCCCTTTTTCTGCAAATAAAGCAAGTTCGCATAATTTTCTTAAAGTTTTTTAAGCAGATTCTTGAAAATAGCCACACAAAACATTTGGATATCTGAAAACCACTTATCTCATCAACTAGAACAATTACAACGCTGCACATCAAATACGTCGAAATCATGAATGACTACGACCGTCTTCGGCGTATTCCGAGTGATCCCGAAAGAAGTCTGTAGTAAACTTGAAAAAGGTAGAATTCCGACGTTGCCGGATTATTCTGGGCTTTATTTCTTGAAATAAGGAATAATAATTACAGAAGATTTAAATTAAATTTAAAACAGATTCGGTTTGGGTTATTTATATTAAGGTATTTAATTATCAGTTTTAAAATATTCTATATGGATATTTATACTGGGGATTTCTGCAATTCCTTGTTTATTTAGGTAATAGTACAAAGGATCATATCCGTTATAATCTGGCTGCAGTAACGGTTTGGGAAACCAGGGTTAATGTTGGATTCCTCCAAAACGTAAACAACTGGGTCTATGTTATTTCCATGTCATTGGATAAAACCACATTTTTGTGCATATGTTTTTTTTAATTTTAATTCATTTAATTATTACAGCATACAACTGCCAATGAAATGAAATAAAATGAATGAAATATATTACGAAATAGGATTCCTACGTAAATAAAATATTTAAACACATCTAAAATATTGTGAGTAGTTAACAATATAAAATAAGTATCACAATTTGTACAATAATCACATAATAGATAAAAAAAGAGAAAAAAATATTTATATATAAAATAGCTGGCAACAAAAATTAAAAATTACATCTAAAAACACAAAACAACACAACAAGCAGGTACAAATCCAAAACATATCTATCTACAAACTTCAACCTCTCATTAACAAGCCCAGTCTCCTTTTAAAGGTCTTAACTGACGTCACGGCCTTTAGGTCAGCTGGCAATTGGTTAAACTCATTCAACCCTTTGTAAAACAAAGAAGTCATTGTTGATGTTTTTGTAGCCCTTATTGGGTAAAAGTGGTTATTACTATGTGTAGCATATGAATGAATTTCCCCTCTTAAAATAACAAACTGATCAAAGTAAGTTGGCATTAGACCTTTACTGAGTTTAAAAATAAATACCATGGTCAAAAAATAGAATTTTTGTTTAATTGAAAACCAATTTAAAACTCTTAACATCATATCAATTGGAGTATATCGGTTGCATCGCAAAATAACTCTCAAATTCAAATTTCAAATTCAAATTTCTTTATTCGTGTCAGTACAAAAAAAAGTTTACACACGTCAAACAGTAGAAAATACTATAAATTTTTTTTTTTTTTTTTTTTTTTTTTAAATATAAGTATACATACAGATCCATATAAAATCAACATGAAAGATACATACATATATTGCTAAAATTAAGTTAAAACTAAAATAAAATACAACACAAACATTGACATCTTATAAAATCACACTATAAAATACACGCAGAATCTAAAAATTCGTCCACTGAGTAGAATGCCTCCTGGAGCAACAACTTCTTTATGGAGCTCTAAAAACTTTAAGTGGTGCCTCCCTCAAGGAAGTTGGAAGTTTATTGAAAAGTTTTATACCCAAATAGTTTGAGCCATTTTGACACCTTTTCAGATGACAGTAACCTGTGACTAGGTCACCTTTACCTCTTGTATCATATTCATGGACATCAACATGTCTTCTATATCCTGTTAGGTTTTTTTTAACATACAATAATGTTTCCAACATGTACAGGGAAGGTAGGGTTAATATGTTTAACATCACAAATGTGTCCCTGCAATCATCCCTATATGACAAACCACTAACTACCCGGATAGCTTTCCTCTGGAGACCAAAGACTCTCGAGACATCCGAAGCATGACCCCAAACGATGATTCCATAAGACATGTGCGACTGCACGAGGGCATAGTATGCCTGCAGCAACACATCCCTGGTTACAGTGAGCAAGATTTCTCAGGACAAAAATGTTTGAATTTAATTTATTACAGATGGAATTTATGTGGTTGTGCCATCGCAGCCTAGGGTCCAAGTTAACACCCAGAAACCTCACATCACACTCAATTTCCTCGCCAGAAAGTTGTCTCATGGAAAATGTCATATTGTTGGTTTTTGCTACGTTCAGGAATAGCATATTAGAAGAAAACCATGTCTCAGCTGCTCCTTGTGTCTCAAGGGTCCTCATTTGAGACAGTTGTTTATCTTGGTGTTTGAAAGCTATTGTCGTATCATCGGCAAAGAGTGTCCAATGCACCTCAGGGTGAGCAAGGGGCAGATCATTGATGTAAATAAGAAAAAGTAGAGGACCGAGCACCGATCCCTGAGGCACTCCAACTGTTACTGGTAGGACATCCGAATCACCATCAGCAAGTCTCACATGTTGAGTCCGGTTAGTCAGATATGAGGCGAGCAGTTTGATACTACTACTGCACAAATTATATGCTCCCAGCTTCCGCAGCAAGACATCATGGGGGACACAATCAAATGCCTTACTCAGGTCACAAAATACAGTAGAAACATACTCAAGATGTTCAAAAGAGTCCTCTATGTAAGAAACTAAGTCCAGGATACCCAAACCAGTATTCCGCTCCCTCCTAAAGCCGAATTGGGATTCTGAAAAAATGTGTTTAGTTTCAAAGTAGGTTGCGATTTGAGAAGCTAAGCATTTCTCAGACACTTTTGAAAGTATTGGCAATAGTGAGATTGGTCTATAGTTTTAGGCATCCCCAGTGCTACCCTTTTTGTGTATTGGTGCCACAACAGCATGTTTGAGGCAGTCCGGAAAAACGTCCTTACAGATACACAAGTTTATTAGTTTTGCAAGCGGAATATAGATCAAATTATTTATTAGTTTTAATAGGGGGACATTTAGATCAAAGCAATCACGACTTGTTTTATTATTTAGTTTATTAATTATATCTCTAACCTCAATGAAAGTGACTTCCGAAAAACAAAAACTTTGGTTGATATTAAAATTTTGACTATTTATGTGTCTGAGCGGATCTACATCCACTGGGACAACAATGTTCTTGTGTATTTCATTAGGTATGTTAACAAAAAAAGTGTTAAATTCATCTGCCGTGATACTAGATACACCCGACAGCCCATTGGAGCTTCCCCGATGTTCATTAATTATTTCCCACATGCATTTCGTGGGATTACTGGAGTTTTTTTATTCTGGTGTTGTTGGAAATTAACTTACAATCAGTAATGGCACGTTTATACATTAAGCGATAAGAATTTCTTTCTTGTTTTAGACCTTCAGTATTAAAAGTTTTGCACAAGTCATTAAGAAATTGAAGATTTTCCCTCATTTCCCTTAACTCATTGGTAAAGATAAAAGTGGTTCCCCTTTGTTTAGGCTTTAGTATTAGTTCCCTTTCTGGAAAAGAAGATTTTAAACTATCCTGTAAAATTTCAGTAAACAGCAAAAATTTTGTATTTATGTTAACATCTATGTCATTAATAAAACCCCAATCAACTGACTCTATCAAATTATAAAACATAAGTCTACCTTTTTCAGTAAATGGTCTTATCAACTTGTTTAATTTTGTCGTGTCATCTGGTACGGAACACCTCAACTGTACCTCCATTGATTGACCCAGATGATCTGAAAAACTATTCCGAAGCAGACTTATCTTATAGTCCCCAGAAAAAATATTAGTAAAAATATTGTCAAGACAATTCGACCCCCTTGTTGGATCTAAAATTGTCGGATTAAGTCCATATGACAGAAGCAAACTACATATGTCAGCACTCCTCTTATCGTTTGTTCCAAAATGTACATTAAAATCACCTACTATTATTATTTTATCTCTTATATTTAAAAGTTCAAGACATGCTTCAAGGCGCTCTAAAAATGTGTCAAAACAACCCGAGGGGGTCTATAAATTGTTACTAGATTAAGATGAAAATCCTTGAGAAAAACCCCACAAAATTCAGAGCATTTCTCAATGCTTAGTTTACTAACCTCTGTTAAAGGCAAATAATTGAAGTTGTTACCAAAAGTTGCTACTCCACCGCCTCCACTCAGTTTACGGGAAAAGCCGCCAACAAAGGGAAGGTCATTAATCTTCACTGTATTTATCTCATCATCTCGTAACCAGTGTTCGCTTATACAAAGCGTGTCGGGAGATTTGTCCAAAAGATATGTTTCCAGTTCTGGTATCTTATTTCTGAGTGACTGCATGTTGAAATGGTACAACTTTAGAAAAACTGCATCCTTCATGTTTTGAGGGACTGCAGGCGTTGCAGGTTGCGAAAATGGTTAATTATGGTACCTGTAGGCCATAGGTCTGCCGACATAATGGTCTTCTGCTTCTCCATGGGTACAGTTAGTTTAAAGGAACATTGGTATTTGTCCTTTTTTGTCCATATCTTCTCACAGGAACAGCCATCACCCAGGTTGTGCTTTTTTAATTAAAGCAAATTTAGCACATTCTCTGCTTGCATTAGTGGGTCCATTCCGGATATAAAAATCCAAGCATGCTTTCTTGCTACTAGTAGTGCGTCTTCCGACTCATTTTTTCCCTTTATTGGTTCAGGTCGACTAGTTCTTTGTACATATGTATTTCTTCCCGCAGATTTCTGCCTTTTTGACTGGACAGTTGTCCATCCCTGATCTTCTGTGGGTTCCACATTCTTTTCTTGGACTAGATTCAAATTGCTATTTGCAGAATTTACATTTTCTGCATTTTGCGGCAATAGCTCCGATTTCGATGACTTTGCAGAAAATGAAAGTGCTGATGTGTCATTACTGTCAATATTGTCAGATGCAGTAATTGTACTATTGGAGTACAATTTTTCCTTTTCCACAAGGTTTTTAGAACTTTGGATTTCGACGTTGGTAAGAGTGTTTTTTTGTAAATTGCCAACTTCACAGCAGACTTCCTGGCTTGTTGCTACATTCGGTGTCGATTCTTTCGGGACGTCCTTTGCCATGCGCGAAATTTTAGCCACCTCTCCACTTGATGTTTTTGAGCGGGAAAATTTGTTACGTAATGTCATGTTTTCATTTACTTTTGAATCTTTTGATTTTAAAAGATCATATTTTTCTCTCCAGAGATCACAATTTTCTTTTAGCAAGTTGTTTTTTATTTCTAGCTCACCCAAAAGTCTTTTTAGATAGAAAATTTCTATATCTTTATGATCACTGTCCTTAACCTCAACGTTGTTTTCACAGCATTTTAGTCTTGTTTTATCGATGATTTCGATCTTTTCACACCAATCGCGTGTCGCACAGGATTTATGATAGACATTTCCACAATTTACACACACAATGGCACTAGAATATTTTGTTTTGCAGCATTTAAAATGTGCTTTTTGCTCCGCGTCGTCTTCAAGACGTTCTCTCGTCGGCGCCATATTAGACTTCTCATTCCTCTGTTAAATAACACCTGAAGAGACTGACTAAATCTCTTATCAGCTAAATATAAAAGAGTAGCACAGTAGTCAAAATGGCGTTGAATAATAGTTTTAAAGACAGTAAGTCTTGCAAACAGTGACAAATGCTTTGAAATTCTGGAAAAAAGGAATAATTTCTTGGCAATCTTCTTATTAAGATACTCACAGTGCCCTTTTAAACTTAAAGATTTATCAGTTATAAAGCCAAGATACTAAAATGCGTTTACCCATTCAATATTCTCACCTTCAATTTTCAACTTGTAATTTTCAGTGTTGATCTTACTAATCATACAGTTACTGCCAACAATCATTGCTTTTGTTTTACTAGCATTAAGTTTGAGCTTGTTCATTGAGAAATATTCTTCGATACCCCCGAGCAACCGATTCACTCATTATGAGACCTGGTCAAGATCCGTACCACTACAGGATATGAGTGTATCATCTGCAAACAAATTTATGAACTCAATCCCCTCAACATGGTTAATATCGTTTATATATATTATGAATAGTAAAGCACCCATTACACTGCCCTGAGGAACTCCGTATTCATTTAGGATGTCTGATGACCTACTCTTTCCTAACTTAACTATTTGGGTTCTGTTTGACAAATAGTCAGAAAACCATTTTAAAACCTTACCTCCAATTGTAATGGAGCTTCTTTAATAATATATCCCTATCTATTGTCTCAAAGGCCCTTCGCAGATCCAAAAATACAATACAAAGCCAATTATAGACACCATATAAAGAGTATATAATATGAAAGTATGTATTACATCTAAAACATAAGTCTTATTTAGACCTGAGTCTGAGATTCATACACTCTATCTTCCATCAGTTTTGTAAAATCTTTCAGTTTAATTATGACCAAATCTAAGTCACTTACATACATACGTACCCGTAACGGAACACACCGGGTAACAGAAGCATTCCAAGGTCGTATTTTCAGAGCCAACTGGAACTGAGAGTAATTCGAACAATATTATCAATATTCGCGATATCGATATTGGGTCTCAGCCGGACGTCTTAACCTCAAACTTATCGGCCGTTGTTACTAAAAATAAAGCAGTTACAACTATAACTACAAATACTTAATTGCCAATGTATACCGTTCCCCACAAGCAAATCTAGATATATTTTTAATTAAGCTGGAATGCATGCTCCAACAAATGGTTAATGTTTCAGAAAATATAATTGTTTCAGGCGATTTTAATATAGATGTTAATTGTAATTGTTCACATAGAAATAAGTTTACCGATGTTTTTTGTTCTTATAATTTTAGGCCATTGATAACTGAACCAACTAGGTACAGTACTACAACTTCAACTGTGATTGATAATTATTTCATAAATTTTAATGCTACTTTTACTACAAGAGTTTTTAATACAGGGCTTTCAGACCATCAAGGGCTTGAGCTACACTTACGTTTCAAAAAACAAGAATCCAACACAAATTCTTATAAAATGTATAGGTCATTTTCTCATCCTAATAAACTCTACTTCTCTTCTCTCTTAAGTAATGAAAAATGGGAAGAAGTCTTTAATGAGCCAACAAGTAATGATATGTTTATGGCATTTTTTAATATTTTCATATACTATTTTAATCTAGCATTCCCTAAAATGCATAAAAAAAATTCGGATAAATATAATAAAAATAAATGGCATGACCAAGATATAATTAACCTTTCTGATGAAGTAAAAAACCTATACTGGTTAAAGACTACTTTTAACAACAATAATAACATCTCCATTATGTACAAAAATAAATTATCTGAATACAAGCGTCTGCTATCAGAAAGCAGGAAAAAACATTTTGATGATAGGATTTTAAAATCCGATAATACAAACAAGACTGTTTGGAATATCATAAAACATGTCTCGGGGAAAAGTAAGAACTATACTAATTCATATGAAATAGAGTGTAATGATGAAACAGTGACCGATGTTGATAGAATATGTAATATGTTTAATACTTGTTTTAGTCAAAATCCACTGCAAAGTGGTGGGAATGTGAGAAGAGATCAGCCTGAGTTTATATCTACAAGTGAAAACTCTTTTTTCCTGGCACCTGTAGACGAATGTGAAATCAAAAATATAATAAACAAAACCTGTTCAAAAACTTCAGCTGGCCTAGACGAAGTTCTATGTAATATTCTAAAAGATATATCTCACTTAATAAGTAAACCACTTGAGTATATAATTAATAACTCTTTCACTGAAGGTCAATTTCCTGATATTTTAAAGAAAAGCAAAATCATACCCCTACATAAAAAAGGAACAAGAGGTAATTTAGAGAATTACAGGCCAGTGGCCATTCCTTCAGCGTTCTCCAAGATAATAGAAAGGGCATTCTATCAAAGATTACTAGTCTTTTTGAACAAAATATCATTTTTTAGTGCCTCTCAACATGGGTTTCTTCATAATAAATCCACCCAAACAGCTCTTTATGGCCATATTAGATCAGTAATGGAGTCTCTCGACTCTGGTAAGACTACTTTGGGGGTTTACTTTGACCTCAGTAAAGCATTCAACTTAATGAACCATGAAGTTTTGTTTGATAAACTTGAGAGGCTGGGTGTAAGAGGTATTGGTTTAAAGTGGATTCAATCATTTCTACAAGATCGTTCACAGGCTGTGCAAATAAAAAGCACGAAAAATGACATAATGAATTTTACTTATCAGTCTGATTTCACTGCTATCACCACAGGAGCTCCACAGGGATCTCTTCTCTCACCCCTCTTATTTCTTATTTTTTCCAATGATTTGAGTATCAGACTGGGTGGAAATGATATATCGGTAGTGCAGTTTGCGGATGACACCTCAATTGTTGAATCAAACAAGAGCACAGCTCTCGCTTATCAATTAGCCAATCAAGCTGCCGAAAATATGCAAGACTGGTGTGAAAATAACTTACTTCTGCTTAATGCTAGCAAATCTAACTTTATGGAGTTAAAAAATAGAAACAATATTTCGACCAATTCGCAACTTTCTATCGGAATTAGAAATCAAAAAATTAATCAAATTGAAACATTAAAATTTCTTGGTCTTGAACTGGATGACAAATTGAGCTATCATTACCATGGAGACCTTGTATGTAAAAGACTTTCATCAGCAAATTACGCTATTTATAATCTGAGAGATGTTGTAAGTGAACACTCTCTTATGTTTTTCTACTATGCTTATGTCCATTCTCGTCTCCTATATGGTGTAATATTTTGGGCAACTCATCCTCAGACTGCATCCCGGGTGTTTTTATTACAAAAAAGAATTATTCGAACAATGTGTAAGGCAAGCTATCTAGAAAGCTGTGTACCGCTCTTCCATAAATTGGGCATAATGACCCTGTACTCTGTTTATTTGTATGGCATGTGCTGCTTTGTATATAAAAACAAACACGAATTTAGAAGTAATGATTCTATAGGAAATAGTAATATAATAAGGAGACATGGAGATTATCTTAATACTCCAAAACACTCAACAACACTCTATGAGAAAGGACCCCATTATATGGGAATTAAGATATTTAATTCACTTCCAAAAATTATCAAGGATGTTAAGTCATATAGTAGCTTTAAAGCAATAATTAGAGACTTTTTTAGAAACCATCCTTTTTATTCATTGGAAGAATATTTCATACATCAAACAACAAAACATATTAATTACAATTATCAATGTGAATACTGTCAGATAAGACATGCTATATAACCTAGTCTGGTCATTGACAATCCTAGTTTAAGCTTATATTTCTGTTAAGTATTAGTTTTAATTTGTGTGTTTGTTGAATGTGTGTCCGTGTGTATGTGGTCTGCTTTTAATTTATATTTTTAGCGTTTAATTTATATTTATATGTTTAGTATTTGTGACGACCCAATGTTATGCTTAACCTGAATGGCAATAAAAGAATTTTGAATTTTGAATAATAAACGACGAAATTAAAACAAATGATCAGAATAACATAGATATTAAACAAAAAGAAGCATCTGCTACGTCGGCAGCTATAACTCTCAGCCAGGTAAACAATGCAGTTGATGCTGCACTTAACTGGCAAGCACCTGAAGAAAACCAACAAAATAAGAATCAGGAATGGACCCTTGTTCAGAGGAAGAGAAAACTCTCGAACAAAAAGTCGCCCAACACCCATCAGGGGTACTGCTTTGACCAGTCTAGGCTTACAAGTTGCTGCAAACCCAGGAACCAACATGGAACTCACATGGTTTTTCATCTCAGGCTTTCACCCATCAATGGATGCATCAAATATTAAGACCTATCTAACAAATAAGGGCTTAAATGGAGAGTTTTTCTGTGAAAAAATGCACACGAAAAAAGAAAAAGAAAGAAGCTCATTCAGACTGGGAATTCCTACTGAGAAAACTGATAAGATCATTGATGGATCTATGTGGCCCGTCGGAGTGGTAGTCAACCATTTTATGAACATCCAGAACCGTGGCCACTGTCAGGGAGGCAATGGGGTCAAACAACTGGCATAAGTGGAGTAAAGGGTCAAAATGTTAAAATTTTACATATCAATATAATGTCCCTCAGAAATAAAGTAAATGAACTTGAATCATTTATAGCAGATAAGGATATTGATGTGATCTGCATTACAGAACATTGGTTGAATGAAGAAGATGTGAACATAGTCTGCATCCAGGGCTACAAGATTGCTGATTATTCTGTCAGACAACAGATTGGGAACCGTAACCATGGTGGTGGCACAATGATCTTTGTTAGGGAAGACCAAACAATATCAAGGAGTCTAAAGTTAAGTTATAGCATAGATAAATGTATTGAATGTTGTTCTGTATGTTTGAGATCTCTGAATTTACACATCTTGACTATTTATCGCTCACCTTCGGGACATTTTGATACCTTCTTGTCTACATTAGAGAGTATTTTATCTGATTGAACCAGGCACAAGACTTTTAGTAGCCGGCGACTTCAATATACATTTTAACACATTTGAAACAAACACAGTGCATTTCTCCGACATAATGGGTGGGTTTAACCTTAAGCAAACTATTTTTGAAGCAACACGCTTAAATTCTTGTCTTGACAATGTTTTTGTCAGCTCTGGTATGTTTGTACAGAATGCCGGAGTGTATGAAATGAGTATGTCTGATCATAAAGGACAAATTGTAGTGTCTTGTAGAGACCTATTTTGGGTCACACTGAGTCCAGAAAAATATGCAGGCCTATATCGCAAAAGGGTTTGAATCAGTTTTTTAATATTGTAAGTGAAATGTCATGGGATTTTATAACCGGGAATAATGATATTGATCTCATTCTTAAAATATTCTTAAATATGTTAGAGACTGCATCTCTTAAATGTTTTCCAGAACCATATTTTGTTAGGTCAGATCAATCTTATAACATTAGCTGGTTTAACGATGAACTACGGTTGATGCGAGAAAATTTGAGGTTTCTATGTGAATTGAAACAACTGTATAACTATTCTGGATTGGAAGCTGAATTTAAAAACTATAAAAAGCTATATAAAAAATCTGTTAAAGAGGCAAAAATAAAAGCCAATGATAAAGTTATTAGATCTTCTGCAAATCCTATGAGGGCCATGTGGCAGGTCATTAATCAATATCGAGGTAAGAATAAAAATTCAAATGTTCCAAATAACTTAACCGCAAATGACTACAATAATTTTTTTGCAAATATAGCCCAAAGTGTAGTACAGGGTATTCCTGAAACTCTTATCGACCCTATTAATAATCTTGAGGCCATAATACCACTGCAACTGCTTTTTCTTTTGACCCAGTAAGTTTTAATGAGGTTAGGGACATCATAGATAGTTTAAAAAACAAAAAAAGTTGAGATATCTATGGTCTCAGTGTGAAGATCATAAAGTCTGTGAAAAACTATCTGATAATACCTCTTACTAAAATTATTAACCTTTGCTTTAGGGAAAATAAGTTTCCAGATGTTCTTAAGGTGGCTCTTGTTACTCCAATTTTCAAGAAGGGTGATCCGTCAAAGCCAGAGAATTATAGACCAATATCCCTTCATCCTATAATCTCAAAAATCATTGAGAAGTGCATGGCAGTGAGAATTGTTGGTTTTATGGAGGGGAATGATCTTTTCTCGAAATCCCAATTTGGCTTTAGGAAGGATAGAAACGCTGTTCTGGGGGTCCTAGATCTTGTCTCTGATATAATAGAGGCATTTAATAACGGGAGTTACTGTTCTGTTTCATTCTGCGACTTAACTAAGGCTTTCGATTGTGTTGACCATGCTGTCCTTCTACAAAAACTTGAACACTATAACTTTGGTTTAAGTAGTATCAGTCTTATAAAGTCATATCTGGAGAACAGGTATCAGCTGATGAGGGTCAGTGGAGTTTCTTCGGCTAGGAGCAGAATGTCAATTGGTGTACCTCAGGGGTCCGTCCTGGGGCCCATACTTTTCCTTATCTATATAAATGATCTTCCAAGGAGTACAAATCTGGCTAAATTCACACTCTTTGCTGATGACACGACAGTGTCCCTCTCCGCAGATACATTGCAGGACGCAGTGAATGGTTCCTGGGTTGCCCAAGAGAGAGCTGAGGTCTGGCTTCAGGCAAACAGACTTCTGTTGAATGCCAACAAGACTGAGATGGTTGTTTTCTCATTAAGAGATAATGGTGATTTGCCATATGCCACTAGTGTAAAATTTTTGGGAGTTATGCTTGATCCAAAACTGCAATGGGGAGAACATATTAACACACTGGTTGCAAAGCTTAACAAAAACCTTTATGTTCTCAGGAATCTCTCTAAATGTGTGTCAGTTGAGGTATTGCGAACATCTTACTTCTCTATTTTCCAATCACATATACAGTATGCAATATTGGCCTGGGGGCACTCAGCAGGGGTTTCCAGAGTGTTTGGAGTACAGCGAAAGGCAATTAGGATAATATCTGGATTGGGTTATAGGGAGGACTGTAGACGGATATTTCAGAAGTATGGAGTGATGACTGTGCCATGTAGATATATGTTTGAATGCCTGATGTATGTAAAAAAGAACGTAGATTTATTTCCAACTCATGGGGACAGCCATGACTATAATACTCGTACTAGACACCAATTGGTGCCAGCATACTGGAGGTTAAGGAGGTGTCAGGATGGCCCGGGATACTGGGCAATACGTTTTTTCAATGTTCTTCCAGTCCACATAAAAAGTCAGGATCTCAAACACTTTAGAACCAGTATAAGGGGAATACTTTTAACAAATGCTTTTTATTCTTTTGAAGAATATTTTAATTACAATTTTAATATAACGTAGTCTTTGTGTCTTATTTTATTTTAGTGTGATTAATGTTTAATGTAAATTTGTAATTGACAATTTTTTTGTTATTGTGCTGTAAGGATATGTAGTGTACTTTAAGTATTTTTTTTTTCTTTTTTTAATCTACTTGTTTTTAAAATTTGCTAAAAATGTTTTTGGACCTAATATTAATTAGCATAAGTATTTTAAGAAATTAATTTTGACATTAGCAATATTTAAATTGACGTGTGTAAGTTCTTTTTTAACAATGACATGAATAAAATATTGAGTATTGAAAAAAAAAACATATTAAAATAATTACACATTTCTTAAACTGGTGAGCTTTTATAAATGTTTGTCCTATAAAAATCCAAATTAAAAGTCTTTCTTTGTCTTGTATTTCCAACATTTACAAATAATGGAAACATTGAAAATATTTCTGGTAAATTAATTTTATTTGTTAAAATTTTATAAAGATATACTCTATACAAATTTTACTAAGTAGATTTTCCAAAGATAATCTCTTAAATCTATCCAATAACAAGTTATGATCATATCCTTGTTTTGGATAATATCTATATTTCCTTTAAAACATATATGAGAAATTTACGCTGCACGGGTTCTATAGTTTTAATCCAAATGTCATATTGTGGAGACCATATTATGCTTCCATACTCTACCCTTGGTTGAGACTGTCAAATAATTTCAGACAACATTAAAGTCTTATGGCCCTGATGATGAAGCCCATTGTTTTATGTGCCTCACTCACCATATTTACAATGTGATCTGCAAAACCCAGATTGCAATCAACTATAACACCCAGGTCTTTCTCTTCTGGGAGCCCTCAAGTGGTGTACCATTAATATTATAAGTATATTCAAATACATTTTTTTTAAATGTAAGAGACATAGCAGAACATTTTTTATTAATAAAGTAATATTTTGGTAAAACTCCAATATGGCAGAACAAAATGTAAAAAAAATCTTTATTAAGAAAATATTTATCTAATGTACTTCAAAATTTGCACAAAAAAGGCGATAGGGATAAATTGGTATGCAAAGCTATTGTGGCAGAATAAAATAGCCACCTAATGAAATGTTTAAAAATTCAATATCAAAAGACTATTTATCCAATTGACTTTAGATTTTGCACAAAATGCAAGTGTGAAACAGGAACAAACTGGTAAAATGTAAGTGCACATCCTATATAGAAAAACAAAATGGTGGCCTATTAAAATGTTCAAATATTCTGTAAAATTCCATTTCCTGGAATAAAACCTTCTTTTTATGGAGGAAAATAATAAAGGACATAATTTATTTTTTATAGATTATATAAATAAAGCAAAATATGAATAATACTAAGATCAATAATAAATTATATCCTTATATAGACTGTATTATACAGGGTTTGGCTCTGGCCATAGATGAACATCCTCTCTTTTTAAAATATTTTAAATTGTGTGATGTTGCCGCTTCTATACCTAAATTCAACTGTTTTCGAGAAAATGGCACTTGAAAATTGTCATTTTTGAAATTCGATAACCCCTAAACAACTTAACTTGCAAAAAATAGATTATACTTTCCTATCTTAGTTTTTAGTTATCTATCTGCTAACATTAATTTCTACTTTGACAGGTGTCAAAATTTTACATTTGCCATAGCAAGGCTTCAATTCACGCTAATAATGAAGGTGACTCGGAAGAAGGTCCATCATCTTTGGCACTAAATTAACCTGATTCCTAGACTGAACCGTATATTTCAGATAGTTAAATATCAGAGATCGCAGAAGATTTATTTGCATTTTCTAATTTTAGTGATTTAAAATTAAAAAACCTGAATCTTTCCCTTCATTAGGAACAGGAAAGTGTGACTTAATTTACTGCTGTATAGTCATTTAGTAACATGTCTATACTGTCTTTACAATCATTTTTATTGATTGCCATTTTGTTCCACTATAGTGAATTTGTGCCAATATTTTATCAGTTTCTGCCTATGCCACACTCGATTTTCCGGCACAATTTAGAATAAATTCAATAAACAGTTGTTACACTGATTTTTTTGAGGCCTTTATTCTAAATTTTTTTGCAAAAAGTCAATTGAATAAGATTTTTTACATTGTTTATTTAGCAAACTTAACCTAAGTGTCAGAATTAAGAATCCAAAGTTAAAGTCAAACAAAACAGATTAACAAATTAAAAGAAATAGATTTATTTATACTAATATAAAACTTGAGTATGAGAACAAACATCGTGCATAACTATAATAAATAACAGATGAAAACATTGCAGATACTAATTTTAAAACATCAAACACAATTTAAAATTAGACATTTGAAACTTTTAGTTATTACAAAACAGATCATGATTTGAAAATCAATTAGTGTAATTTCACACTATCCTGTCCAATAGGACTACTAAAGGGTCGGCCTGGGAAGAACTCAAAATAAAATATTAGCCAGTAATTCACTACAATCTATAAAACCATTTAAACGTTTATGCAGAAAAAGAGCAATTGCAATGTGTCTATGTTTTACGAGATTATTGAGTCCAATTAGTAGTCTAGTTATATATGAAATGTCATTATAAGGAATATTATATTTGTACAGCAGAATCTTACAGAATTTATTCTGAACAAAAATTCTATTAATATGGCATAAATACGAACAAGACCAAATTATACTACAATATTCAATAATTGATTTGAATTTGTACCATAACTTTACCAGTTTATCTCTACATCACACTCAACGCTTGCACAAAATTTGAAATTAATCTAGTTTGTTTGGGTGGATTTTTTAAATATTTTACTAGTCCACCATAGATAGGAAATCTTAGATTCATACTAAAATGTGAACAGTTCATTCCTATGGGACACTTGATTTTTGTGTAAAATTTGAGATAAATAAATTAAGTAGTAATAATGTTTTTAACACTTCATTAGTCCACCATTTTGTTTCACCAAATTTTGACCAAAATTTGGAGTAAATTGGTAAATACCTAGTTTTTAAGCTATGCTGCAAACTGGAAGACAGATAAACTGACGAAATTGGCATATAGGGACACTTAATTGTGAAGTTATGCAAGACCAAGGAGGGTGACTTTTTCATGAATAAAAATTTTTTATTTGATAGCTATTTTGTTCGACCACCTTGAATTTGTACACCACAATTTTACTAGTTTGTCTCTATAATTATTAATTATTGCACAACATTTGAAATCATTACATTAAGCAGTTTTTCTGTCTGATTCCCAATACAGATTATAAGGACATGGTAATCTGAGTGGAAATCTCTGTAAAGAATATTATATTAGATACTTAGGAAGAGTTGTAGAGGTTTCCAATGGAAACCGTAAAATAGCATTTTTAGTACAATTTTTGGACACTTTTAGATGGTTGAAAAGGGATGTTATTCAAGAAGTAAACTAAAACATTATTTTCTATGGTCCAATTAACTTGCCAGGAACTTTTTATTTATTTATTTATTTATTTATTTATTTATTCATAATAATAACATTTGTTTTACATTTATATTTCCTAATCTATTTAGTGATATCCTAATCTATTTAATGATGCACCTAAGTACATTTGCACCTGTATTGTGCATTTAGTATAATAAACCTTATAAACTAGTTAACATTAATAAATAATCGAATAATTCAATATAATAATTTAATAAATTCTATACACTATAGTCAACGGTAATAGAATTAGCTCGAGTATTATAGTATTAGTATCAATAGTAACAATACGAAACCAGAAACAATAACAATTCCCAACCTTTTTCCTGTAAGTATTTTTAAGGCACAAAAGGCAACAATCACACCCAAAATCCCAAAAATGCCTCTTTGTTATCAAAAAGGCATTTTTTTAGAAGTCCATTAAATCTTTTTGTTTTTATTATTCTTTTAATCTCTACTGGAATTAGATTGTAAAATTTTGGCCCCAAGTAATTTACAAAATGCTGGTTAATTCTTCTACTCGAATTTGGTATATTCAGCCCTCCGTCTGCTAACATTCTGGTTTGATAATTATGCTTTACTACATCATTTTTTATTTTTGGATGCGAGTGAATGAAATTGCACACTGCTAGCACATACAAGGTTCGAACATCGCAAATTATTGGGGAATAGAGCATAGAAGTGGAGTGTAATCTAGGTTTATTCAATGTAAGTTTGACTATATAGTTTTGGACAATTTTAAGTGGCTGAATATTACTTGAGTACATTCCCCCCCAAATCAAAATACCATATTTGAGTATGGGCTCAACAAGTGCTCTGTAAATCATTATCATAAGTTTTTGATTTAGTATATCTTTGAGTGTATAAAATTTGTAAATTAAGCATCTGACTTTTTTCGTTAAATGTTGCACATGCAAGTCCCACCTCAGATGATTATCAATTATGACACCAAGATACTTTACCGATTTTGTCTCTTTTAAAACCTGTGTTCCGACCCCATCCGTAAATTCTACATTATTAAAATTCGGTCTGTTTGCCTGTGTAATTGAAAAAGCAATATATGTTGATTTCTGCATATTAATCGTTAGTTTTAGTGTGTCAAATATGTTTTTTATCTGCAAAAAACCCAACTTGAATTTTTGTTTTACAGTATTCCAGGAATCGGCATAAAAAATAGCGACTGTATCATCAGCATATGCAATGATTTTTCCATCTATCTCAGCCTCAAACAGGTAGTTTATGTAAACTAAAAATAGGATAGGTCCCAGGACAGTGCCCTGAGGAAC
Source organism: Kuschelorhynchus macadamiae (assembly GCA_030620095.1). Lineage (NCBI taxonomy): Eukaryota > Metazoa > Arthropoda > Insecta > Coleoptera > Curculionidae > Kuschelorhynchus > Kuschelorhynchus macadamiae. The sequence goes on along the minus strand of JAUTXW010005188.1, from coordinate 640,970 downwards.
CCCATACTGCACTATTAAAGGATCACTTATAGTGTCGCCTATCCTGACACACTGTGTTCTTTCTAGAAGGTAGTTTTTAAAGACCTCCAACACCACGCCCCTAATCCCATAGTCCTCCAAAATTTTAAGTAAGATAGGATGGGCCACAGTGTCAAAGGCCTTGGCTAAGTCCAAAAATAAAGCTATACATTTCTTGTTTTTGTCCAAGCAATTAACTATTGTAGATGTTAGTTCATGCATGGCATCAGATGTGCTTTGACCCTGTTTGAAACCATATTGGCTAGATGATAGTATGTTGTTTACATTAAGAAAACTAACTAATCGTTTCTTGAGACATTTCTCAAAAATTTTTGCTACATTAGAAATTACACTTATTGGTCTGTAGTTGTCTATGGTCTCTTTATTACCTGCTTTATAGATGGGGGTCACTACAGACTCTTTAAATTGGTGGGGTACTATACCTGTCTTAAATATCAAATTAAAAACATGCGCAAGAGGATTTGTTATGTACCTATGGAGATATTTTAGTACTTTAGTTGGAATCTTGTCGAGTCCCGGTGAACAGGTATTCTTTAAGCTGTTTATATGAATTATAATTTCATTAGCATCCACAGGAGTGAGGAACATGGAATACAACATACTTTTCTGACCTTCATAGGGTACGGATGGATTTTTTATGTTTTGCGACATCTTTTTTCCTACATTTACAAAAAAACTCATTACAAAAGTTTGCTAAGTCTTCATCCTTGGAGATAACCGTGTTAACTGTCTTTATTTGTTTTATGTTGCCACTATTAGAGTTTTCATTAGTTGCTTCTGAAATGAATTTAAAGGTTTTTCTTATGTTTTGGCCACAGTCATTTATTTTGGTTTGATAATAAGTGTTTTTTGTGATTTTAATTAATTTGTTTAATTTGTTTCTATAGTTTTTGTATTTAGCTATATTTTCAGCACTAGAATTTATTTTAAGAGATTTTCTGAGTTTGTCGCGTTTTCTTATAGAAGTTATAATTGCGTTTGTTATCCACGGTTTAATTTTTTGATATTTTTTACCTATATACAATTTTTTTTCTGCATTTATTATCAATTCTTTTATGTTTTGTAAAAAGCATTCGGTGGCGTTTTCAGGAATGGTTTCATGTAAGATATTATCCCAGTTTGTTTGAGCTGCAAGTGAAAGTAGTTTCTGAAAATCAAGAGTTTTTATTTCTGTTATTTTGCCTGCATTACTCTTTTCTGTATTAACATTAACATTGGGGATATGCAATAGAAGAGGTAGATGGTCAGTGATGTCATGTTCAATTATGAAAAGATGTTGCTGATTTGATCGTATATTTATTTTTTCCCTCATAAAAACATGGTCCAAGCAAGTCTGACTTTCATCTCTAGTAACACTCTGACACATTGCCCTAAAGCCATGCGCATTTAGTAGAGACAAACAATTTAATACGCTTATATCATTCCTATTAAGCAAATTCACATTGATGTCCCCCACAAACACATCCCCACCCTTCAATTTGCATGCCCTAAAAAAGACATCCAATTCATCCAAAAATAGAGCCAAGTTTGATGATGGTGACCTGTAGGTAGCATAAATATTAAATTCAATATTATCAATTAGAGTGTTAACAGCTGTTATAGTAATACCAGATTGATTCATTTTAAAGTTATTAAACTGAGGATTTAAATGATTTTTATAATATACTATGACACCATCAAATGAGTTAAAATCTGCTTCATTGTAGTATACTGTATATCCAGGTATACTAAAATTAATAATGTTATGTACTTTATGACATTCACTTAAGATAATGAAATCACAATTTTTCAGATTATAAGTTTCTAGAAATACAAGCAGATTTGTAAAATTTGTGGCTATACCCCTAATATTTAAATGCATTAAGTTAAGACTGTTTACATTATTCACAAAACTTGCCAAATGTTGTGGATCTACCCTAGTATCATGGTCTTCCTCCTCTTGAATGCTATCTAGAACATTGTCTTCCATGTTATCCATAATCCACTCTAGATTTTGCTAGCTCTAACTGATATTTGTAGCTCGGGCAATCCACATCACTTGATTGGTGGTTTAGATCATAACTACTGTTATACTTCGTGTTGCTTATCTGGCAGTTGACACATCTTTTTTCTGTGCTATGACAGTCATCAGCTTCATGTCCATCAGACGAACATTTATAACATAGTTTTTGATTTTTGCACTCGGTGCTTTTATGGTGAAATTGCTGACAGTGATAGCACTTTAATATGCTGATATCTTCAAAGATAGTGTATCTTTCCCATCCAATATATAGTTTTTTATGTGCCATAAGTGTATGGAACAAACTTGGGGAACATTCAATAAACACTGTTTTAGAACTTTTGGTTTTAAAAGTTTTTAAGTAGGTCACCTTAAAGTAGTCCTTATCAGTTATCTTGGCGTTTTGTTTCTTAATTATCTGCTCCAGTTCTTCCTTATCATAGTTTTTTGTGACTCCAGGAATTTTTAATCTTGGCTTTCTTAAACTAGTCTCAATTATTTCATAGTTTCGGCCCAATAGTCTAGTGGCAGTGCTTTTTAATAAATCTATGTCACTCTTTGATGGAAATTTTAACATTATTTTACCACTTGATAGGTCTTTTTTATTTTTAATTCTGACACCGATTTTATCAGGTTTTATAATATCCTTTTATTTAAATAGGACTGATTCATTAATATAAAAACCATGTATAGACATTTTAAATATCAATCTTGATATTTATATGAAATTATAACTATTTTGTTATTGCTGCTTTTTGTCCTGTATTCACTAAACAGGTTTAAATTTAGACCCGGTCTAACTTGGCAGTTAGGTATAGGTTTAAAATAACAAAAGCAACAATTGAACAAATAATTTTTCTAAATGTCTAAAATACAAAATGATAGTGACATAAGCAAAACACAACTGGTAAACTAACAGTTTTAGTTACTACATCAACCTATCTATCTGCACAGCTCTAAATATCCAATTTTTTGTTTCCCAAAAATTAAAAATTAGTAACAAAACCAATATGCAAGTGAAAGCATAAATACATTTAGAAGGCATTTACAAGCAGTCACTGGCAGTCACCAGCAGTAATCGGCAGTCTAGAAGCAGTAACACGCAATAACTGGCAGTTTATAGGCTGTCACAGGCAGTCTCTAAGCAGTCATAGGGAGTTGACTGCCGAAATCGTCAGTCGGTGTACAAAATTTGGCTAGTAAGACACCCCTCGGTTTATAAATAATTTGTGGCATGCATACAAAACATACTCCCACACACACATACACTTACCATAGACATACTCACTCAACAGGTTAAATGATCAACTAAAATCTAAAATATAATAATAGTTGGGAATTAAGACTAAAACTAAGATACAATTTTTTTTTATTTCTGGCAATATAGGCATTAATAATTATTATAACTCATGTGTTCAGGATTTTGATGCCTAAAATAGTTATCTATTGAGTAAAATGATTGTTTTTTAAAAAATATTATTCTTTTCTTATATTTAATATAAGGTTTTCCACCATTAGCTTTATTTTGTTTTGAATTGCTCAATTCAGTTCATTTTAGTTCTTTATTTAGAGCTGAGAGCTTTTCATCAAACATACATTCAAAGTCATGAAACTGTTTAGTGTTGCTGGCAGTAATGTCCTGCAGTGTCTTCAAAAGTGAAGTCTCCATGCTCATCTTTAGCATATTAGATTCGAGCTATGAAGAAAATGTTTTAGTTTGCAATTCACCACTGGAAGACAATGTTGGCAGGCAAATAAGAGAAAATGCTTGCTTAATCTCGTTATATGTATTTCCAAAGTTTTATTTTATATTTTATGTCTTCATTAGAAAGAGTGACATTACTTTTAGATCATGACATGTTCATGGTGGAGAAAAGAATCATTCTGAAATAGTAAATAAAATTCTGATATGTTATCGTATTCACAACAAGATATGGTAACTTCATCTTCTTGTGAAAAATTATAATTTTTGATTTTAATAGCAGCCTATATTTTGTGTGGTTAGTGATACAGTATCGATAAGTGAGCCCCTCTCTAACAAATGTAAGGTTGCGTTAAATTTTGCAAATGCAAACATTTTTTTATAAATGTGTTTTAAAAACAATTCACAACAAGATATGGTAACTTCATCTTCTTGTGAAAAATTATAATTTTTGATTTTAATAGCAGCCTATATTTTGTGTGGTTAGTGATACAGTATCGATAAGTGAGCCCCTCTCTAACAAATGTAAGGTTGCGTTAAATTTTGCAAATGCAAACATTTTTTTATAAATGTGTTTTAAAAACAATTCTCAATACTTGACTCTACAAAAATTTCTAGAGTTTCTCCAGATGTAGATATCTTGGTTTTAATGCAGTTCCTCACTAAATTTTGTATATTTACTGATTGAAGCACACATTTATGATGTTACTGTAATGTATACTATCATGTGTAAGGAACAAATTGGGGTTTGTATGTACAGGGTTTTCAGTTATATTTTGAAAGGGGTCTACACTCTTTATTTTTAGAGATAGAAAAAAATGTTAAATTCAAAAGTTGTTGAGTTCTATCTGAACTGTCAGAATTTGCTAAAAAGATTAACAAATGACAATTGCAAATTAAAAAATTGAGCATTGACTTTGTTATTTTAAATCGCACACCCTGTATATTTTTAATACATTTTTTCTGATCTCAAAAATATATACTTTGTCTATGTTCAGACTAACGGTAAACCTGGAAAAATCAAGTGCTCAGGCTCATAGTCACTGGTTTTTGGGCACCTGATTTACTTAATTTCTTAATTATGGGGTATTCTAATGAAGAAAAAGCAAATATTTTGAAAATATACTTTCGGGTAAATAATTACCGTGAAACATGAAACAATATAGAGTGGAGTATCCTAATTTAGTTGCTATATCAATCATCTGCAATCTATTATGTTGTAAAAACTTTTGAAAACAGAAAGACTGTGACAAGAAAGAAGCAAACAGTCACTAGAAATGAAGAAAGATATGCACATATTGTTATATTTTGAAGGTAATTTTTAATTATTATTAATTTTAAAGTAAGTTTATATTAAAAGTATATTTTATAGAGGATCCAGAACAATCAATCCCATAAGCTGTATTAAATTTAAATGAGAAAATATGGTAAGTTTGCGAAACTCTAAAACATTACAAGCATAGATTATAAGTTTAGACTGGTTCAAAACTGAACAGACTTAAAATAGAAAAGGTTGCGTTTTGCCAGGAAATGTTGGCAAGGATGCAGGGAGATGAAAATTTCACCAAGAAAATTCTTTTTACAGATGAAGCTATATTTTCTACAGCGGGGATGTTCAACAAGAGAAATAAACACTTTTGGGCAACTACCAATCCTCAGAAGAATGAGATAGAACAAGCTCTGGAAGAGTTACCTCTCCAGCTTTATAATAATATTATTTTTCACCATGATGGGGCCCCTTGTCATAATATTATTGAAGTTACAGAATACCTTAATAATAAATATGACTTATGGATAGGGAGACACGGGGTCATAACTTGTTCTGCGAATAGCCCAGACCTTTCGCCTCTGGATTTCTTTCTTTGGGGATACCTTAAAAATAAAGATTACTATAATAGACCACCAACAATTCGGGAATGACTTTAAAATTGCAAGGTAAAATAAATAGTTTAAATGAAAATAATCCAGAGTTTACAGTTCGAGCCATAACTGGTAGTTTTAGAGAAGAGATGGGACATGCAACTCATTTTAATGATGCGCTTCACTGACTCTTGCTCACTTTACTGAGTCAGCTCAATGAGTCGGCTCAATTGACCTGCGAAATGAAGGAGCGAAATACACTCCTAACGTCTTTTGACAAGGCTGCTAACTCATGAATTGAATCCCGGACCATGGTTCTGCCACTCTGGTGGCTTGTAGTTGTAAAGGACAGAGGATGGGATATCGTGCTTGGCTAGTACGGCGAGAATCACCGCGACCAATTGGTCAAGTCTAGTGTTTTAATTTTTAATGTTCTACAATCTGACTATGCAGAATTTCAGTTGGAGATTTATCAAAAAAATTAGGCTCTTATTTATTTCGTTTAAAATAGGTATTAAAACTTCTAGATATTTGTATAATTAATATTAAAAATGACTTCACAAATTGCCGAAAAACAAGTCATCATAAGTTCTTTTCCATAATGTTAGAATAAATAATATTTAAGTTTATTGCATTTTCCAACCTACAATATTTTCTTAAATAGTAAATTGCCTTATTTTATATGTGTATTTACAAATATGGAGTTCCAACCATATCTAATATCTATATTTGTATTTATTTTACATCTAAAGAGCTTAAATAAAAAGATAAAACCTAAAGAATTAAGACCGCTAAGTCGCGCAGCTCGAGAATGTAACAAACAGCACATATTGTAATGCAATTCAACTCTTTCAACGGTTGGTGACTATCCGGCTCTTCATCGTCGCAAGTCGTTCCCGCTCCGTTACGCTGTCAGTGAGAGGCAAGTCAGAATCAAAAAAGATCTGTACCACGGAGGGGTTGGATAGACTAAATAAAATCTATTCCATAAATAATATTGTTTTTGTTTATTCATTGTTACTTCATATTTAATATCCTTGTTTCAAAAGGTTCAAATTAAAATAACATGTAGTTTCTTACCGGTAACAATACATCTATTATTATTCAGATAATTGTTTTATACATATAACTCACTACTACAAAAAACATTGTTACTGTTTAAGCAACATTTTGGCACACTTCATTTGTCACAAACTGTTCCTTCCTGTGAGTGATAGTTCATCAATGTGTGTCAGTTTCAAAAAGTGTCTGTATAGTCAGCAAAGAGCCAAACTGCCAAAACCGATGCTGCTGTTAGGATGTCATTGACATATATTAGAAAAAGAAGAGGCCCAAGGACAGATCCCTGAGGAACTCCACTAAGTACATATCCTGTTTCTGACAGCGCACCTGAATAGGAAGTCTGCTGTTGTCTCTCAGTTAAATGTGAGTGCATAAATTGAACAATGTTACCATCAAAGCCATAATGCTCCAATTTGGATAGAAGAAATTAATGCTCAATACAATTGAAGCCCTTCGACAGGTCATAGAATGTGACCCCAACATAGTGTCCCTCCTCAAAAGTATCTACCAACATATCAAGCAAGTTCAATAGCCCCAGAACAGTAGATCTTCCACTCCTGAAATCATACTGACAATTCACAAATAGGTTATTATTCTTGAAGTATTTAGCAATTTGTTTTTTGATGACACTTTCAAAAACCTTTCCGAAAGTTGGTATTAAAGAAATTGGGTATCATTCCCTGAATCATTTTTAACTCCTTTCTTAAAAAATGGAATGACCTTTGTTAGCTAAAGACAGCTTGGAACAGTTTCAATACAGTGGTTAAAGTATTTTATAAGAGGTGTAATTAGCTGGTTCTTAATTTTTTTTATCACCATATTAATATCATGTATGTCCCTGCTGTTCGTTTTTTTTTTTTTTTTTTAGTTTATTTTTGGCATTTCTAACCCTGTTGTTTTTAATATAGAAGGAACATTTAATGTCTTTATGTACTATGTTTTGTTTTATGTAGTCTAGGGGCTTTTTGTTTACATTGGGAAGTAGGTACTCTTTAATTTATATGTTAATGATGTTTCTGAGTGTTTACATTTCTCTAAATGTATTTTGTATGCTGATAATTGAAAAATCTTTAGGATGACTTTGACAAGTGTAAATATATTCCATTCTGCCTATGCCCTTTAAATATTATATAAATAATTGCAAAATTGCACAAGTTCATCTCATTAAGGATTACCAAAAGATCCTTTTTGATAATACACTTTTATTTCTTTAACAGGTTGAGAATTATCAAAATAAAGCTTTGAAAATTATTAGGTTTCATTAAGAGATACGAAACATTTTAAAAATATTGATTGTATAAAGCTACTCTACATATCTCTTACAAGGCTTCTTCTAAAAAACTGTTTCAGTATTTAGAATCCCTATTTTCAGGTCCATATTGACAAATTACGACTCTGTGCAACCCAAATTTCTGAGATATGTTGCATTCAAAAAGGGCACAGCAGGGGGCAATATTAACAATATTAATTATTCCTTTATAGAAAAATCAATTTATCTAAAAAGTCTTCTTAAACATAGGAAAATATCTGATATGCTGTCATATAAAATCACAAATAGTTATATAATGTGCCCTGAATTACTAGCAAAGTTTCAAGTTTATGTTCCTCCAAAACCATTATAAGAATCCAGAATATTTGAGTTATATCAGCACCTTACTATTTATAGCATAAACTCACCTAACAATAGAATAATAAGAAATGGAAATAAATTTAAAGATGATATTTTCAATATGTCTACTGGGCAAATTCAATATCACTTAAGTCAGGTGTGAATAATAAAATTATCACTAGAAACTGTCATGGGTAGTTTATTGCCATCACAAAACAACTGAATTCTTTTGTAAACAATTTCAGCAACATGGCTCCATAACTCTATCTGGGAAGCCTTAAGAATTAACAAACATTTTTATCTGTTTTAAGTTGTGACTGTATAGTACCTTAATGTGTGTGTATTTTAAGGTACAGTATATTTGTGTATTTTAAGGTACAGTATACTCAACATTATGTCCCCTTAAGGGCATTCATTTTATTGATAACTCTCTCTATCTGTCTATATAAGAACTTTGGTAACCACTCCACCTTAAAATTTAACTCTGCCCTAGGAAATAAAAATAGAATTATAAATAAGAATTAAAAATTAAGAAATCTGATAAACTCGGCCTTATCCAGTAGACAAATAGAGAGTCTGATGTGGTAATTTGGAATTGAACCTTCGTATAATACAAGATGCATGAAAATATAAATGGAAGTTGTAAAATACTATTTACTATCCATTCAAGGTAAAATTATTTGAGAGATGTGAAACAAATAACTAAGTAAGTACTTAACCACTTTCTCAACATAAACATGAATTTTAAACAAATTCTTAGTATTTATATACCTTAAGTACCATCTATCTAAATCCATAATGCATGAATGGTGCCTCAAAAAAATTAAACAAACCTTGAACTTACATACTTGTACTTTTTAAAATGTACTTATCTGATAAATAACTAATTCAATGAGCTTGCTAGGTGACTAATCAATTAGGCAAATTTTCAATAAACAAAACGCATAAAGTTTTAAAATTGGAAACGGAATTACTCTACTTTGGAACTGATCGACATCAGAACTATAAAATATAATCCCAAGAAACCAATTTTATGCAGCTCTATAATAAATTTGTATAACCTACTTTTAAAAGATACAGAAAACGAATAATTTCTTTAAAACCGCATTATTTGAAATGCATTTTAATCGAATACATTCTAGTTTCATTACCAGGAAGGCAGGGTAACCCAATATTAATATTATATTATTAGCAGTAGCTATTGTTTATTTTTATGTCCGAGTACTACTGATATGGCTGCCATTTCTAGATGTCAAAGGGAAAAATAATACAAAGAAAGGAAGCTATTGAAAGCATTAAATTGTTAAAATTAGTTTCGTACTGGACAATAGAACCTTACCTCTCCATTTGTAATGTTAATTCCCAAGTATATATCACCAAATGAACCACTACCGATTTTACGAACTAAACGATATTTGCCACCCACTATGTATTCAGGTTTCCCGATTATATGCGTAGCCATGGTTCAAAATAATGGTCTATTTTAGAAAATGGTTGCTGAATTTGGAATATGTATGAAACCCAATTTCTTGCACGATAACTATTTCTAGTTTCTCTAGCACGCCGACATATTTCTTTCTGATTTCTGACTGATCCTTATTTCTGAATTTCTGACATCCACGCAACCTTCAGCATCCCTCTACCGAAACATAATTTAACTGCGATGACAGATGCCTGGAATGATGACGAAACAGGAACCAGGTTTGTCAACTAATAAAAACGCCAAGCCCGTACGGTCAGGTAGTCCAACCAAAATTAATGTATTATTTTGCCGTATCGAACTGCACTTTCATATAATTATGAGTGGGGCGAGGGGTTAAAGAATAGTTATGACGAGAAGTGAAGTGTCAGTAAGATATGTTAACGGAAATGCGGAATTTGCAAATGCGGCATGCGCAAACCATGTTTTCAAAACTTAAGTTTGATCCATGAAACAGGCCACCGGAATGCTGAATTGCCGATTTAAGGCACCCGTTACTCGTTACCTTGGGATCATAATATCGGTATTCTCTTGATAGCTGTTTGTGGTCGAACGATTTTAATTTAATTTTGTGTGTTTATGTGGTATTTATTTTTTTCTGTTGTTCATAATCGGATTTCTAGAAATATTATCATTGTTTTAAGTGTTATTAATTTATTTTAAAATATTATGCTTTGTAATTTAAAAGCTTAACAGGAATTTTAAGCTTTTAAATAACAAAGAATAATATTCAAATTTTGATTCCTAACTGACATCATTCGTGAGACAGAGATGAAACAGAGCCATTTTCGCTCGCTGAAATTGGTTGAACCAAGCTATTTCAAAACGGTACATTCTTCCGGTGAACTAATGACGTCACATCGAAAATGGTTTAAAAAGTTTGCAAACACAATCTTCTCGTTTCAAAACCAGGCACGTGCTTGCGCTGCCAAATTTAAAACTAAGACAGGATTATCCCGTAAGGTTTATGTGGTTTTATGACGTTTCATTCATTAAAATATTTAAGATATGTAGTATGTAATCGTGGCCACTGAGCAAAACAACAAACATGTGGTACATATTTTGAAAAGTAGTCAAAATTTCTAATGGTGGAATGATATGTCTACTGTCGGCAAAAATTTTCTGAAGAATTTTTAGAAAGCTCTCGACTAGGGTTGCCAACCATTCTCCAGCCGGGAGGATAGTTCTCCTTTGGGCTAATATGTCCTCCGTCCTCTACAGATACTCTGGAGGACGCTATTTGTCCTCCTTAAAGTTACATTTTAAATTCCATATAATTCAACCAAATCAAAATTAAAAGTAATGTAACATTCGTGTATTCATTTTCTTAAAACAACCGAAACAAAACTATTTCATCTTTTTTATAATAATACTCATATATATATATATATATATATATATATATATATATATATATATATATATATATATATATATATATATATATATAGTATGGCTTGTCTTTTTATAAGAACATTAAAAAAATATTCGATACATATTTAAATGAGGCCAGTAAATATAAATAGATAACATAATATTTGCTGACTTAATGAAAATCATGAGATTTTTGAAAAATCTGGAGAAGTTTAAAAAGCAGGACATAATTGACCACCTAAAGAAGATCAGGCTTTTAATGCAAAACTATTGTTCAAGTTCTCTCAGCAAGTTAATTAAAAAACGATTTCCTAAATCTGCAAAACCGTAAAAATATTAGGTAATAAAATTTAAATTTATTGTTAGTATTTTCGAAAGTTTATTGATAAAAACTAATTATCACATATTTTTTTGGATTCTCTCTAAGAAATTCATTTTTTAAACATCAGAAAATAATAATGTTTGGCACTTTATTGCAAGTTTAGTTTGTGCATTCCCAATTTTCAAAATCAAAATTGAAAGTAATGTAACATATTCGTGTATTCATTTTCTTAAAACAACCGAAACAAAACTATTTCATCTTTTTTATAATGATACTTATATATATATATATATATATATATATATATATATATATATATATATATATATATATATATATATATATATATATATATATATATATATATATATATATATATATATATATATATATATATATATATATATATATGATAGTATGGTTTGTCTTTTTTATAAGAACATTAAAAAAATATTCGATACATATTTAAATGAGGCCAGTAAATATAAACCGATATCATAATATTTGCTGACTTAATGAAAATTATTCATCATGAGATTTTTGGAAAATCTGGAGAAGTTTAAAAAGCAAGTCAAGATTGACCACCTAAAGAAAACCAGGCTTTTAATGCAAAACTATTGTTTAAGTTCTCTCAGCAAGTTAATTAAAAAACAATTTCCTAAATCTGCAATTATTTTTAGTATTTTGGAAAGTTTATAGATAAAAACTAATTATCACATGTTTTTTTTGGATTCCCTCTAACAAATTCATTTTTTAAACATCAAAAAATAATAATGTTTGGAACTTTATTGTAAATTTAGTTTGTGCGTTCCCAATTTTCAGATTTTTCTCTTGACATCTCAGTGGTAGAAGTTTAACTACAGTTTTCATTCAACTTATCTTAGTAACTATCTACCATATTTAGGAGAAAATCAGACGCGGGACCATTGAGTCACTGGCGTTTTGATACATTTTTCGTTGATCAAAATAGGCTCGTTCAGCAAAATTCCAAAAAACATATTATCTTACAGTTTCGTGAAGTACCATACGACCAAAAACTATATAAAAAAATCACCTTATTCAAATAAATATTAAAAAAGTTATGCTTCTTCAAAGTTAAAAATATATTCAGCGGCGGAAATTTAATGTGACGTCATTGCATCCGAAAGGTCGACAGTATGCATATTAAATAACTTGGTGTAGTGGATTGAATAATAAATCAGTGTTTTTGTGTTTGATAAAGCATTTTTAGATGCTGTTTGAATTACGTGATTATAAACGATGTGTGATTCAGACTATATTGGGGCCGATTTCTCTAATATGCCGGAAGTAGATGGCATAATTGTAATGGAGTATTTTAATGCGAACCGAGACTTTATTAGTACTGAAATAAGGGGTGTGAAATGCAGCATTAAGTATTGTAATAACCATAATAGCTCTAACAAATAAAAATACTATGATTCGTTGACAGGTAAATGTTCTAGACTTTAGACGGGCAATATGACTGGAGTCTTTCTTGCCTGTTCTTAAATACATATATATACTTTTTTACACACGAGAAGAATTTTAATTTCATTGCTACAGTATTTGTATGTTTACAATGAGATGGTTGTACATATACAGGGTTATGATAAATTAAGGAATAAATTCATTATCTTGGAAATTAAAAAGGTAATAGAAAAACGCTCGAACCCGTCGATTTAGATTTATTTTTACGCATATTTAGAAGTTATTTTAAACTATACAGGGTCACTCACAAAAGTTGTACAACTGTCATCTTTGATTTTTTCAATACAACGCCTTATTTTTTCTGCTGATTTGAATTCTCTATGAAATTCTAGACATTTTCGGTATAACATAACCTATACTGAAAATCAACAGTTATCGAAATATTCTTATCTAAATAAAACCTGTGTATTTAATAACCTATCGGACATTTGTATACCCTACCTATGTCTGTCGCGTAATCCCAAAGAAAAATGACTTTGTCACTGTCACTGTGTTGACAAGTCATATAATTTATTTACGATCTGCCATTTTGATTTCAAATATTGACTATGCGTTTAACAGAGAAAGAAAGAATTGAAATTCTAATAATGCTTGGTACTGGTAATACGACTAGGACACAAAAATAAGTTTGTCAGCTGTTTAACAACAGATATCCTCATAGGCAAACGATTACTCAGTCTGCAGTGAGCAAAATAGAAAGGAAATGGACGGATACTGGTAGTGTTACGGACCGCTTTGGAAAAGGTCGCCCTAGGATCTCAGATGAAAAGAAACTAGATGTTCTCTTAACTTTTCAAGATAATCCACATTCCTCAACTACTGACGCAGCCTATGATAATGATATACATCAAACAACAGTTTCCAAATTTTTGAAAAAAGAAAAAATAAGTATTAATAAATGATGATTCAGATCGCAGAAACGAGTTTTGCGAAATTATGACCAACATGTGTAATCATGATCCATTATTTGTCAAAAGAATTTGTTTCACAGATGAGGCAACATTTTGTCTCAATGGAGAAGTAAATAAACAAAATTTTAGACACTGGGCACAAGAAAATCCTAACTTGTACAGGGAAAGTCATACACAGTATCGTGTTAATGTATGGGCAGGTATTGTAGGCAATAAAGTTATAGGTCCATATTTCTTTGATTCCTCGCTAACGGGGCAAATGTATCTTCAATTTTTGGAAGAGAATCTTATACCAGCATTAGCTACCCTACATCCTAATGTAAACGATCCAGATCTTCCCAGTGAACTGTTATGGTATCAACAGGATGGGGCACCACCCCATTTTGCAGCTGATGTCAGGAGATACTTAAATGAACCCTTTCCGAGACGATGGATTGGGCGACGTGGGACAATAGAGTGGCCGGCAAGATCGCCGGACTTAAGCCCTTTTTTCTTTGGGGCGGTATGTGAAAAACGAAGTGTATAAAAATAAGCCACATACTATTGAAATTCTTAAGGATCGTATTCGAACTGTTATAAGAAATATTCAATGTGATACAGTTACTATTGTGCAACAAGAGTTTTTCCATCGTCTAGAGCATTGTAGAGCTGTAAATGGTGGACATTTTCAAAATTTAATTAAGTAGTTTTCTTATTTAATTTCCTGATATGTGTTTTCTGTTTTATTTACATAAACATATTTCGATAACTGTTGATTTTCAGTATAGGTTATGTTATACCAAAAATTTATAGAATCAGCAGAAAAAAATAAAGCGTTGTATTGAAAAAATCAAAGATGACAGTTGTACAACTTTTGTGAGTGACCCTGTATAGTTTAAAATAATTTCTAAATATGCGTAAAAATAAATCTAAATCGACGGGTTCGAGCGTTTTTCTATTATCTTTTTAATTTCCAAGATAATGAATTTATTCCTTAATTTATCATAACCCTGTATATACATGGAATAAAAGTATACTATCATTTAATGCTCCTAACGAAAGCCAGGAGTCGCAGTGCAATTCAAAGCCGGTCGTGGTATTAGCCAGCGTAGTAGTTGTTTTTGTAATTCCATTTTGTGCCTTTACCCTACACGGGGCTCGCCAGTCTATAGTGGCCTGATGAGCTCTAATAAGAGCGGAATCGCGATCGATGTTTGACAAAAATGGGTCATTGTGTCTGCTGTGATGCAGAACGTGTTCCCAACAAGGATCATACGTTGGTGTACGTGGAATAATTACTAGTCATATTGTACAAACTTGAATAAATTTATCCATCCTCTGAATTCTGGTACCTTCAGGAGCCTCTAGTTCTTCTAAAATATTCAAGCTTGATTCGCTATCTGATGATGATTTTCGAGATTTTTTTGGGCCGGTAAAAGGTTCCAAATCTCCGTGTCACTGACGCTTTAGAAAAACACCACGAAAACTTCTACTGTGTGCAACTTTTCGATTTCTGACAATCAAAAATGTGCGGAATCACTCCCGGCTTCAATTTAATGTTCACATTTTTCATCACCTTATAGTACATGTAATGATCCTTCTTCAAGCTAAAGTCAAATATACGTAAGTAATAAAACAATCCAATGTAAATATAATTATTAATTAACTAGCTTTTGCCAGCGACTTCGTTCACGTTACAACTTTAAAGCCAAAAAGTATTCCCTATCCCGTGAAAACTTTGAAAAATCCGGCCTTATTCCTTGTCTACATCATAAAGGGAACCTCTATTAAAAATTTCAGCTTTCTAGGTCTAAGGGTCTGGGATGGGCGTTGATGATTCAGTGAGTCAGGACTTTTCCTTTTGTATATTAGGAATATTGTAACAACCTGTATAAATATTTAAAAGTTTTAAAATATGTTAAAAAATAAAATAAAACACACGTGTTCAAGCGTTTTTCCAAAAAACTGACCTTTATTTTAAATAAAAAAAATATTGTAATATTTAAGGGCTGGTTTCATCCCCTTAAAATTACAGGAGAATCCCTTCCTATCAAACCTCTTCGCCCTAAAATCAACTTGTATGCCAAAATTCAGCTTTCTACGTCAAGCGGTTTGAGCAGGATCATGATGAAGGAGTAAGTGAATATTAGTATAGATAAGAACAACAATAAAAAAATAATGCTAGAAAAAAAACAAGCTAATGGTAGCCTTTAATTTTAATTGCATTGTCAATGAAAAATAATATTGTATTCCCTGAAAATTTCAGCCAATTAGCTATCTTCCCTAACCGAATAATTAGTCTTCTTTTCAAGACTTTCCAGAGTCAAGTAAATATTAAAAGCGTGTAAAAAAATTTACATTGAAATGGTCCTCATAGCAGGCATAGCAGTATTTTGTTGACTTATCGCTTACAAAATCTGTCCTCCGCATAGCTTGCTGCCACAATTTTTTTGCCTTTACATTTCTTGGCAAAGTACTAAAGAGTTTACCAGGGGTAGTAGCAGCCGTGTTTTTTTTTACAACTCGGAACTATACAGTATTTATAATAATTAATAATAACTTTGTTTAATTTCCATGGCGAAACTAATTCTACTTTAAAAATACCAAAAAAACAATTAAATATATATTCGATTCACCACAAAAAAGACCAACGCTATGATCTTCCCTTATACTATGTCAAATTAAAAGAAAACCAAACGAATAGTATAGCAACAGCCAGCCAAGGGCGACTGCCCGGATTCTATGACGTCACATCATTACCAGGCGCGGGCGGTGTATGGTAATTTACTTAAATATTCAATATTTAAATTCAATACCTTCTTTTAGAATTTGTAGAAAAAAACATATACTGAACGAGCCCATTGAACTGACAACCTGAAATTGGTACTGGTAATGCGAACAAGTGAATTTTTATCACAATTTCAATGTCCGACTGGGTCAAAAACACTTTACATTTGTATTGAAACAATTTTAACAACATAAAACCAATGTTTTTTGCTTTTTCTAAAAATAACGTCTGAAAAATTAACTTAAAATAAACTGGGAATACTTTTCTAACATTTTTTTTTTGGATTTCTACCAAAATGTGAAGTGAAAATCTGAAAAAAATCTCGTGGGTTTATATTTTCACGATTACAAGTGAGGGAAGTAAGACAATGGTTAATGCGCTAGATAAATATATGGCATTATTTTAAATGCGAGACTATATTATTATAACCTCCCTTGGTCCTCCTTTGGAATTCTCCAGAGTTGGCAACTATACTCTCGACCCACATAAAATAAGTTAAAAAATCGTATTCAATATGCTGTAAATCAGGGTTGCCAACTTAATAGATTTTCTACTAAATCTGGTAGATCCAGGTCTTCATTTGGTGAAATATTTTCAATTCTGTTTAAAAAAAGTATAGCTTAGTTTATAATTAAGCTATTTACTCCTATTTTGCTTTTATTGCCTTTATATTCAAGGGTTTATTGATTTTTAGTTATTTTTGTTTTGGTTGTTTAGGTTCTTTTATATTTGACACTATTTATATATATCTTGTTTGAAAATAAAATACTGAGTTGCAATATAGGGACCTAAATGTAGCGTTTTATTTTTATATTTGCGCATTCGCCGTTATACGAGTATTGTAATTAATTTTTGGGTATACAGTCCAAGGCCTATAAACTGTATACAGCATCAATACAGCATAGCCAACAAGTCTAACAATACTTGCTGTCATATGTGATGTCGGAGTCACTCAGAGGCATTAGAATTAGATATGGGCGGTCCGGGTCCGGTGATGGTTTCGGTCCATTCGGATCCAGTTTGCTCGTTGACCCGTTCCAATGGATACGTTCACGAGTCCACTTAGTTCCGATGTCTACGTTACGTGTTTTGAATTGGGTGCTGACTTGTTGACTGTTTCATGTCTTATATTCAATGTTGGATAGGAATTATGGGCCTAGGAAAATGTAATTATTGCGAACAAATCTCATTAATAGAAGATGATGGATTATAAGAAGCACAAATTAAAATATTTAAGGTTTATTAATAAATATAAATGTATTTTCCGGGTATTATGTATTTACTATGCCTATTTGCAAAGTGACAGAATTTGTGTAATGTAAGTAACCAATATATGTATATGTACGTGAAATCAATTTTAAATATTAGGTTTTCTACATATAAAATAGTTATAACTCTAAATAAAGAGATTCGAGACAAACTCCTAATTTAAACTAAGGAAACACTAGTGCATTTTTATATTTATAGTATAAACGAATGCTCTATTCAAAATGTATTAAACATATTATTTAACTAACTTATCTTTGTAATTAAAACATACTAATAAAGATGGTTAATGACGATTATACAGCGTTTCCAATTTCTTTGAGAGTGAAATATCTATTACTGCTCCAAAAACATCCGATTTTATCCGTCGGCGTCCATTGTTAACACTGCGGAATCCATACCGATGTTGTATGCAATTCAATTTGTACCAATATTTTATATTTTAGTGTGGCGAAGCTTTTACTAAATTTTAAAAATAAAACTGTTATTATTATATTTTATTATTTACTTTAAACTGCTGACGATTATAAATTGTACGGTCATAACTGTGATTGTTGACATAAATCTGCCTACATATCTGTTAGGTGGTAAACCCTAAAACCACAGGTAAAAGAATATATTCTTTTAACTGTGCTAAAACGTACGATTAGGATAACAATTCTCCATTTTGTCAAAAATTTAGATCTACGCGGATCCAGTCCAATCGCAATCGCGGTGCTGCGAAATCGATGTTAACGTTAACATTCAGTCAGTGGCTGCTTACTCGTAACGCGTATGGACCCGGTCCGATATTGATACTGGAATCGTTCAATCGAACCGAGTCCACTCGGAACGACACAAATCTATGTGGCAACCATTCTTCACAATAAATTTGCTGTCGTCGATGGTGTTCTATATGGTCAAGAGGGATAGTAAACATAATTAGTTATCTTTATTGGACAGCCTTTTCAACAAAAGAGGCCTTATTGCTGAATGTCTGGTAATGAGCAAAAGAAGCTAATCCATTGAAGAAAAACTATAAAAATAGAACTTTAAAAAACAATATAGTAGTGAGAAAACGAGAGGTGACTGACATCAAAACTCAAGACAATTGTATTAGCTAGGTTAGCTTTTCTGTTTGTTGGCATTTTCATTTTCTTGCGATTTGAAATAATGACGTCACTTTAATCCCATTTCAAGCTAGGTTTTTAAAAATGTTTTGAAATATTATCGTGACAAGAAAACAGCTTAGGAAAACCGGTATTTTTATCGTATAATTATGAGTAGGGATAAGAATATGTAGTTATGGCCGAAAAGTGAAGAATCTGAGAAATGTGTTAACGGAATCGTCCGTTCTGCACATGGGCGGACCATGTGTGTCATAAGTTATTTTCTATCTACAAAGAGTCTTAAAGTAGAAAAATCGGAGAATTATATACAAACTCCCGCACCAAAAAATATTTCCTGTATAATTTGCAATGCCAGCAAGAATAAGCGTTTTTCAAAATTAATGGATATAAAACTTTCTTCTTACCAACTTAGTAGGTAATCGGCAAATATGCATAAAATAGATAACATATATAAGGTATACCTAAAGAATGAATGCATGACAGCAGGTTTTTTTATAATTTAGGCGAGAAGTTATTGTCCTTAAATTCTAATTTGGGTCCAACATGAAATATTAAAAAAACTGAAATTTCTGCGCAACACTGAGTCCATAAACTCTTGATAGCCCAAGTTCATGTATCAAATAGACTCACTAAACATGTCTACCGAAATAAACAGAACAGAAAAGAATCGGTTCGTCTATAAAATAATATGAAATAGGAAAAAAATGCTTTGTTTCCATTTCTCCGATCATTCTCAATTGCAAAATAATACATCAAATACATAAATGTCATTTCTGTCCTTGCACCTGCGCTCTTTGCCAAATTCCGGTCATTTTTCTGTTAAATGGCTTCACTACTTTTAGACAGCGTTTATGACATACAAGCTATATCCCCTCTCATAAATGTATGAGTTTTACCCACAAAGGACCCCGTACACATCAAGGATTTTTGGTGAATCGCCAAATTTTATGAAATTTTAGTATGTTATAAATTTCGACCTCCTGATTAAAAGTCTTCATTTTCATGGGCAGACCTCATTTCTACGCCTAATTTCAGTGATGCAGGGTGTTAAACTTTCCCCAAATCCCATATAAAATACATGGGAATTAGAAACCATGATGATACTAAATTACTTTTTCCAACATATATAACGAAATTTATAAAATACTAAAATTTCATGAAATTTGGCGTTTCATAAAAAAAGCCATAAAATGTGTTTGAAAATAAATACTACTCATAACAATTTATATCTGGAATAACGAAATTTAAAATTTTTGTCCGTATTCGCAAGCAATCAATATATGTATTTATTACCAAACCTAATATAGGTAATTATTATTAAATCAACTTCAACTATTCTAAACAGATATGCAACATTCGGCAATAATGTGACATTCTGACCGTGACATGACTTAGTTTTTATTCACATTTTAAGCCGATTTTAAGAACGCTGCCGGAAGTTGTAAAGATATATATAAAAAAATATTCTTAAAGTAAATAATTTGGAGAATTAAAAATTTCCGCACCAAATTATATTTCCTGCATAATCTGAAATGTAAGCAAGAAAAATAAGTTGTTATGAAATTTCAAAGATAAAAAACTTACTTCCTACTACTGTAATCTTTTGAGGCCTTTGCGCTATAAAAACATGGCAAACCTGTCATTTTCATACGCCTCACAATATAAGTCATCAAAACTTGCGCGTAGGTACCTCTTCATTTCAATGAGGTACACATTGTTATCCTCTCACCATCGTTCAGTGATGGGATTCTCACGCTTCTTTAAATGCAGCGCATATGTGTTTGAAACCTTCAGGCGTATTTTTTAACGTAACTTTTTTCTAGTTTTTTCTTTTAGAAAAACTTAATCATTAATAAATATGCAAATTAAGTTAGGTTACATACGCCGTAAAGAAAGCGCGCGGTGGCGCTCTAACAAAATGCCGGATCTATATTAAAATAAGAATTCTTATAACAAAACCTATACTGTTAGGTGAATCTGTCCCGGTTTGCGTTAAGTTAACCCAGGTTCGTAGATGAAACCATCATTAAAACCATGAAATGCAAACCTCAAAATTCAGATTTGAAACACGGACGTCTAAAGTCAAAACTTTAATACGCCCGGGATTCTAACCAATGACACAGATTGTTCAATGTGCTTCCTATTGGCTCGCCGTTTATTTCCGCCGAATTCAAACAAGTTTTGCTAAATGTTCAGTGTAGACTTTCTGGTTCAATGGTAGGGGATTAAGTAAATCAACCTTATGGACCAAAAAATGAACAATTTTTGTAGTGTGTTATGTTCTTTCCGCTATGGTTGTCATTGTAAGTCAAGTGCTTTCCGCCCGAGGGCTCTCCAGTAATCCGGGAAAAAGTTTTGCATCGCAATTCTTGTACAATTTAACCGGTTTTATACCTTTGCTATTCTATCAACCAAAGAGTGGCGGCTCGCCACGGGAGGCGGGTGAAGCGCCGCTTCACCTACATTTTCCAATCAATTTACCTAAAAATAGAAATATTTTTAAAATATTAAGCATTTTATAATCTATATATTTATTATAAAAATGCAGTATGATTTATATAAATTCACATTATTTACTTAATTATATCATTATTTTCAATCAAAACTAGTGCGTTATATACTCAAAAATAATAATGCGCTGAAGACCTTTTCATAAGAGGGACCTATTGAACAGCAGTAATAAATTCTGCATCAAATTCCCCCCACGCCGACTTTCGCGCTTTGATTTTTTTACGGCAGTTGCTAGGGCAACGAAGTGGTGAATACCGGTAAGCCAAATGGAGATGGGAGCGATATAAATTGCAGCTGCATGCTGCAGGCGGTTATTCGCTTGTTATAGAATTAATGTAAATTAGTGCGCTCGGATCATCGGAGGCGGAAGCAGTTTTGCATCGATCGAATCGAATCGAAATTAAGTTTAAGATATAGGTACATAACTGTTTTTTAAGAAAAAAAAAAATATATTTAAAATCTTATAAATTCATATTATTTCCCCTAAATATTAAAAAACGCTCCAAAGCGAAAGTTTAAAGTTGTCCAAGAGCTACCAACATTAGCAAAAATCTTTAATAGAGCAAGCAACATAAAACGCCTGAGTATCAACTTTCTATCCCATCAAATTGAGACACTTCCCTTTTGCAAATTTTCATAAAAAGTGAATGACCGGGGGTTTAAAGTTATCCTAGAGCTACCAAAATTGACACAAATTTTTAATAGAACAAGCAGTATAAAACGGCTGGGTATCAACATTCTGGCTCCCCAGATTAAGGCACTTCCTTTCAATTTGTCATAAAAAGTGAATGACCGGGGGTTTAAAGTTATCCTAGATACCAAAATTGGCACAAATCTTTACTAAAGGAAGCAGCATTAAACGGCAGGGTATCAACATTCTGGCCCCCTCAGATTGAGGCACTTCCCTCTCAAGTGCCTCAATCTGAGGGGCTAGAAAGTTGATAACGGTCCATTTAATACTATTTCTTTTAATGAAAATTTCAGGTAGTTTTGGTAGCTCTAGGATAGCTTTAAAACTACGGACATTCACTTTTTACAAAAAATTGCAAAAGGGAAGTGCTTTAATTTGTGGGGCTAGAAAGTTTATTTTATGTTGCTTGCTTTAGTGAAGATTTTCGTCAATTTTGGTAGCTTCGGCATAACTTTAAACCCCCGGTCATTAATTTTTGTATGAAAAATTACAAGAGGGAAGTGCCTCAATCTCGGAGGTTGGAAAGTTGATACTAGGTTATTTTATGGTGCTTAATTTAGTAAAGATTAAAGTCAATTTTGGTAGTTTTAAGATGACTTTAAACCATTTACTGATCCAATCTGAACAAAAATAAAACAATGTCTTCTTTTTTAAATGTTCAATAAAACTGTTGATTTCACAGGCTTTATGTAAAATACATAATCTATAAAAAAATAACAAAAATCGTATACCTAAAATTTGTTGCTTTTTTCCTAATTTTACTTGTGCTACATGAATGTTGATAAAAACTTATAAAACGATTATTCTATTGGTCACTAATAAGTAAGTATACTTTCAAGTCGTTATTTCTATTAGAACGGCTAAAAAGTGCAATTCTGTAAAAAAAATAATTCTTCTTAAATTATTAAAGAAAATTTTGACAAAACTTTTTTTAGTTTCAAATATTAATGTTATATTATATGAGATTTTACACAATGTTACCTTCAAAACAACTGCGTCGCGGTGTTTTTGGCTGCCAAAACAACTCGTTACATTCTCAGAGTCCGATGAGATAAACTAATGTAGAGCCGCTCAAGAATCTACAGAATCAGCAAGATAATGCAATATAAAATTCAATAATATCGGAATTTAGTAGAAATTTCAAGTGATCTTAACTCAGCAAGTCAGGTATACAAATATACAGATACTGCTCCGCTCTTAACTTCAGGGTTGCCAGACGTCCCAATTGAAGCGGGATTGTCGCGCTTTTTTAACACACGTCCCGCCGTCGGCATTCTATTTGTCACACTTTTTCACAGAGATGACGGTTTGGTTTAGTAGGTTCGGTCACAGAGATGTCGGTTAAAATCAAATTTCAAATCAATGAAAAACATTCTAGTCTGCAATTCTTAACCAGATATATTTATTTCTGGCCTTACACTGCTATAGCAGGCATAACTTTAAACCCGCCTTCACGCACCTTATTGTGGGGACAATGCCTCTGTACATTTTGGCAAAAAACAAAGTGTTTTGGTCGAATTACAAAAACTGAAATAATAACATAGTTCTAGTGGAATGTGTCTGCCATATATGTCATAATGCAGGCAAAAATGACCAAAAAGCTATTAGGTATGTTAAGTGTATATGCTAGGTATATATATACAAAGTATAAAATAAGTTTTTTTACACGACTTGGAAAGGGTTGTAATAAAATGTTTTAACGTGTTCAGTACAAAAAGGATGAGTTTGTGGAGGCTTATCGAGGATGAGTTTGTGGAGGCTTATTTGGGTAGTTTATATTTTTCGTGTTCATACAAGTTCGTGATCTTTTCTTAATTAATTTTTAGGAGTCTTAAATAATATAGAAACAACACTAAATAAAACCATAGAATAGCTACAAATAGAGAAAAACCTTATTTTAGAATAATATTCTATTATGAATTTATTAAGACCATCGCTTAAAGACAAATTAGAACATGAATTTTACGTTTCAGTTGCAAGAAATTTTTTAATTAAATCTGAAGATGATTTTCAAAAAACTCAAGTCAATAGACAGGCAACCGCCTTTTTAAAGAGAATTAATACTTATCTTGAAAAGTGACTTTTTTGCAGATTTCTTTTGTTTTTATAATTAGTCACTTAAAAAAAAATTTCTGTTTTTTTAATATTGTGAATATTTTCTTTTTATTTTGCATGATTATAAATAATGACAAAAAACTTAAACGATTATTTTGATGTTGCCACGCAATTTAAAACTCCCATTGATGAGGAATTTTTGCTTGAGGAGTTTGACCAATTGTGAACTTATAATAAAAATGTGGACCATACCAAAGGCATTAATGTAAAGTGGACACATTTTTTTTAAACTAAATCCAAACGCGGAAAATTTTGCAAATATTTGTTAATTTATTTTTTCTATAACCCACTCAAACGTACCGCCCGGAAGAATGTTTAGATTGATGGCAGCAGCCTGGAGAAAGGAAAGGAACCGATTAAGCTTAAAAACGAAGCGGAACTGATTATAAAAAGTAATTATGAACAAAATTGCAAATAATTTGTAATTTTTTTAAAAATGATACTGGAAAAGAAATCCTCGAAAAAATACAATCTTTCGAATAATAAATACACTTATTAAAAATATCCAATGTTACATGATACATATGTTACTGTTTTGTTCTTATTAAAGATGTACATACCTTTACGTATTTCTTATAGATAGTTTTTGTTTTTTTTTGTTTGTTTATTTTTACTTAAAATATGTATTTAAGAAAAAATAACCATGTTTTTTTTGCCGCGTTCTGACGTTTGCCCGTAAAACAGCACCTTTAGGCATCATTTTTAGAAATTCGTGTTTTTGTCACACATATCTGTCAAAACCGAATTTTCAAAATCGCAATGTGATTTTCGACACACGTGTCAAAAAAAGGCTATCTTTTTGTAATATTATCTGTCGCCGATTTATGTGTCCTGCTTTTTCTGGCACCCCTGTTTAACTTTCAGGCGTATAGTTAAGTGTATTTTATTTATATTGTAATTTTAAAGTTGGGAAATAATCACTTATAGCCATTATACGCCAAAGAAAATCAAATAATTACAAAAGATTCTTTTTAAACAAATTAATAACAATTAACTAGCTGGCCCGGCAGATCTTGTTCTGCCTTTTCCGTTAGATGGCGCGTTAAGTGTCGAGTAAAATTGTAAGAATATGTGGCGCATTGACATCATCTTCCAGAAATGTTATTGAAGAAAAGCATATTGGTTTTACAGAAAAAATACGCAATAAAATAATACAAAGAATAATGTTGAGAGGTCTCGGTAACCTGACGATCATTTCAAGAAAATTCATGTAAATTGGTGCAGTACAACTCTCTCATGAACTTGCTGAAAAATCAGGCTTAGTGTTTTAAATATATAGATATTTCCTTTTTAATTACATTAAAAATGTTTTAATATTTACATACTAAATAAAAAAGAATATTTGAAAATGAAAAAAAGATTTATTTTATTTAAAAATAAAATATTATTAATTGCAATTAATTTTTTTTTATTTAGAACTAAGCTTTTGTAATTAGGTATATGGTTTTCAGCAAAGCCTCATACTTTTGTTTGAAAACGAGTATGAATTATTAAAACAAAAAAATTGAAATAATAAAACATAATAAAATAAGAGACACTATTTTAAATAGGTACATAGAATCCCGTATAAAGCAAATAATTAAATTTGGACTATAGTGGAGTAAAATCACGGTCGAAAGACAATTATTTTTTTAGAGGTATTACCAGATCAGTCTATATCATATTATTAGATATGTTTCTGGGCGTCCGAAATGGAGTTCTACGACATAGCCAGGGTGTTCCGATTTTTTTTATATTGAAAAAACGTCAAAATCGCGGTAAATTAAAAACCCAACTTTTTTTAAACAACACGCTCTATCTCAAAAACCACTTTATCTAAACTGCTGGCCTCCTCAAGTGCATAAAGGAAAATCTTTGTATAAATTTAAAGTAAAATATCTCTGAAACGAACCAAAATGCGGTTTTCAGGATATTATCGTGCTTTCTTTTCAGATCAACCATAAGATCCAATGGCTTCCGTAGCTTTAGCAGTTTTGATATACCGGTGATGAAAGAAAATAATGATTTATTTACAAAATTTCATCTTAGCAACAATCTATGAAAAAATTATTGAAACTCTAATTCATTTTACTCGGTTGTTTAAGAGAATAAATGCAAAAAACAATTTGGTGGATTTTGCGATTTCTCCCAAAAATTTTGAGATATCAATTTTTTTAGTAAAATTTTGATTAATTTTATGTTTTACCTTGTAAATTTATTACTTAAAAACAAATCAGGTTTCATTTTTACACAAACGTGTTAAAGTGATGCGTCTATAGTATATGTTAAACAAAATTAATGCACGGTGCCTAAAAACTTCAAAATTTCGAAAAAAAATTTTTTTTAAGGAAAAATATTCCAACAACAAATTATCTATTTCGAGTTTCATATCAGAAAACTAAAGCAGGCTATTAAGAAGTTAAGTGACTCTTAATATCTTTGAGGTATTATCTCGAAATGGTTTGCGTTTTTTTTTTGATAACTCTTTTAATTATGAATTACCATGGTAATGAAATTTCTAATACAGGTATTGCATTTAAAATCCTAAATTGAATGGGAACAATTAAATCCAAAAGCTCCCTATAAAAATCGAACACGAAAATATGTGAGTCCGATATAGAGTAAGTTATAGATCAGCGGATCACTGTGTAAAAATCCTAGTTCTACAGGGTGGATCCGAAAATCGAGCCAAATTTGCTACAAATCAGTTGAAACGAATTCATGGTATAATTAATGTATATATACTCAAAACCCTAAAAAATGATTTATCTTATAAAAATATGGAAGAAAAAATGTTTAAACAGGGGTTTTCAAGCACTGGGTATTCGAGATATAGGGTGTCAAAATGTTAATATGTTTTTAGTTTTTTGATATACCTACCTCGAACATTTGTAGATATTTTTAAATCAAATTTGTCTCATTATATATTAAGACTAATGTCAATAAATAAGTTTTATAGATATCCATATTTCTTTTCTGGGTTGCGAAAGTAGTATAGCAGGGGCGGTCCTGTGACACCTCGATGGCATCTTGACCAACGATCGATCCTAGGTGCTCTTCCCCTCACCTGCCTGCAAGAAGTGTTTACCTGTCAACTTTTGTGCACCTGTCTTCGCCGAGCCTCGCGTCATCATCACAAGAGCCGAGCCTTGCCTCGCCGAATTCGGACGAAATATACCGAGAATTGTTTTTCCGTTAATTAAAATTAATGTGTTCGACGTAAAACTAAAGGTCAGCCGATAACAAAAGTTCAAGTATGTAATACCGAGAATTGATACGAGATTTGTTTTCAACTATTTAAAATTAATGTGTTCGAGTCACAAGAGTTCGAGTCTGGTCTAATTTTCTATTAAAGTACTGGAATAAAACTCAACTTAGAAATAATTTGGATTTATTTAAATTTTCAGATAGGAATATAAAAAAAGTCAAAATTTTGAAATAATGTTTATTAAAACAATATTAATAAATACACTATTATTGAAAATTTCTTTCTTTTCTTTCGTAAAAAGCAAATTGTGCAATATTGTACGAAGTTTCCATTTTAATTCGGGTCGAGTAAGTTTGAGTCGAGTTGTCACTGATGTTAGCATAGAAATAATCTTCATCCATCTGTCGCCATCCCCAATCATCTTGTGGCTGTGCTTGATAAAGATGAAAACATTTGTCCATTTCGTTTGTCACGAGGTTGCTTTTGGTAGTATGGTGGGAATGGGACAGCTATAATGTGGATATAACAAAAAAACAATTCTATGACTGGGGTATTGATTCCTTGCAGTACAAGTCAAGTTCCGACGTCGTTCCAACAAATGGCTGTGCTCTGTGAATGCGAATTGATTCCTGACAAAAGCAGACATGTAGCTTACAGAGGTGACAGTATATTGTAGCTAATGGTTCCTGTTGTCGTTGTGATCCGATATCTAATTTAATCCGTTTATTTTGTCTTGTAGTAGTAGCGGTAGTATATTTGACAGGGGTCAAGTTGTGAAATCTTTTGCGATCATTTGCCTCCAAATATTTGATATCAGTCGTGGTCTGAAATAATATTTTCAATTTAAATATTGCATTTATATTTAAAATATAACTATTTACATCTTAACTGGATGAGACGGAATTTTTGAATCTACTAGATTACCCGTAACAAAAGAAGAATAAATGAAACTAAACATTGGTATATCCCCACGGTAGAGTGTCTGTATTTAACTGTTGGTAGCAGTTCGTGTAGTTAACTATTCGCTTGTCGTCAAAAGGACTCAAAGCGGTTTTAATTTGATTAAAAGTAAATACGTTAGGATTTTTGGATCTAATAAAATTTTGCGGAACATTGATGGTAGTATTGTTAAAGACACTGATAATAATCGTGGAAAGAAATTTCTTTCAATGCTTAAGGTTGAACACCCTTAGCTTTTTTAACAATTTTTTCTTTGTTTGCAGCGCTGTCTTTATCACTAAAAGTTTTAAAACAATACATTTTAAATCGCAAGCCGATAAATTCAGTCATAACCTGACCACAACATGTTCTATTTCTATCGGTAACAAAACGACAGATTTCTATGGAGCTGATTTGATAATTGCAGGAAAAAAATATAAAGTCACTAATGGATTATATGGCTTGTTATTTAATCAGAATGTTCCCACCATCTATACAAATGATGATGCAAAAAACTATACTCACATATTATTTAAAACAAATGCTATCAAAAATGTAAAATCAAGTAAAAATAAGAAATTTAGAAAATTTATTGAACCAATAATAAATAAAACTGAGAGTAATTATACCAGTCCAACTGATGATAATGATGACGATGAAGACGATGTTTTGAAACGGGGGGAGGGAATGTCTATGAAACTTTCAAACAATCCTATTGATTACGTTTTTTTGGGATGACCCTAATGAGTTAAAAGATTGGAGCTACTAGTTGCGTTTCAGGCTGCTGGTAATACAAATCACGTTAACGAGATTAATGCCATTATTGAAGAATTACGAGAAGCCAATATAATAGAATAAAAATATGTCTAAATTTGTAACTAAAGTAAAAAAAGATATTGTTGAAGAACTGCATAAACCATCAAGAGTAAATTTTAAAAGAAGAAAGTTTATTGTGAAATCTCTATTGGACTTAATGCAAGCTGATTTGGTTGATGTGAAAGAATACGTACAAGAAAACAAAAGATACAAATATATACTCGTCGTAATTAACTGTTTTTCTAAATACGTTTGGGCTTATCCGTTGAAAACAAAAACTGCCAAAGAGGTATCTAAAGCGATGGAAAATGTATTCAAAGAACAGAGACCTATACATCTCTATACAGATGCCGGTGGTGAATTTACTGGAAAAGAAATGATGATTTTAATGAAAAAATATAATGTCAAACATTATTTAGTTTACAGTGAGAAAAAAGCATCTATTGTTGAACGTGTAAATTGAACCCTTAAAGGAATGATGTGGAAAGAATTTAATCTTCAAGGCTCATACAAGTGGTTTAATATATTAAAACAAATCGTTTATTCCTGTAATAATCGAGAACACACTACCACAGGTTTAAAACCGGCTGAAATATCAAAAAAGCGTGAAAAACTGCTATTAAACACGGTTTATAATCGAATTAAAATGACATCGAAATCAAAATTCAAGATAGGTGGTCATGTAAGAATTTCCAAATTTAGAGGAGTTTTCGATAAACAATACCAACCAAATTGGTCAACAGAAATTTTTAGTGTAAAAAAAGTTAAACTTACAAATCCAGCAACATACCTACTTCAAGATGCAGAAAAACAAGACATTAAAGGAGGATTCTATGAACTTCAATTGCAAAAAGTTAAATATCCAGACATTTATTTAGTTGAAAAAGTGTTAATATGTAAAAACAATAAAGTATTTGTAAAATGGTTAGGTTTCAGTGATAAGCATAATAGTTGGATAGACAAAAATAATGTAGAATGACTTATATATAAATAAATATTTTTTTCATATACGTTTTATTTATTTATTTCCATGTTTTTTACCAATAATTTATTTATCTTCAAACAAAAAAAACAGTATTTATATTTATATAACAACTTAGCGTTTGATAATGCACAATGCCAAGTAGTGCCATATGGATCCTTGTGAAAGTGACATTCGGGAACTTTTTTAAACCTTAGCTTCGGTTCACTCTCCAGAGGTATTTTAAAAATTTTTTCCGCACTTATAAATTTTCTTAAAAACACCTTTTCATCTCTTTTGACGTATATTTTTAGGGCATCATATCTTTTCATCACATGTTCTAAGACATTTGCTAGTTCGTTTAAGTCTATTACACCAGACTCCCATATTAGACCATAATATGAGTTTTCGAGATAAGATATCGTTTTTAAATCCTGACCTTTTAACACGCTTTTATTATATGGTGGTTTGAAAAGAAAATTTGAACGTGTTCCATCATACACGACTAGTTCTTTTGGAGTAAATCCAGAGGCACAATTAAATCCTTGGATATCAAGACATAAAATCGAATTTCCTCCTGCCATAGTCCGAGTTACGAGACACTACTGACGCCTAGTTCAGTCTACTTTCTTTTATAAATAAAACTTTACGACTTTTTTTAATCATTGTTCTGTTGGTGACTAAAAACCACGTGAATTTACATCACACCCACTAAGTAAAACTAAAAACAAATAAAATAAACCATAGTAGTTTTTTTACATTTTAATTTCAATATTTTTGTACTGTTCTATTTTGACATTAAAATCATAGACCTATTACTATTTACACCAATTTACTAAACAAGTATCACAAAATTTTAATAACTTTACTCTATGTTTTAAGTGTTTATTAATATTTTTTTCAACTAAACAATTACATATTTGACATAAAAATTAAAAGATTATTTCAAAATCCATTTTGTGTACGTACAGGGTCTTATTATAATAAATATGTAATTTGACATGTACTGTAATCAGTAGAATTTACACTAAAAATGTCTCCTAATTCTCTCTGACCAGTGCTGTAAACAGTGGAATGTGCACTAAAAATGTCTTTTAGTTCTACAGGCTTATATTCAAGATAAATATTTTTATTTCGAAAATATCTGGCAGTATACCACTTACAATATATATCTGCAGGTTCATTAATATTCACAGGAACATACGTTACGATTGATTCATTGTTTTTTAAGTGGGGCACTAGACCTATTTGGTGATTAGCCAAATTAAATATTTTATCGTTTGGCTTTACATTTCCATCAGGTTTTATTAAATCATAATGTATGTGAAACCATACATTATAACCAGTGTCTTGAAATGTTCTTAAACTTACATTTCTCAAAATATAATATCGTCTATTATTAATTAAAATGAAATTATAACTGCGCTCTTCTGGATAATATCTCTTTGTCGTCGTCGCCGTCGTTGGTTGGCTATTAGTTAGGACATAATAATTGAAAAGAATACCAAAGAAAAGTAAAACAAATTTACTCATTATTTTGCAGCCTTCTCCTTCTTTCGTATTCTTCTTTTAAATAATACAAAACGGTATGTCTATTAATCCTCTTTTGTCCGTTAGCCTCTTTTCACAGCGGCAAAACGCACAGATGTTTGGAGATATTGAGTTCCCGTTACACTCTTGACACGTTCTGTCGACTGGAACAGGCATATATTACCACCAGTCTGGTTATTGATCGACTGCTATTAAATCCTCTATATTTTACATATATATTAATTATTTTAAGTGCTATACGTTTTTTTATCACCTGGTATAAGCTATTAGTCGAAACAAATATTTAACTTATCTATAAAACAATATTTTATTGCTCATCTCAATACTACACAAAGATCCTTCCACCTTATCTACATACTTGAACTTTTGTTATCGGCTGACCTTTAGTTTTACGTCGAACACTTTAATTTTAATTAACAGAAAAATAATTCTCGGTATATTTCGTCTGAATTCGGCGAGGCGAGGCTTGGCTCTTGTGATGATGACGCGAGGCTCGGCAAAGCTCGCTTCTTGGAATTTTTTTTTTGGTAAATAACAGCTACCTGTACAAACCAGGTGTCACGCTTAAGACAGGTGTACAAAAGTTGACAGGTCAACACTTCTTGCAGGCAGGTGAGGCGAAGAGCTAATAGGACCGATCGTTGGTCAAAATGCCATCGAGGTGACGTAGGACCGCCCCTGCTATACTACTTGCGAAATCTTTAAAATGCTAGAACTTTTTACTACAACGTCAAATTTCTCATTTTGCTATGTATTTTTTTACTCACGTTTTTTATCATGTCGTCATCGAAACCCGAAAAGTGTGTAACTCCGTTTTATTAAGTTTTACAGGAAAGACCAAAAACTCTTTTGTTTACAACTGGTTTAGTCAATATTTGTAAGAACATTAAACAAGTTAATTACCCATCAGGAATACCTATTAACTATTTCCTATTCGTAAGGAATATTATCGTAATAACTATGGTAATCTGCATCTAGGCCCCTTTTCAATTGTTGGAGGTGGAGAAATTTTTCTTCTACTTCGGTATAAACTAGGCAAATCTTCCCTACCAAGGGTCTCTTGCCTCGCTTGCAACCTTGAAGTTAGTAGTATGACGTAATTTAAATTCAATACCACCACTAATATGATTATATCTCAGTTGTTTAATGTCATTAACAACTGGATCACCGGCTTTGCGCCCAGGTCTAATTGAATTATAGAATCTGATGCTATCAAAATTTAAAAAAAAATCAAAAGAACAGTATTTAACAAAATATAGTGGCGGATTTAAGCGTGCAGTTTTGCAATATTGCATGTAGTCAGCAGGTACGTTGATATCACGATTACGTAAGCGACGTTCAATAACCGAGTGCATGAAATCAGCCTCCATTTGCGTATGCCCTTTCTTTAAGAACGTTTGCATTATTACAACATCATTTTTCATAGCAATGTTTAAAAGAGCGTTCGATAACACAGTGTTTTTGTTTTGGGCTATGCAGCTGTCACTCCAGAGTATAATTTTTGATAAACTTCTATCGATAGTTGGTAAAATCATGTTTTCAATAAAATATTTGAGTAGACTTGAAAACTCATTCGCGCCTAGAGCGCCCTTAACCTCGCTCCATAAAAAACAATAGCCATCATTAGACTTTATGTTACAAAGAGTAAAGTTGTGCGCGGCTAGCTACTACATTAGTGAAACTTTTGATTTCGGTGCAAGCAACACCGATTGCAGATCCATAGTCAGAACTATATCATTGTCGGAGAGCTTATCACTGCCTTTTTCGCGCCTAGCCTCTTCCTTTAAGACCAAGTGCTCTTGGTATACTTCATCAGATATATTTTTAGTGCCCATGCACACATCGCACTGATCTTTTTTGGGTCGGTATAGTGATAAACTCAATCCATTAAATACTGAACCGAATGACGTTATGCTAACAGCTTGTTCATTTTGCTCAATACATCAGTTATCTCTGTAAAAGCGAAATAGTTCCCTTCTACTCTGCCATAAGTGCTCTAAATATAATTTGCTGGTGGAAGCCCGACAATAGTAAGATTCCATCTTGGGAAATAATGCTAAAAATATTTTCAGCTGATTAATTGATGTAGTCTTCGTTTTCTCTTCTAGGTCTTTCAGCTACTCTGCCGTTACCTTCAGTCATGGTACTGTCTTTATCTAACCATAGCAAAATCACATTTTCTGATATCCCCAAAGTACTTGTGAACATATTTTTGCATACTCTGTAAGTTTTCAAATTAGCACATTTTAAGTAGTATTTTGATGAATAATTTCTCCTACTGTCTTCATTGATACCTCGACGTCTTTCTACCTTCTGTAGGGAAATTAGCCCTATCGCAAATTGTTTTTTTTCAGGCCATGAAAGCTTCCAAAACTTATCAA
This sequence comes from Kuschelorhynchus macadamiae, assembly GCA_030620095.1. NCBI lineage: Eukaryota > Metazoa > Arthropoda > Insecta > Coleoptera > Curculionidae > Kuschelorhynchus > Kuschelorhynchus macadamiae. The sequence continues at coordinate 606,830 of JAUTXW010005188.1, read as the reverse complement.
ATATTTCTTGACGATATTCCTGTGTGACTTCGGAGCGTCTGTTTTTCATGGTTTTTCAACTTTGTAGTTCCACTCACTACCTACTTTCTTTTTACTCTGGTAAGCCTTATCCAGCTCCCTGTTTTTTTTATTTTGCAAATGTGAAGAATCTTGCTTCAGATATACACGTCGTTTTTTCCGTGGTCGTTCTCCGTGGTTTTGGTTTACCTCCTCTACATTCTCTCTTTCGTTTTCAAGTTAACCTTCTATCTCAATATCATTTTTTATATCACTAAATTCTTCGGTATTGCTTTCAGGATGATCTTGAAGTAGATATTCGTTAGATTCACCATCACAGGATTGGTTTGTTTCCGTTTCAAGTTCGTAGAGTCCTGCTTGTGATAATGCAGGCATTTCTTGAGAACCCTGCTGAAGCACTTCTATTTCTATTACCTGTACAACTGTTGTATTTTCACCAAGTATATCTGTTTCGTCTATTGATTCTGGGTCCATTGTAGCAATATCGTAAAAAACTAAAAGGAAAAAAAAGTATTTTTTTGCAAGAAATAGATATATTAAAAATCCATACCAGGCAAGGAAAACCCTGATCCATCCAAGAATTCATTTTTGTCTGGTTCAAGTTCGGAATTTTCTGTTTGTGGTAAAACTTGTTTTTCTTCGGAACCCTGCACTTCTTCAATTTCTATTACTTTAATATTTTCTTCTATCTGACCACCTATTCCATGGCCCACTTATATAGCTTCGCCGCGTAGATCTCTTTTACCTATGGTTTCTTGGTTCATTGTAGCTATTTTGCCTAAATCAAAAAAAAAAAGTTGTTTCTGTTACAATGTAGTACTCGATAATAATGTTTTTATATTACATGGTTTGTTCTTATTTGCTTTAATGGATTGTAAGGCCATATCAACACATTGCTTTCCTCTTGACATGATTGGAGTCTAAAATGATAAGCCTTTAAAGTCCATGTAGATAATTTCAAATTATGATCATGGTTTAACAAATTAACTCAATTGTTACCTAAATTCGTCTATCTAAATTAATAATAAATAAAATGCATTGAATTATTGACAATTTCGTGCAATTTTAGTGCAAGTACCAGTCTAGTTTAGCTGCACTGTGAGTAATGAATTGTCGCCCAAGAAACCATATTGCCGCGCGCGTTTTTAAATGCCGCGAATAATTTCGAGTCAAAGTAAATGAGCTATCAATGAACGTCGCTTTTTACATGTCATCATTCTTTTGTTGTTGTGATGATCACAAGACTGCCATGGTTACTTCTAGCACCCTCGACTGCAAAACTGACATTTTGTTTTCATGTTTGCTTTAAACCGCAAAATTAAGCATTCCAAAAACTCGTCAAAATAGGTGATGTTCTTCGATTTGTATGGCAAACAAAGAAAAATAGTATTCTATTACGTGTACGATGTTTTTGTTTTAGTAATTTTCATACATATCACAATATTATGTAGTTCTAAATCATTGTAAACGAATTATTTTGTTATCGAATGTGTTTTTATTCAATTTAATTGTAATGATTTTTGACATTTTCAGCTGTGGAGGACAGAAATCACGTAGTTTGGATTCCCTAATAAAAATGCCTTAAAACATTATGCCTATCTTCTTGTGCAAATAGATATTATCCAAAAATATGGAGACCTAAAATAAGAACTAAAAATAGATCTGTCTCAAATTTCCCATTTTTAACGGTGTGGAGTTACACACATTTCATATTTGTATAAGACAAACTAAATTTGGAGGAAAAATGTGTAACTCCAATGTTTTATTAAAATAACCTGTTATCTGATTTTGGTATTGGATTCGCTTTTAATATAAGTTAAAACTATTATAGAGATACTTACCTTAGTTAAAATAACTGATGACACCTATTGAAAAATGAAACAAAATATAAGCCGGTACTTTAAGCACAGTTCAGTTCAGAGATCAAAAATGGCAGACTAGAGGAGTTACACATATTACATTTACAAAAACAGCTGAGTGGAGTTAGATAGATTTCTGTTTTATAAATTTCAAAATATCTACTTTTATGCGATATACACAAATTTCTACAGCGATAGCTTTGACTTAAGGCTAATAGATGGCACAAAAACCTAAAATCCAACTAAAGGTGGAGTTACACACTTTTCGGGTTTCGCCGACGATGTTTTACATTATACAAAGAAAAATAAGAAATGTCAATTGTCAAAGATACAAGTATAACTTTGCTTTTTTAAATAAGACATCCTGTACATTTTATTTTCAGTAGTTAGTTCCCTTTTCCCTTATTTGAAATATACCAAATTAGAAACATTTATCTTAAAAATTAAACGAGAAAATGTAGAAAGTTTGTCATAGGAGATATGTTGTAAAAGGATAAACATTACATTTGTCACAATTATGGTGCAGGTTTGCTTCATTATTTCGCTTAATTTTTTATAATAACGGATAACGCGGTATATTAAAAATAAAAACAGAGTATTACCTATGGTTGTTGCTAACATGAAAATTTGTAAATAAATCACTATTTTTTTATAACCACCCGGTATATCAAAAGTGATAAATTTACGGAAGCCATTTGATCTTAGGATTAATCTGAAAAGAAACTACGATAATATCCTGAAAACCGCATTAAAATATCTGGTTTCGTTTCAGAGATATTTTATTTTAAATTTATACGACGATTTTCGTTTATGCACTTGAGGTGGTCAGCAGTTTATATCGAAGCATTTTTTTTATTTTGAAGTGCAGTTCTTTACCTAGATATTACAATAAAAAAATATTATAGATGGTTTTTTCGTTATTGAAATGACAGAAAAAATATTCTGTTTACAGTTTTTTGCGAGACTTTTTCAACCATCGTAATTTTTTTGAAGAAATCTTACTATACAGTCTGCTAAGAAAATATAGCAGACTTACCAAGGAAGTTTTTAGTGAAAACAGTATTCAGTTTGATCTTACGGTTTTTGAGATACATGTCCTCAAAGTTTGAGTCTCGGAACGTTAGCATGCAAAATAATATTGTCAATGCGTCTATTACTCAGGGCCCCGGGCCCGGGTGCGCTCTGCTGAGATTAGTGGCGATTTGTAGACATTACGAACAATAAGTGTATTTTTTTAATCAACCAAGCTCTTTCACGTTCTTACCACCGTTTCCTATGGTTCCTACTTGACAGGAGTTGTCTACTCTTGCAGTATCGCCGATTACGAATCGGAATTATTTTGTAAAACAAATATTCAGAATCAGAGTGAAAAGTAGATTAGTGAGTGACTGTTTCTAAGAGCAGATTAAGAAAATCGGTAAATTTTCTTTACCCGAAACTTCCCTCGTTATGATTTTTTTCCATTTGTTAGGAATAGTGAAGTGTGATCCAATTTAGTTCAATACATAGTCACAGTATATATGTTTTACATATATTGTCTTTTCATTTTGATTTGGCGCCATTTTGTTCCATCGTATTTGATTTCTACCAATATTTTACCATTTTCTTTCTATCTATGCCACATTTGACTTTTGGGCATAATTTAAAATAAATTCAATAAGTAGTTTTTACATTGACACAACACTATTTTGCTACGTCATATTGACTTCGTACTAGTTTATCTCATTTTCACATTTAATTTTTCTGCAAAACTTTACGTTCTAAAAATTTTATTGGCAATTTTTCGTCATCTTGAATTGAAACTCCACCAGGTCTTTACCTACTCCGTTGGTCCGCAGATATTTCCTAAGCCCAAATAATACACCACTCTAACGTAAAAATAAGAGGATCGTTAACGAAAACCATTTAGAAACTTAATATCAGGGAAATATCTGCGCACCAATGTAGTAGGTAAAGGCTGGTAATATGGGTTTCATGCAGGATAGAAAATATATGTGTCCTGAGGATGCAACAATCAAGTAGCGAAACGTCGACATTCTAAAAAAAAGTATTTTGTTTCTTTACTGGATTTCCTAAGCCCAAATAATACACCACTCTAATATAACAACAAGAGGATCGTTAACGAAAACCATTTAGAAACTTATCTGGGAAATATCTGCGAACCAACGAAGTAGGTAAAGACTGATAAATATGGGTTTCATGCAGGACATAAATCCTAACCCCAAATAATACACCACTCTAGCATAAAAACGAGAGGATCGTAAACGAAAACTATTTAGAAACTCAATATCTGGGAAATGTCAACAAAAAGGTTCCGAAACGTCGGCAATTTAAAAAAGTCTTTTGTTTTTTTACTGGAACCTAACCCCAAATAATATAGTACTCTAACATACCAACAAGAGGATCGTTAAAGAAAACCATTTAGAAACTTAATATCTGGAAAATATCTGCAGACCAACGGTGTAGGTAAAAAAATATGGGTTCCATGCAGGATATAGAATCTATATATGTGTCCTGAAGTTGCAACAATAAAGCTGCGAAAGGTCGACTTTTTAAAAATAGACTTTTTTTACTGGGTCCTAACCCCAAATAATACACCACTCGGACATAATAACGAGAGGACTCTTAACGAAAGCCATTTTGAAACTTAATATCTGGGAAATATATGCGGACCAACGGAATAGGTAAAGACTGCTAATAAGGGTTTAATGCAGGATATAGAATCTATATATGTAACTATCCTGAGGATGCAACAATTAACTTGCAAAACGTCGACAATTTAAAAAGACTTGCTATTTTACTGGATACTCCAAATACACCACTCTAACAATTTTTTTTTAGCATTTTTCCGCCATAGTGGATTTTTCCAAAATATTACCAGGTCATCCCAATATGACCCCTAATTTTGGCATCTAGGGACGCTAAAGCGTGAAGATATGTAAAACCAGAGAGGGTGATTACAAAAATGTTATTTGGTCGCAATTTAGTTTCGCCATCTTGCCTACTAGACGCTAGAGCGCACCGTGACCCCTCCCTTTTCATGATACCTATCAAGCTAAAACAGGATTGCTGCGCGGAACGCTTGCTTGCCTTACCGACCGGCATTATTTGCAAGAGGGAAGTGCCTCCTCAATTTGAGGGGCTAGAAAATTGAGACTAAGCTATTTTTGTTAAAGATTTGGGTCGATTTTGGTAGCACTAGGATGAGGGACTAGAAAGTTGATACTCAGTCGTTTTATGCTGCTTGCTTTAGTGAAGATTTAAGCCAATTTTGATAGCTTTAGGATGACTCTAAACCTCCACTCATTCACTTTATATAGAAGATTTCAAAAGGGAAATGCCTCAATCTGAAGGGCTAGAAAGTTGATACTAAGCCATTTTATGTTACTTGTTTTAGTAAAAATTTGCGTCAATTTTGGTAACTTTAGGATAACCTTAAACCCCTGATCATTCACTTTATTTAAAAAATTGCAAGTGGGAAATCCCTCAGTTGAGGGGCTAGAAAGTTGGTACCTCGTCATTTAATGCTGATAGCTTTAGATTTGGTAGCTTTAGGATGACTTTAAACACCCGGTCATTCACCTTTTATGAAAAATTGCAAGGAAGAAGTGCCTCAATCTAAGTAGCTAGAAAGCTGTTTGCCTAGATAAAGATTTGAGTCCATTTTGGTAGCTTTGAGATAACTTTAAACCCCCGGTCATTCACTTTTTATGAAAAATTGAAATAGGGAACGGCCTCATTTTAAAAATCTCTTATGACTGTTGCTATTGCTGGAGTAAGCAACACTTGTATTTCATTAGGCTGATACCACTTCATCAAAGACCCAAAAAATAATCTAGATGTGGCATCTGCAGTTAATGTGATAATGTGAGGCCACGTATTGCTCTTGAGTAATGCTTTCCCTCCAGCATCATTCTGCACGTATTTTCAGCAAAAACATCAGTCTCTGTAAGAAGCGTGGCAAAACCTCCATCGTCAAAAATATATCCAATACTGGCATTGAAAGCGATATGACAAGGGTATGCCACTAAGCTTTAAAGTAACTTTTCTTTCGAAATCAGAAGGGTTACTTACTTAATTTGAGGGACTAGAAAGATGATACAATGCTATTTTGTGTTGCTTTCCCTATTGAAGATTTGAGTAGATTTTGGTAGCTCTAGGATGACTTTAAACCTCAGGTCCTTCACTTTATTTGAAAATTGGCAAGGAAGAAGTGCCTTAATCTGAGGGACTAGAAAGTTGATACTTAGCCGTTTTATGCTCCTTACTCCAGTGTAGATTTTGGTAGTTTTAAACCTCCGGCCATTCGCTTTATAAGAGAAGTTGCAAGAGGGAAGTGCCTCAATTTAAGGGGATAGAAAGTTGATACTTTGTCATTTTATGCTGCTTACTTAAATAAAGATTCAAGTCAACCTTATATGAACATTTCCAAGAGGGATATGGCTCACTCTGAGGGACTAGAAACTTGTCATTTTATAGAGGATTTTTAAAACCTACGTTCATTCGTTTTTCATTTTTGCTGGTCATCGAACTACCGGTCATTAAAATAGGTCTACCTACGGCTATCTTCTATACTAGACTGTCAAGTGTCAAGTTTATTTTTTTTATGATATAGAAAACTATGCTGCTATCGTCGATTTTACGTTTAAAATCTGGCAACACTGATGGTGTGTCAAGTTCATATACATATATATATATATATATATATATATATATATATATATATATATATATATATTTATATATAAATATATATATATATATATATATATATATATATATATATATATATATATATATATATATATATATATATATATATATATATATATATATATATATATATATATATATATATATATATATATATATATATATATATATATATATATATATATATATATATATATATTTATATATATATATATATATATATATATATATATATATATATACATATATATATATATATATATATATATATATATATATATATATATATATATACAAATATATGGCCAGGTTGTGCTATTTGAAGTGCTGCGTTGTACAATTTGTCAATTTTATGTTGGCAACACTGCCTTGTTCCTTCCAAAGAGGGTTTTCTTTCTTCGATTCGGAAGGTAATAATATGTAAGAAAGAAAATCCCTTTCAATCTTTTTAACAGAAGACTACGCGACGTGGTTGACGGGGACGGAACCGATTTATTGATATACAGGTCCGAATTAAAACATAAATTACAATGAAAACAATAACTCGCTCGTCTTCGAAAACCGCGAAGTACCTATTAATATTAAATTATAACCGGATATTAAAATTTAAGATATGTTTTACGATTTATAATGATCAAAGTGTATATTGAATTCAATCTATCAGAAATTTCCGTTATAACAGCTGTTTTACTCGAAATTCCTTGTATGAACATATTGATTGCATCACAGAAGGAAATTATTCTTTTACTTTAGTAGAAAAATGGCGTTTTTACCCGATTGCACACGCACTGGGGTACTCTAAAGTTTTTAAGAGGATATACTTGTGTTCGTAAGTACGTATTCATTGTTTTTTACTAAGTACAAGCTAAAAGCCTTTTAGTATACTACGACTTTCATGAGCAATACATCAAAAGATTCATATGCATTATGTGAGTATTCTTAGCAGTCCAACGTAAAAAAAAATATATTTTTTATGTATCTCGCAAGCTCCATACTTTTGGTACAATGCCAATTTACATTTCTTCCTTTTCAATTCAAGAAATTGAAGTAGAGAAACAATTGATAGACATATTTTTTCCCACTCAAAAAATTTAAAAAATACTTCCATTAACTTTTAGTGTATGACATTTTTTAGCAATCTTTTTTTTTGTATAGATTTTCACAGACAATCTACGAAAAAAATATAGAGACATTAAGAAAGTTAAAAAAACCGCAACCATTTATTTCTAATAGATTTCGAGATATTGATATTTTTAATTCAGAGTTCAAATAGCGCGACCACTGTCGAGCTCCAACTAAATTCCACTCACCACCAAAAAAAACTTTCGTTACAACACAATAGTTTCTTACTTTTCCCAATTTAGTATTCTTCGGATTCCGAAGCAGACATTTCATTTGCGAATTGAATTTTGTTGCTGCATGATTTGCATCTGCACTGGCTGCAACATTCCAAGCCATGTGTTACACAAATACATATGTTCGTGCAGCTTCTGTCGGAACAGTAGATTGATAAAGCACTCCGAAGATTTTCCGGCACAAGTTCTCTTGTTGTTAGTATAGGAATCCATGAGTTGTCTGCCATTTTCCACCCACATTCGCCAGGGTCTTCAGAAATGGGCTCGACCAAATGTCTAGCGTACCAAAATTTCAATTGGTGAATGCATTTGTAATACAAGCTTATTGTAAGATTGGTATGCTGTATTTAAAGATTCTACCTACCTTTTCAAATGTTGCTTGAATGCCTTATCAGTTGGGGCAAGCTCTGCAGCTGTTTTATTAGTCGTAGTTGCCATAAACAATCCCAAATCATTCAAGTTTTTGACATTTGCGTTTTTATTTTTGTACAATAGGAGAATATATTTTGTACTATGTGCAATTGCTTCCTTCTCAGGAAGATAAGGACTTTTGTACAGCTCTGACAACACATTTATGTTTCTATTTAGCGTTTCGAAACTGTTTTTTTTTTAAATTTTATAGAAGGCACTGGTCGTGTCACATCCAGTGAGGCAATGTATTGTTAGAAGATTCCTGGAAACCTGTCGGCCTAGCTGAATGAATAGTCGAGTCGTTTTCAGGTGTAAAGTTGTACAGTAGTAGTGTAAGACGAGCAGAAACATACCGGTTACAACTGATTTACAAGGGTTGACTCATATAGTGGTTGATTGGCTAGTACGTGTAGGATTATACGTGTATCTACTTCTTCCTGGGTGCTGTTTAATGTTATTAAGTTTTGGGGACCTCCATTTTTAGTAATGAGAAATACATTTTTTGAATTTTGAAATCCTCCTGCTAAAACCAATTTTTTCACTTCTACACCTTTCACCTTTTTTAATTGATAAATCTGTATATAATTCAAATACCACTATGATCTTTTTGTTGTCATACTTCCGCCCATCACTCAAAATTTTCTTTAGATACGCTTGTCCCAAATCATTGAAAATCGTGAAAGATTGCGAAAACTCACGAACTAATACCATTCCATCAATAATATAGGAAGCAATGTTTGAAATCGAAGCAGTTACATTTGAAACTGCCTCTAGTTTTTTGGCAAGATCTGCTTTTGCTGTTTTTCGAATGACAACAATTCCTCTAGTTTTTTGGCAAGATCTGCTTTTGCTGTTTTTCGGATGACAACAATTCCTCTAGTTTTTTGGCAAGATCTGCTTTTGCTGTTTTTCGCATAGAACCGTCATCATAGAAAAGACAAGCTGGAACAAGAAATGAATTATATGTGCTGCCAAGTCTCAAGACTTAGCACATGAGCTCATGCGCTCAGATATTTGATAGATCTATCTCTTGAAACTTGGCAGCACATAGAATTCATGGGAACATACCCTCCGATCCAATGAAAGATTTCTTAGTTGAAGCGTTTGCCTTTATTTTTGTTTTGCCTTTATTTTTATTTATTCCTTTTGACAGGTTTCCAGAAGTTTATCTCCTGAGAATTGTGCCACATTTTTTCAACTTTCTTGTTGCCGTTGTCTAGAAAATAGTGCAACGTAATATAAGAAAATCAGTCTGAAAGTAATACAATTTGTGGATTCGTTTTTACCTCTCACCCAAACTCTTCTGTAACTCGTCACTCGTATATATATATATATATATATATATATATATATATATATATATATATATATATTTATATATATTAATAAATGGAATTTTATTAATGGATTTTCCTCGACAGGTAACTTAAACATTTTAAAATATACCATTTATTTGTTTATTGAAACTGACCCTAATTACAGCTATACTATGTTATAATACCACTGATGAACACTAAGTATTGGTCGAAACGTTTGTTTTTAATGTCAATATCTTGAAATAAAAATATGATTAAAGAAAAAAGCCATTAACTCTACTCCCTACGTAACTTAACCCAAGAAAACTCTAGGTATATATATATATATATATATATATATATATATATATATATATATATATATATATATATATATATATATATATATATATATATATATATATATATATATATATATATATATATATATATATATATATATATATATATATATATATATATATATATATATATATATATATATATATATATATATATATATATATATATATATGTTATATGCAATATCATACAATACATTGACCTGATTGCCGGTCACACGAGGTGACATTACGCAATAGCTACGAGACCTGATATTTCGCAGGATGCAGCATCAGCAGGAAACAATCTACGTGACTTTACCGTGGGAACAATGCTGATGCTTGCAAATATAATAATATAAATACTCTTGTGAATATAATTTTAAGTTAGTAATAGAAATAGCTAGTAATGCTGTCAGTTTGATATTTGAATTTTAATTTAATTGTTTTAATATTTTTGTAATTAAGTAAAATTTGTGTTTTATAAATAAAATCATTTTTTAAAAAGTGAATTTTGAAGTTGTCGTGATAACAATTGGCGCAGTCGGTAGGATTCGTCAACGTCAACAGAACAGGAGAACTCCAACTGTGACGGCGGATTCATCCCTTAACGGAAAAAGAACCAACCCTCTCAAATGAAGAGTCCTCACTCGACGACAGGAACGGAAGGAACACCAAGTGAAGCCCCTGGTTGCCCAAAGTCGAGAACAAGACAATTCATGCATCTTGGAGTGTTTTCGTAAGTAACGAATCATCTCTTTTATTTTTAAAATTGAATGTTGTGTTTTGAAGTGATTTTTGTTGAATTTCTGTTTGAAAATCTGATATTTCCCTGTTAGTTATTGCTTATTTTTTTATATTGAATAATATTTTAAGAAAAATGCCTGATACACGCTCTTAAACTAGTAGCGCAGCTACTGCCACTGTGGCACAAGATTAAAAAAATACTGTTACAGAAGCTATTGAGCCCTATAAATTATCCGAGATATATTCCATTATCCCGGAGTTTGAGGGAGATCAAATCTCGTTAGGAACATTTTTAAATGCTTGTGACTGTGCAAATGATATGGCAGTCGCAGACCAAAAAAAATTATTAGTGATTTTCGTAAAAAATAAACTACAAGGTAGAGCGGCTCAACTTATAAACTCGAGAAACCCTTCTACTTATGCCGACATTAAACAATTACTCAGCTTGCATTTTGGCGATACAAGGGACCTCTCCTCACTCATTCAAAACCTGCAACGTCTTAAACAATTATCTAACGAATCTCCCTTAACATTTTTCAATCGTTTGCAAGTACTCCATGCAAAAATGCTTGCAAATATTCAAAAAACTCCTGGTCTAAGTCCTGAACAAAAAATGCACGGTGTTCCCTTATTGACACAATGGCCCTTAATTCCCTCCTCACAGGATTAAAGCCACGCCTTGGCCAGATTATCAGGGCTGGAAATCCTTCAAATCTTGTCGAAGCCCAAATAAGAATTAAACGAGAAATACAATTATCGTATTTCGAAACTCAGAAAAACCCTAAACCAGCACCCATCTCAATTAGACCTAACCTTTCGGTCAGGAAACCCCCTTCTCAACCCCAAAAGTGTTTCAGTTGCGGACGTTTGGGACATATGGCTAATGAATGCCGCGCCCAAGAAAATCAAAGCTATTCTAATTTTGGTACAAATTTTCAAAATAGACCTAATTTCCAAAATAATACTAATTTCCAAAGACCAGGTCCTTCCCAAAATCAACCCTTTAACCAATCCAGACCATTTGCTACTTCCCAACAAAATCAGTTATCTCAGGAATGCAAAGGAACCCTAATTTTCAGTCCAATCAACATAGAACCCTTCATATGAACTATAACCCTCAATCCCATGAATATGACCCCGACCAATATGTAAATGATTCATATGATAACCATTACTGTGATTATAGCCCAGAACAGTCCGATTACCGCGCATATAGTGCAGACAATCAAGGATTTTATGAAAATTTCGAACCAATCCCTGATAACGAAAATTATCAAAATTTTCTGGGACTCCCGAACCAAAACCATCCCCCGAACACCAATCAATCTGTAGACCCATTACAAGCAGTGTAGGATCAGATCCAGACTCTCAATCTAGACGACATGAACCCCAATTTGAATTTTACAGAACAGAGCTTTCTCTAAATCCCCTACTCGCAGTAAATTCAAAAAATCTGTACTTCATTAACGACGCATCAAACGAATATAAACTCCTAATTGACACAGGAGCGGGTATAACCATTTTCAAAGAAAAAACCGCCGAAAATTTTCCTCAAAGATCACCCGAAAATATAACCATTCAGGGAATCACAAATCAAAAACTTCAAATAACCGAATCCACTCTTGTACCATTTAATGCAGGTGACCCCCATAAGGTTTTTATTTATAATTTGGATATAGAATTTGACGGAATACTTGGATTAGACTTTTTAGAACACTATAAATGTGTAATTGATTTAAAATCTAAACAACTTGTAACTAATTTGAAAACAATACCTTTACACAAAGCGGGCAACAAACTTGAGAACTTCTCTGAAAAAAATAAAAACTCCCGAAACAAAATTTCGATAGAAGGACGTACAGAAAAAATTTTCAGGTTAAAATGCGACCTTACTGATACAGATGCCATACTATACGTACAAGAAAAAGAAAAAGTTAGACTGCCTTATGCCCTCGTTAAAATAGAGAAAAATGGTGAATTTTTAACATCAGTCATAAATTCCAATGTCATTCCAAAAGTCATCGACTTCTCTGACCTCCAAATAGAACCTTTACAAGACCTTGAACCAATCTTTAATTTTAATACTAGCGAACATTGTAATACGGAACCTATTGATAGAATTCAATTTATAAAAAGCCAATTAAGAACCGAACATCTAAACGAAGAGGAACGAGAAGAAATCACTCAGCTTTGCCTTGAATACGCCGATATATTTTACGTCGAAGGTGATAAATTAACCTTCACTAACGAAATCAAGCATACCATCGAAACGAATAATGCTAGGCCCATTTACACGAAATCATATAGATACCCACAGGTACACAAAGAAGAAGTCAAAAAACAAATTGGAAACATGTTAGATCAAGGTATAATACGCCCATCGGTCTCTCCTTGGTCATCTCCCGTTTGGGTCGTTCCCAAAAAACTTGACGCTTCTGGGAAACAGAAATGGCGTGTCGTTACCGACTATAGAAAGCTTAATGAGCTCTCTGTAGATGATAAATACCCACTCCCTAACATTTCAGATCTTCTTGACCAACTTGGCAAATGCCAGTACTTTGCCACCCTCGACCTGGCGTCTGGATTTCACCAGATTGAGATTCACCCCGACGACATTCCCAAAACCGCTTTCTCAGTCGAGAATGGCCATTACGAATTCGTTCGTATGCCATTTGGGCTTAAGAATGCAGCGTCCACCTTCCAGTGCGTCATGGACAATATCCTGTTGGGCATTCAAAACGGACGTTGCCTGGTTTATATGGATGATATAATCATCTACTCGCCTACAATTCACACCCATATGGACCGACTAAAGGAAATATTCAAACGACTTCGCAAGGCTAATCTAAAAATTCAGCCAGACAAATGCGAATTCCTGCGCAAGGAAGTTGCATACGTCGGGCACCTCGTCACCAAAGCCGAATCCAGCAAAAGTCGAATGTATTCGAAATTTCCCTCCACCCAAAAATCCCAAGGATATTAAATCTTTTCTAGGACTCGCCGACGTTTTATTCCAAACTTCGCTAAAATGTCAAAGCCTCTTACAAAACTTCTTCAAAAGGATGTCGAATTTCTTTTCGACACTGAATGCAAGACTTCCTTTGAAACCATAAAGCAAGCCCTTATGTCTGACCCTATATTGATATACCCTGACTTCGAAGAACCCTTCATTCTAACAAGCGACGCCAGCGCATTCGCTATCGGCGCAGTTCTCTCGCAAGGACCAGTAGGAAGAGACCTTCCTATAGCTTATGCAACCTGAACCCTTTGCAATGCCGAATCTAAATATTCTACAATCGAACGAAAAGCGCTAGCAATCGTTTGGGCTGTCAAGCACTTCCGGCCATATCTCTTTGGCAGGAAATTTACCTCGATAACAGACCACAGACCGCTAACATGGCTCTTTTCTATAAAAGATCCAGGGAGTAGGCTAGCAAGATGGCGCTTAACACTCGAAGGTTACAATTATAAGATCGAATACAAACCTGGTAAAATAAACAAGAATGCAGGTACACTCTCAAGACTTAAGATAAACTATTTTGAAGAATGCGCAAAACTACAAACTAAGATAAACGTTTATGCCACCAACGACGAAGAAACCGAACCTGACGAAACAGCAGAAAATAATACTGAAGACGAGGATCAGGAAATACACGAAGATTACAACAGATTCGCAGAGTTGTATAAAAGCAGATCCCTCATAGACTATTCAAAAGTAGAGATTGTGAATACACAACTACTAGATAAATCGAACTAAGAAATAGTCACCCTCTTTTGGAAAGACAAATTGCAAGAAATGCATCACAAAATCATTGATGATATATTCGAAGAAAATTACGACTTTAAAGGCGCAAGAATCAACATAGTGAACAGTAAATCTATAAGACATAGGAAATACTACATATTACCTCTACCTTTCGACCCCGAAATCGTGGCCCAACATCTCTTTTACGTCCTATTCAAAGCCAAAAACGATTTTAAAGAATCAAGAGTATATCGCGTGGAAAATAATGTGGAACTGCCTATTTTAGAAATGCTATCTTACATCTTAGCAGATTAAGATGTAAAATTCAAAATAGGTCAAGATCTCATCCGAACGCCAGATGAAGAAGAACGACCACAAATACTAGACCATTACCATCGAGGAAAGTTAAACCTTCACAGAGGTATAAACGAAACCGTTAGGCGTATAAAAGTAAAATACAACTGGCCTAATTTAGTGAAGGACGTCGAGAAACTTGCGAAACTTGCCAAAAGGTAAAATTTTGCCGAAAAAATCTTAATAGACCATTAGTTATAACAGAAACACCAAAGAGGCCATTCGAAAGAGTAAATATTTTCGAATATCCTACAAGAAACCACGCTCTTACAATAAGAGACGAGTTAACGAAATTTACTCAAGCCTATCCGCTTTCAGACAAATCAGCGAAATCAGTCGTCAACACCCTTTTAGTGTTCTTTCAACACTACGGTACACCACTTAGGATCCATTGCGACTATGGGCGTGAGTTCAATAACTCCCTTCTAAAAGACCTTTGTTACCTCTTCGATATAAAAATGTCCTTTTCAAGTGTTAGCCACCCACAATCTAATGGCTCAGTTGAAAGGTTTCACGCGACACTCTCCGAAATGATTAGAGCCAATCTCGCCGAGAACCCAGACGAACATCCGTTTAACGTCCTCCCATATGCCGTCATCTGCTACAATAACACGCAACACAAGACACACGGATTTACACCCTACGAACTGCTGTTCGGGCATACATCTAGTAGACCACCCGAAACCCTGTACAACCAAAAAGAATTAATATCAAAATACGTACGAGACCTGAACAATAAAATGAACTATCTTTACAAACTTGCAAGACGAAAGACAGAAAACCAAAAAGAAAAAGCTAAAATAAGATTCGATCAGTCTGTTTCGAAAAACCCATATGAATATAACATTGGAGATAAAGTATACGTAAAACAATCGCAAATAAGAACGAAAGCCGAAAACCTTTTCAACGGACCTTTTGAAATTACCAAAATTTTCCAAAATTCAGCCACTCTCCTAAATCCTCAAACAAATCAAACTTCTAAATTTAATTTCGATAGGCTAAAGCCGTATTCTGAATAGATCTTCTTCTTTTCAGATTCTCCTGGCTGATCGTAGCCACCCTTTTGCAATACTCCATCACACCCTTTAATAATAATGTAGGAATATTCCTCCATGAAGAAGGAATCATTAAAATTTCTAACAATAAATGGACGCTTCTTGTCTACAAAGAACTTCAACCCATAAAAGACGCAATAGTCAAAAATGAAAAAATCTTAGACAATCTTTTGAATACCTTTGTATCTGCAGAAACACCCCGAATGATCGCATTCAAAGGAGAAATCCAAACTCATGTTAGTCTTCTAGGCCAAATCTCCGATTCGGTAAACCTCAAATACAGAGAAACAATAGCCGATACCCAAAATTATGCCGAACACCGATCAAAACGAGGACTTCTTAATGGCTTAGGAACAGTTTGGAAAACTTTAACAGGCAATCTGGACGCCTCAGATGGCGAATACTATAACCAATGTATTGAGAAAATTACTCACGACGAACTGCACATTGAGAGCCTAATGAAAAATCAAATATCCGTAACTACATCGGTTATTAAGAGCTTTAATACCACAACAAAAACTACAAATAGACGAGGAGACATTTAACGACAACGTAGAAAATATCCAAAAAGCAATTCGAGACATCAGTGACACTGTTGCCTTCTACCAAGCTAAGGTAAATGTTTTAGATTTATGCGAATCACTAATGGAAAGTAACACTTTCATAGAAAACTATCTTAATGACATCCTTAATGCTATAACATTTGCACGCCTTAAAATATTACATAGTTCAATAGTAACACCACTAGATTTGATTAGCTCTCTAAGACAAATCTCTCAAGCTCTTCATAAAAATAATTTACCCCTACCGGTCTATTCCGATAGCATTGCTAAATACATAGATATCATCGAATTAGAAGCTTATCAGTCCGAATCTAAAATAATATTCGCTCTTAAAATTCGGTTAGTAGAACCTGAAACTTACACTTTATACCATATTTATCCAATTCCCATATGAGATGATCGAACAGGGTTTCATCACATCATTTCTACTACGCAAAAATATGTCGCTAGAGATGATGATTCGATGCTATACGTTTCACTCCCAAGTTTGTACAATTGTAAATCTCTTGGGTTAAATCAGAAAATCTGTTCCAACGTACTTCCGCACCCAATAGACACTGATTCCATCTGCGAGGCTCAACTCTTAAACCAATTAAGCCACCAGCTACCGAGAACCTGCCAATCAAATCTGTTGCTTGCACGAGAATACAATGTTCAGGAAATTGACCAAAACCTTTGGTTAATTTGCATCTCCAACCCACTGCGAATCACCGTCCAGTGTGAGAGAAAAGAAGCTACCACCAAGGTCATTAATACTAACAGTCTTCTACAATTACGACCTGAATGCAACGCATTTGTAGGAAGTACCAGAGTGCATGCCCAAAGCACCATCGACGACTATCAGAATGTGACTTACCGCAGCCATCCTATAGAAATTCCATACAAGTGCTGCGAACATTGATTGTTTGAGACAATTTTGGTAGCTTTATGAAAAATTGCAAAAGGGAAGTGCCTCAATTTGAGGAGATAGAAAATTGATACTAAGTCATTTTTTGTTGCTTATCCTATTGAATATTCGAGTCGATTTTGGTAGCTTTAGGATGACTTTAAACCTCCGGTCATTTAGGTTATTTGAAAATTGGCAAGGGAGAAGTGCCTGAATCTGATGAGCTGAAAGTTGATACTCAACCGTTTTATGCTGCTTGGTTTAGTGAACATTTGATCCAATTTTGGTAGCTTTAGGATGACTTTGAACTCTCGGTCATTCGCTTTATAAGAAAAATTGCATGAGGGAAGTGCCTCAATTTGAGGGGTTAGAAAGTTGATACTTGGTCATTTTATGCTGGTTATTTTACTAAAAATTCGACTCAAGTTTGGTAGCTTTAAGATAATTTTAAACTCCTGGTCATTCACTTTATATGAAAAATTACAAGAGGTATGCGCCTCAATCTGGGGGACTAGAAACTGGTTATTAGGTCATTTTATGCTTCTTATTTTAATAATATTTTGGACTTGTTTTGGCAGCTGTAAGATTTTTAAAACTCACGGCCATTCGTTTTTCAATTTTGTTAGTCATCAAATTACCGGCCATTAAATTAGGTTTTTCCCGAATTCGGCTAAAGGTTAACATTCCGTTGGTAAGGCAAAGTAACTTCATGAGCAGCTTTGCTCTTAGACTCACAATGTGTGCAAAATCAAGAACGTCATCTTACTGACTCTGTCTTAAAAAAAAAATAACATTTTCTATGCGTACTAATAATTTCAACTCATGTACATTCCATTTATGAAAAATAATTTTTTTTTGCCGTTTTTATTTATACAGTATATATAATTTCATTTTTTCTTCCACTAGGATCTGTCAAAAGAAAAATCTGGAATTGTAAATGCGTTCAGGAACCAAATCTATAATACCAACAAAAAAACCTTTTTGATATCTAAAAGTGAATTTGAAAGGGAAATCTGTAAAGTGTGAAAATTTGTTTTTACCTGCAAACTGTGCATATACGGCAGTTTGCAAGTAAAAGCTGAAACGTTCTTCGCGTGTTCCATTTTCACTCAATTTAAAAGTTCTTTTTACAAATACAGTTGATGGGAGACTCCTTGGCGTAAAATAAGACAAAAATGTAATATACAAAAAGGGCTAAACCGGCTTCGTTTTCAAAATACACGTTGTTAGAGAACAATTTTTTATTTGATTTTTCCCGTATATATTCAAAATTAATTTTTTGACAGACATGCAACTCCGTGTAGCAAAATATCATAAATCATTCTTGTCAGTATATTAGACCAGTGGCATGCAAACGAATAGTATGATTATGAATTTTTTCACCATTAGTCTGTCATAACATTTTTTAGATCAGGCCCCCCGCAAGGGGTATGGGTGCCCGCTCGCGGGAAATATTTTGGCCCCATTTAACTATCGTATGTTAATAATTTTAAGAGTAAGAACGTGGTTTACACATATTTTTTAAATTTCATTCGCTTTTTTTCCAGTTTAAACATTTTTATGCAATATACAGCGTGTTTCAAAAAACATGCGCCAACGTTTAAAGCGAGATTCTTTGTAAGAAAATAGGATAAAAAGTTCATAAAAATATAGGTATGGAGATGTTTATTTTTCGAGAAACTGGGTGTCGTGGTACGATGATGATAGTAGATGGCGGCAAAATAAAATGTTCGTTCCAGAAGAAAATCACACCCAGGATCTTCACGTTTTAGTGTTCCTAGATGGCAAAAACATGTTAATTCCATCGGTCTGTCTGTCTGTCAGTTCGCGAAATAGCTGGAAACCTTACCCAATTGACTTCAAATTTTCGTCGAAAGTTATGGTCATGTTGCGGATGACCTGGTAGTATTTTAGTAAAAATCCAATATGGCGGCCGAAGTATCCAAGCTACCTCAAATGTTGCACAAAAATCAAGTACCTATTAGAATGAACTGGTAACATTTTGGTACACGAATCCAAGACGGCAAAATGAAATGACGCCTTATAAAATTAAAAAATTAACCTAAAAAAATTACTTATTAGTTTTCTTTCAAATTTCGTTCAAGAATTAAGTCAGTTTATTTGTATTACTGGTAAAAATTGTAGTACGAATTCAAGATGGAGGAATAAGTTGGCGCAGAAACAAACTGTTTAAAAAATGAAGTAAAAAACCTCTTATGCAATGGACTTTAACGTTTGCGCAAGAAATATATATGATATATTGATGCACTAATAAAATTTTAGTATGAATTCAACATGACAGAACAAAATAGCGGTCTAATGAAATTTTTAAAAAATCGCAGTAAAAAATTGTTTATTTATTTTACATTATATTCAAAAATGTAGTGTGTCATAGGTAGAAACTGGTAAAATATTGGTAGACAGCCAATATGGCCCCCAATAAAAACGTTTGATGACAGACTAAACGTCTGTGAAGCAAATTAAGTCACACTTCACTAATCCTAGTAAAAGAAAATATTCATAACGAGGGAAGTTCCGGGTAAAGGAATTTACCGATTTGTAATATTGTAAATTTCTACACCAATCCTCATTAACATTAAGGATAATAATTAATGTTTTAATTGATAATATAGAATCAATATTATAAGGATATAATTTCGTTTTCTCAGTAGGAAATTTCTAGTGCATTACAAATTGTCTAAAAATTAAAAATTGTCTTAACGCGTTCTTTTTATTTTTTCCCAACGCAACTGCAAATCTTCTGTTTGGCACCCCTTTAGAGTGTCGCCCGCGTACGTTGCACGTGCGTTTACGGTGGCCATATTTTACATAATTTGATGTATTGATTTTATTCTCTGATTAACTCTACACAAAATGTACTCTTAGTTCAAATCGATAAACCAACATGTCAGAGATATTTTAAATAATGTCGAACATTATTAAAATCAATTCAAAATTCAACCAATAAATCGTATTTTTAGTGAAAGTATATTGGAATATTAAAAACCAATACCAAAGCTTAATTGCTGTGGTTACTCATGCCAAGTAATTATTATTTTTGACAGTTTTGATTTTGATAATGCCCGGCTTTATTTAAAGTTATCGGACATGGATAGATTATCATATTAATAATCTCCAACAGCATAAACGAACTAAAGATATTCTTAGAGAAATTAAATACGGCCTCCAAATGAATTTTAAGAAAACAAAAATTATGAGTTCAGATGACCTCTACTTATAACATGAGAATGTGTGACGCCAATTGCCAACAATTCGAATGGTCGAACAAGAATTTTAAAACTTTAGACAACAGAATGCGGTTTCTTTTCAATCCCAAATCAGTATCATACTATAGTGATGGTGTCCTGTAGTTAATCCACGTTTGTTTTCTAGTTTTTCTCCCAAGTTCCTTACATCTTTCAACTTGGTTATACCACTATGCGGAAGAAGCTAAAAAGGCAGAAGCATGTAACTACTGGTTACCATACTTCATCTTTCTTTGCAGTCATGCTCACAATTTGTTCTCAGCTTCTTTTTAAGAATTCATCAGCACAAACAACTCTTTTTTTGGTTGGAAATAAAACTAAGTTTATATAAAAAAGCATTATATTGTTAAGCTGGTCGTTTGTACAATATTTAAAGTATATAAAGTATAAGTTTTTATACTACTGTTCCCAGAAATATACCTTATTAACGTAAAATTATATCAATATTATCAAGCACTATTTATTAACGTAATCATTCGAAAGCAGTTTTAAACTTCGAAATAAATTCCATTTCATGGCAGACTTATTTTGAAGATATAATTTTAATTAGTAACATTTCTTGTGGGAAATAATTTAGTACAAATTTTATATAAAACACACTATTCAAATTTTAGCGAGATATTAGCATAAAAAGTTAGTTACAGTTTTCAGAAATTATTTAACTGACAAATATTATTGAAATATCTATATAATAAATTATTAATTTTCTTTTATGGCATAAAATATACCTAACTTTATAAATAATCCAGAAACATACGACTTTGTGCAAATATTGGAACATATTTTTATACCAAAAAATAGGAATTAATACAAATGGTAATTGAAGTTGAATAGTGACACAATTAGCATTCGCAACTAGATAGCAAGTCAGCCTAAAATGTTATAGAAAATTAAAAAAAAAACACTTAAAAGTATTACTCGATGAGCATAAAAAAGAATATGTTGTTCCCAAAAACAAAAAAAAACAGGGGTAGTAGAAAAGTTAATTAATGGGACTATAACCTTAGTAGAATCTCATTACGATGTGGAACTTATCAAAGATTACTATCAATCACTTAAGCCGCGTTTTTTCTGCGACAAAAGCTGACGCTTCCGACCGACTAGCAACGACTGATGCGCAAAAAACCCTACAATTGTTTTAAGTTTTTGAAATATTAGCACTTAAGGATTCAAAGGAAACTATCTTATTATATACATATGTTCTAATATCAAGTAGCCATGAACAATTATCAACCAAAAACGAAGGTGACCAACAATAATCTAATTACGTATTTTTAAATAATCGTTGCAATCACAATTAAAATGCAATATTCTTTTCATAAAGAGAAAATATATCATTTTATTTTCAAAATAATTATATATTATAAAAACATTGAGATTTAAAAAAAAAAAATCAAAAAAGGTACACTCCTTACAAAATGAAGTTATTCGAAATTCAAATATCAAATTTACAGAAAAAGATCTGTCAGCAGATAATAATTCAAAATTGTTATATTTCTTTCCAATCCAATCTAGGAATATTTCAAAAGTTGTGTGCAATATACATGTTTTAAACGCAAAGTGAAACTATAAAGTTTTGTATTTACATAGACCTGAGGATGGTTAAAATATATCTGAAACGTCGGTAATAAAATAAATTTGTTTCTTTTGAAACTACACTTTAAACAACTAAATCCACATGCTAGCAGTTTATTTAGGTTACCAACCATAGAGCAGTTAATATTTAAGAAATTATTTAAATCAATATGTTTTTGAATTATTTGCAAATATAACTAACCTAACCTAATTTTATTTATTTTTTTTGTAACAGAGATGGTTTTTGTGTTTCTGCGACTTTAATAATTTTGAAACTCCTAATTAATTACTGTCATTTTTATCTATCGTTGATATTGTTCTAAGCTATACTTGATAATCGAATATACATCCCCTTTCAAATAGTTTCCTTTAAATCTAAAAATAATATTTCGAAAACTGTACAATTCTGTTGCATATTCTTACTGTCACAGTTTTTCAATACCGGAGCACAAAATATTTAAAAAAATCCTAGGAGCACCTATCAATAGTATTGGAAAAAGGAAATTTTCGAATAGGTACAAATTTTTAAAGAATGATTTTATGGGAGCTTAAATTTAATGATTAATGACCCTTGTTTGTAATTAATTTAAGTGCTAAAAAAATAACTATATTGCTTTTGCTTGGTTATTATGTATAACAATGACTTATTACTACTAATAAATCATTCTTAATTCTGTTACAATTTTTATGACAAACATTCTGAAATTTTTATTTTAATGCTCGCTAGTTTAGGTTTATTAGTGCCTTTGGCAAAATATTTGTAAATATGTCCCTGCATAGATAAGTCAGTTTTTTGAAAAATCTTAAAGTCAATTAAAATGTATGAGTTAATATTTTCAAAATATTAACATTATTAAAAAAGTTAATGTTCAGAAGGTCGTAAAAGCCCAGATTTCAAGTTGAAGAAAAACGAAAGAAATCTAATTAAAGGTTTCGTTTTATTGTTTATGGTTACGCGTTACAGATTATCAAAGTCAAAAAAAAACGCTTAAGAGTATCAACCTAACAAAAATTAAGAATTATTAGCGTTTTTGACTTGCACTGGTATTTATATTTCCATTTCAAGGGTAAAACTAGAGATAGAATAAACTCATCGCGTAAGGTACGTACAAACGCTATAAAAACTCATTATTTTGTGTTAGTTCTTCCTCGGTCGTCATATTGCACCGTTTTATCCTAAGTTAAATTAAGTTCAACATATACAAACGACACCACAGATGGTGACAGTACGAAGACTGAATCATATAACCTTTTCGATTGGCAGAATCTGTCAGCACCTACTGTATTCTTGTGCTATTTTAACCATATGACAGAACGAGGCACAGATATGTTCAAAGTCCGCCAACACTGTCGTGTCTTTTAATGATTCATGCAGTATTTATAAATTGCGTATTTTGGTCAATTCAAAGAACAAGTGTTTAATTATATACAGGGTGGCCCACGTAAGATGACCTTATCTCAAAAACTATCAGAGATATTTGAAAAGTTTCTTGGAATGAATTATATTTTCATTTTTTAAATTTTTGTATATACAGGATATATATTGGGTGGTCTGGTATAAACTTTTTTATTTCAAATGTGACACCCATATTGATATGGATTTGAATAGGTCTCTTAAAGACCAATTCCATGATATATATAATAGTATGGGTCTATAACGGAACATTTCAGATTTATTGGCGATTATCTTCAATTTTTGCTATACTTTAAACTTTTCATATATCTCTGGTATTTATAATCTTTTAAAATTTTTTTCGTGTGCAGAAAAAACAAATTTATGCAGCATTTAACCTGTAGTAACAATATTTTTGAATGAAAAAATCTTGCAGTGTTGTCATGTTTTGCACACCATCAATTTTCTGAAATATTTTAGATGCAACCCCTTTATATTATATCGAAACCAAATAAATCATTGAAAGACGATTTTAACGATATATCACAACATAGGTCTATAAGTCACGGTTTCGGACTTTTGGGAATTATCTTCAGGATCAACTATAATATAGAAGTATTAATAATTATTGGCGACAAGAGATTCAATATAGGGGAAAATATTTTTGCAATGATTATTACTCAACGCTAGCAAACAATATTTGATCATATTAACATATTTTTCTTCTTATATGAATTTAACTCTGAAGATAATCCCCAATTCCCAATAAATCAGAAAGACAAGGTGATTCCCAGACCCATATTGTTATAATATCAATAAAATCAGCATTCAGTGTTCTATTTGAATTTTACATAATATTTGTTAAAACCAAGATTAAGGCTAAAGAAGTTTATTTAAGGAATTTTTAACATATGAACAAATATATAAATTCATAAGTATAACATATAAACACAACATAAAAACATTTAAATAAAACATTAACACAAGAATAATAACGACACAATAAAAATATACTAATAAAAATAACTAAATTATGTTTTGTACATAACCCCCTTCCTGTGCTATACAAGTTGCATAAATTGTTTCCATTTTTTATAGCTTTAGCTACTGCTCCACTTTCATTAGTGAAATGTATCTCCTCTGTTATGCTTTGTCTCAAGTCCTCTAGATTTTTTACTTTATTTCTATAGACCTTATCCTTCAGATTTTCCCATAAAAAAATCAAAGTCAAGTCGGGACCCCGAGCTGGCCATGGTATTGTTGTAAATCGATCTATCCATGTTTAGTCTATTTTGCCAATCAATAATGGGTGTCACTGAGTGGTAGCACTGTCCTGTTGAAATATAAGACGTTCTTTCAGACGAAATTACGAAATTAAAGTACCTCCGCCCATTAAATGTGTCATTATAAAAAATCGGCCCTATCACTCAGTCCCTAACTATTCCACACTAAACATAAACACTTTGATGTTATTGTTATCTAATGGATTTGATCTTATGCTGATTTTCGCTCGACCAGTAAGGCGAGTCCTTCTATCAAATATTCCAGCCGTGTTAAAAATTGCTTCATCCGTGAAAAGAATATTTTGGAAAAGTGGATGATGAAAGTCGGTCTATTATATCCATGCAAAACGTTGCGCTACTATCAAAATCAGCTAACGGTAACTCCCGTACTGAGGTAAATCTGAAAGCATGGAGCTTTCTAAAACGATAGGTAGTCATTTTGAAAAGTTATCAATAATTTGAAATTGTGGGATTGTTATTGTTTTGATTATCATTAGAACAAATTAAATTATGCTCGTTTATTATGGCCAGCAGAATACTCTCGTTAAATAATATATTATTAAATCGTCCTCTAGTGCTTTACGTTATATCAAATTCAAAGCATTGAAAGGCGATTTTATTGATATACTATGGCTCTGAAAGTAATCTTGTCGATCCGACTCATTGGGCATTATCTTCAGTGTTCAATTTGTACTGAAGATAAACAAAAATTATAATTAATTTCATTAAATATTGTTTACAAACAACGAATAATAATTATTGCAAAACATTTTCCTTATTTTGGAACTACCTATAACGAAAATATTATTTGAGCCTTGAAGATAATATTCTATAAGTCCGATACCGTGACTCATAGACCTATATTGTTATACATCGTTGAAATTTTCAATGCTATATTTGGATCCGCTATATCGTTGCATTTAAAAAAATTGATGGTGTGCAAAATATGACAATACTGTTAGATTTTTTTCAATTCAAAAATATTGTTACTACAGGTTAAATAGTAGAGACAGGACACGTAACTCATTTTAATGATGCACTTCACTGACTTTGGCTCACTTTACTGAGGCAGCTCACTGAGTTGGCTCAACTGAGCTGCGAAACGAAGGAGCGAAATACATTCCTAACGTCGTTTGACAAGGCTCCTTCCTAACTCATGAATTGACTCCCGGACCACGGTTCTGCCACCCTGGTGGCTCGTAGTTGTAAAGGACAATGGATAGGATATCGTGCTCGTCTAGTGCAGCGAAGAATCACCGAGACCCATTGGACAAGTTTTGTGTTTTAATTTCTAACGTTATACAGTCTGACTATGCAGAATTTCTGTTGGAGATTTATCAAATAAATTAGGCTCTAATTTATTTCGTTTAAGATAGGTATTATACGTTTTAATACCCATTAGAAATGACTTCACGATATTGCTGAAAAAAAGTCATCATATGTTCTTTTCCATAAGGTTAGAACAAATGATATTAAGTTTATTGCATTTTCAACCTACATTATTTTCTTAAAGAATAAATTGCCTTATTTATTATGCATATTTACCAATAAGCAGTTCCCACCATATCTAATATCTATATTTGTATTTATTTCACATCTAAACAACCAAAATAAAAAGATAAAACCTAAATAGTTAAGACCGCTAAGTCGCGCCGCATCGAGAATGTACAAACAGCACATATTGCAATGCAATTTGACTCTTTCGGCGGTCGGTGACTCTGCGGCTCTTCATCGTCGCAAGTCGTTCCCGCTCCATTACATTGTGAGAGGTGAGTCAGAATCGAAAAAGATCTGTACCGCAGTTGCTTCAGTGACTCACTTAACTGAGCTGATCCCTTGAGCCAGCTCCCTTCTGAGTTACACATCACTATTAAATAGTGCATAAATTTACGTTTTTTCTGCACTGAAAAAATTCTAAAAATGTATAAATACCAGAGATATATCAAGTTGAAAGTATGTTGAAACAATCGCTAATAAATACGAAACATTGCGCCATAGACATATACATCATTGAACTGGTCAGCGAGCTATTCAAATCAATTTCGAGAAACAGAAACTTTTGTATTTAACTTTCTAACTGGATAGTTTTTGAGATAAGGTACAGGATATATATATATATATATATATATATATATATATATATATATATATATATATATATATATATATATATATATATATATATATATATATATATATATATATATATATATATATATATATATATATATATATATATATATATATATATATATATATATATATATATATATATATATATATATATATATAGATATATATATATATATATATAGATATATATATATATATATATATATATATATATATATATATATAGATATACATATATATGTATATATAGATATATATAGATATATATATATAATATATATATATATATATATGTATATATATATATATATATATATATATATATATATATATATATATATATATATATATATATATATATATATATATATATATATATATATATATATATATATATATATATATATATATATATATATATATATATATATATATATATATATATATATATATATATATATATATATATATATATATATATATATATATATATATATATATATATATATATATATATATATATATATATATATATATATATATATATATATATATATATATATATATATATATATATATATATATATATATATATATATATATATATATATATATATATATATATATATATATATATATATATATATATATATATATATATATATATATATATATATATATATATATATATATATATATATATATATATATATATATATATATATATATATATATATATATATATATATATATATATATATATATATATATATATATATATATATATATATATATATATATATATATATATATATATATATATATATATATATATATATATATTAGTTTTTTTTCTCTTGCACCAATCACAAAAATATTGTTAAACCAAAACTTTTCTTGGGGTATCTGGTTCTAAATAAAACTGCAAAGTGGCAGGTCAGTTACATATTATTTTAAGTAAAAAGGATGTTTTAGGCAGTACGTTTCGGTCACTTTCGTGGCCTTTGTCAACTGCGAAATGTCACTGAACGAGACAAAACCAAATACCCCAAGAAATATGAATGTATATATATATATATATATATATATATATATATATATATATATATATATTGCTAATTTAAAAGCCCTTAAATACTTTTACTAAAACCAACTTCCATCCACATCTAAAACCGTCCCGCGTCAGAATTCAACTACCCAATCAACTTATCTGGTAGATGAAAAGGATATTTTTAAAACTAAAACAAAACGGTTAAAATCATTGTTCTTAACAAGCTTCTATCCTTTTAATTTTGCAACTTAAATGTTCTAGACTGTACTTTCTTTGGAATTAAAAAAAAAAGAATAATTTCTGATGATTGTTTTTTATACAAATATATTTTCCCTACTAGTAATATAGAATTATTTAACATAAAAAATATAGAACGAAAAAAAAGCCTAAACTAATTTAGATATAATGATCACATGTATAATATCTCTGCTATTTGACTTCGGCAAGAAGTAAATATGACAAATAGTCTGAAATTGTTACAATTCTTAAATACTACCAATTTGTTCAAAATAATTGAATAAAACAACTCTAATTAAATCCAATTTCTTCAAGTTTACACGAACTATACCAAACAATCTTAAAATTACAGTAGTCAAACAAATGAACATTTAAAATTTTTGTTGACAAAAAATTGAATCTCCCATTTATAAACACAAATAAATATATATATATATATATATATATATATATATATATATATATATATATATATATATATATATATATATATATATATATATATATATATATATATATATATATATATATATATATATAATGGATGCACTTTATTGAAAGCAACTGCGTGTCGTACTGTATACCGGAGGACCACGAACAAATGTACGCTTCCTTTTTTGTGTATTAAAGTATCAATTCAAAATATTGTGTTTAAGCGCATCGGACATTATGTGTTAACTTTCAACCACCTTTGAAATTGTGTTTACTTCAAGTTTGACCGGAAAAAGCTTGAAATTATCTAAAATATTTAGATTTTAAGATATTAAAAAAAAATTTTTAAAAAAGTGGGGATTACATTAGCTCGTGGGTAATAACGTTAAGGTGTAATTATATTAGCCTTAATCTAGGTTTCACTCACTAATATTTATGAAGATAAAATAATATAAATTTAATCTTATCGGTACGTCCAACTTCCATTAGTCCTATACATCAGAAAAATTATAATTCTAACCATAGTACAAATTAAATAAAGCAGAAGAAATATCTTCTAATAGATTACAATATAGGTACTACAGAAGCACGACGTACAGGATTTCATAAATATTACAAAAAAGTATATAAATGGTTTAAACAACATACAATACAAACTTGAAAATATCAACCGCAAACAATAACATACGAAATAAATTAAAATAATAATAGTCTAAGAAATAAAAATCTTTTGTGTAAATGAGGATGATCTCATGAAAAACCATATTTTCATATAAACTGGTCAAAAATAGAAATAGTAAACCAAATTTTTACAACAGTTTTAAATGCCTTACATTTTAAAAAATTAAATTTCGCCTCCCACTTTTTAACAGTAGTATTTCCCTGATATTCGGAGACTTGAAAAAACTTATATAAAAACATTTTTTTACTCATCCCACATATCTATATTTTATTCGTTTTTCATTGGGTTCCACCTATCTAAAGAAAATAACTTTTTCATTTTAAAAGGCCCTTTTAATTTAAAGAAACTCTTAATAGCTTAATTTAACTAATAGTCAATTTAAGAGACGTAAACATATACAGGGTGAGAAATTATACGCACATTAAAAAGTGTTTTGGAAAACATGGTACTTTCCCGTATATGTATCTCAATGTCTTCCACAAGTTGAAGTTCAAATCCGTAAAGATGTTTTTAACACTTAACACTGCATCACATGTTCCAAAGATATGATTTTTTTTAATTATATAACTCCAAAAACGTATCTACGCCAACGTCGTTTTAAATTTTTTGATATCAAGATGTCTATCCTATTTCAAACTTTAATTTAACATAAATCGGATTATGCTATAGACTCTACAATGTTGAAAAACCCAACTCATTCGAAAATTTTCCCGTTTTCGATACTCCCCATATATATATATATATATATATATATATATATATATATATATATATATATATATCCAATCCAAGAATACATTAAGGCTGTAACTGGCCACCTAGCCATTTTTTCTTTTAAAGTAACAATAATTATTCCTACTTAGATCAAAGAATATTTCATTTACCTTTCTTTTAATTATTTGAAGCCGAAGAACACTATCATTTTGCTGCTACTTCAGCTGGGATGACCTGTGTGACGTCATAGGTCAGCATAGGCTGTATGAAAATTCTGCTACATAAGGAGCGGTGGAACATGGAAAGTAAAACATATTTGGCAGTTTTCTGACGAGTCTGCATTACAGCAGAATATCAGCATTACGCGCGATTCACGAATAAGGCTAGTTTATTAGAAATTTTATTGGAATTCCTATGATTAAATAGACTTTTTTATTGTAATTTAAAAGTATTTTATCGATTTTCCTCGAAAAACAATCTACTCTTGAAAATGGAGATTTGGCATGTTTGTGAGGCGTTTCTAAACAATTTGGTATACTAATAAAAAATGGTTTATAGGAAATATATAATAACATACACATAATAAAAAGACACGTTACCTCACTATATATGTGTGTATCAATTTATCAGTAAATATTATGTAACAGAAATACCATAAATATTAAAAAGTGATTTCGAATATCAAACTCTGGATAAACCAGGCTTTCATAATCCAAAAAAGCGCATTAAAATTCATTAACGACTTAAAAAAACAATGGGCACAAATTCATTAACAATTTATAAAAATGTGATATTGCGTTTCTATTTTTGAACATTTATAGTACTGCCCTGTTTTATTTCGTTTCTTTTTCTATTTCATTCTAAATAGTCCGCATGTACTTAGAATATTTAACTCTTACCGTGGGCGTGGGTCTTAAAGTAAAACAACTAAACTCCCCATATATACAGGATTCTTCGAATATAATGGAAGGAAATAAAAGGGCAGAATCTATAGTTAACGATATGGTTTTTGATACAAAGTAGGGAACGCCCTGGTATAAATAAATAAGGCCTAAGGGCTAATAAAAGTCTTTTCACACTATACAGTCAAATAAAAATACATAATAATTATATTTTGTAAAATCAACAAAAAATAAGTCGTTGGTAAAATTTGCTAAATATATCCAACAAAAAAAAATTAACTATAATTTTGCGTTTTTTATCTTCAAACGTAACAGTAACAGATGACATACCAGATATATTTTGTATCGAGGGTATTTATAGAGTAGCGAGAACAGTTAAAATTGTAACTTTGACGTGGGAAAAAATATTATACCCACATCAAAGCTGGATTAACATTACGATTATCGAGTTTAAAATAATAGCAATATATTTGGTTCAGTCCCTCCCTCGACCACGAAGAAAAAAATATTTTCAGTTGATTTTTGGTCGGTGTGATTAGTTGGCATGAATATACCTGGTTTTGTCCTAGCCTATGAGATACGACATAAAAATTAGATTACATAAATATGGTATACATTAAATCATGAAAAAAGTCAGGCAATAATGTAATCACTTCTGAAAGTCTAATTAGTACTAAAATATATTACGTCTTACATACTGAGTCTTTTATAAATGGATGACTTTCGTTGGAAATTTAGATCACCTACGTGATAATATGGCATGTAGTCTCACATATGCGAGAAAATTTCTCTCCATAAAATATTTTAACACAATCTTTTAATAATTTTCCTTAAAACTATATGAAATGTAACATGGGCCTTCAAATCAATAATTAAAAGAGATTGAGATATTATGTCAGAAATATGCAAATGCAACCACACTGACATCACTATTGTTTTCTATTGTCTTATATGATTATATCTATTATATTGCAATTATGGTTCATGTTAATTTCAGATAAGACTATAGTAAAATTTTCCTCAAGCAACCAAACTTTTGTCTGGATTATGGTCGTTAGCTCTTTCTCCCCAAGAACAATTTCAATGCTGGATTGATCCCAACTTATAGAGTGATATATAGAACAGTGCAGTATTTCGAAAATTTCATGACGCCGCCACATTTTCTTTTAAGCTTACTTTTATAACTTTTATGGATTTTATACATTAATAGTTCAAAAGTAAAAACCATTTTGAAGGATTTCCTGATAATTTTCATAATCTGAGCAAAATTAAGATTTGTAATGAAAATCGAGATTCTTGGATATTATCACCCGGCATCTGAGTAACACAGGAGTAAACAGGAATTATACAGTGTGTGAAAAAAATATGGTGATAACTATTATTTTTAATTTTTTTTTATAGAACACTCTTATTTTAGAATCGTATCAGAAGAAAAACTAGCTGAATTTTTCCAAATAGACATTTTTTAAAAATTTAAACTAAAATACCGAAACGGGTTTTTTCTTTTTCATTTAGGTCGTCTAGTTACAGAAAAAAATTAGATTGATTATAATGTTCTACAAGGACAAGGGAAAGGGCCACAAACATTAAATGAAAATTATTGCAATATATTTATTTCCTTTTTTTATTCATATAAACAGTGTGTGTAAAACATACATAACAATTTGTTTAAAGAAAACCAAGCAAAAAATGCATTAAATATGTAATAAAAAAATATGTTTTGTATTGAACAAAAAAATACTTAAATTAATATTTTGTAGGTCCTCCCCGGACAAGTATTACTGAGGTATATTTTCTACAAAATTTACTATAAAATCTTGGGTAATATTTTCCCATTCCTCAAGAATAGCTTGTATTAATTCGTCCAGATTTTCCAGCGCATTCCAACCTTAGTGGCAAGTTTAGATCACACGCGTAATTCATGCGCTGAATGGTATTTACTCGCAAAGTCTGGTAGAATACGAGCCTTGTTTGGATGATCTAAAGTTCCCGGCGAAAGGAACAATATGATGAAACACTGTCATCTCTATAGAGATGGGAGTTAAGAGTTTGAGTGAGGAGTAATGTATAATTCCGACTTCCCGTCGCACATAATGACACGCCAAAGTGTAACGCTGCCCCCGCCAAAGGCTTTCTGTGAAGCCATATTGTTTTCCTAGTGCCTTCATACCAATTTTTTATCATTAGAATTAAATCCCGTCTGTATCCAATTTCTCTTCTCTCTATGATAAGGAACAAATAAACGAGAACATTTAGTTCTTGTAATTCACTAAACATTGTTTTAATATCACTAAAGCTTCCAGAATTTGCTATTTAAAAAAAATCATCTAGAAGAACAGCGGATTTTTATTATAATTGCAATCTTTTTTTGATTACTATGAAGTCTCCCAAATGTAAAAAAAAATCCTGGAAAAACCCTACTTTTCAACTTTTTTTTAGCCGAAATATGATATAATCAAAACATTTATTTTTTTGTATAAAGCTTCTTCATCAGGTAATTAAGAAAATTTCGGAAGCTACCACTTTTTTGTTTGTGTATTTTTCTTAACTGAAATGTTACATATTCACAACAAACATTTTTTTTTGAGTTGTATATGTATAATAAAATAGTTGATATTGTATAATTCCTGGGCAAACCCTCAATTTTTATTTTGTTTATTTCTTTTGTAATTTTTTCGTTATTTGAAGGACATATTGCCAATATTTTGTTTTTTGGACATAAGGAATTCGAAAAAATTTCACCTTTTTATTTTTTTGCTTCAGGACATTCCTTTTTACTAGTAAGTCCTGGAACCCATAACCAAAATGTGTATTTATCGCTGCGCATATGATTCGTCTCATAAATTGACTATATGACTGATTAAGATATTGATACCACTCCTAGATTTTTACGCTGTGAGCTCAGTGGCTGCTATAGTGGTGGAAGGAGGAAGTTGCAAGAAACAGAGTATATGTGAACTCATTACGGCGCGTCTGCTGTTCCAGTTAGGAAATATGGGTTACATGCAGCTAAATCCACAATATAATACGCAGTGTCTAGTTGCTACGTGAGTAAATCTTGTTTTAGTCAAAAAAATTACTTTCGTATAAACTCTATTTTTTGCAACTTCCTCATTCAATTACTATTGGGCGTAAAAATCTAGAACCGATAGTACAGGGTAATAATTATCCATGTATCAGTTTGTCCCAAGCCCAGCGATTGATATGTATTTTGATACGTGTCCCAAATAGGGTTCGATCTAAAGTCATAATGTATGTATAAAACTATCAAACATTTGATTAATTCGATTAAAGGTTTCATTTTGAAATACATGCAGAGGTTACTATAAGTTAAAGAGTGTCTCAAATTATATTATGTGCGACATCCTCCATCTTAGCAATGTTAAGGTAAATAACACTCTGGTTTGCAAAAAAATTGAGCAGGTTTCATTAATTAGAATAGACGATTTTTCTGCATTAATAACTCGAATGTTACATTTTACAACTGAAGTTAACAATAATTCTATTATATTTGATTAAAAGTCGTAAATGTCGCGACACATGCTTAATTCCATAAAATAGTTAAAAAAAACAATAAGTTAATAATAATGGTTGCATTTTAGACATTATAAAGTATCACCTTAATATTTAAAAAAATATATGGCAAATTCGGCATTGAATACTAATTCTGAGGGACTAAACCGTTTGATGGCCTAGGTTGAGGGGTATTTCTAATCAAGATCAATCAGATCCATTGCTTTTAAATACTACTAATACCATAAGTAGTGTGGTTGCATTAGCATAAAGCAAATATCTGTCCCACGAAACCCTAAACTAACTAAATTAACAGTAAGCTGACTTTTCATTTTAAATTCGTTCTCACGTGTGTGAAGGAAAATGGCGATATCCATGTTAAAAATGTATAAGAGTCCGACGGTTTTCTCAAACATTTTTGTTATCTATTTATTAAAAGAGTTTAACTAATAAATGTACAAATAAACTACTGCACCTATTACAGAGGAACTGTTTACTTAAGGACTTTCAATATATGCAGATACTAACACCAAAACACTTTACATAGAATGAAAGTTTTCACGGCTGTGATCAAAACACTTTGCGTATATTTAATATTGAATATTTGAAATTTTCTTTCGCTTGTGTCAAAATAAGAGAGATGCGTATCGGCATACGTGAGTCGTCTATCCACCCAGATTTATTCAACTGGCAATATCTTATTTCGAAGTATTTGATAACAGAAAATATTAAAAATCTACTTAGATCATAAAATATATAAGTATAAATTATCTGCTAGTAAAAAATGCAAATCCTTTCAATGAACTGACATTTTTATAAGGGGTTCGCCGGGCCCTAAACCACATTAAAATTGTGTTTTTCAATGATATCTTAATATAATCACTTATTGAGATATTTCGGGGAGGTTACCAGTTCCTCCAGCTAATTCGTAAACTTTTTTAGCGACCTCTGTTGCCAGTTTGTCACATTCTTGTCTTGTGGCTGCTTCGGCATATACCCTAACTACGTCCTCAGTTCCTAAAATGTTAAAGTAATTCTTAATAATTAATTGGCAGAATATTTCCGCAAACAATTCTGGTAATATGAACAGCTGGCCACATCAACTAAATCAGCAACATTTTTGCATCAAATTTAAAGTGAAACATCGTAGAAATAAATAAAGATATCGCGATGTGCTTCTCAATATAATACGGGCACTTTCAACTAGAATAATCCTAATGCCGTGATTTTTGTAGGAACAGCTATTTAAATACCCAGAGTTGTTTCAAAAGCGAATCAATTTCTGTAATATCTCACCTTAGCTGCATGCTTGAAAAAACTATAAAGGGTGTTTTTTTAGGTTAGATAGAACTTTCGATAGAAATACCTGCCAAACGGAACTGTCCGTCTGTCGTTATTTGAGACAGTACAGTTTGATAAATCACATGAATATGAATTAAAATTTACTGAGAAAGTGGATCTTCAATTCGTGAAACGCATAGAAGACTTCGTGAATTTAAGGGTGTATATAATCGTCTATCTGGGCAAGCCATTCGTCGCACTGTGAATACCGATCTAGAGAAGATCGTATAGATCTCATTAGAAGCAGAAAAATGCACGGTTTACACGCTAGTTGACCTTGTTTCTTTAAAAATGAGGTTGGAATGCAAGTTACGGTTAATGAAAACACATTATCGGACCATGTTACATCAATATTTCTTTAAAAATATGAAAAACATTGATCCGTATGTGATGTAGATGCAGGAGGGTAACGCTACGTACCGTACGGGGAACGAAACTATCGACTTATTGCAAAGAAGATCTGGTTTAGCTAGAATTAAAATTCAAAAACTTAACTTATGCAGTTTTCTCTGGGCTATTGGATTATGACATATAATTACATTATACGAAGATTTGGCAGCTCAAGTTACCAGAAGTATTTTTGAATTGAAATTGCAATACAATTCGATAGAGCTCTTTTTCTTAATATCAAAAATCTTTAATATTATATATTTATCTTGTCCAATTTTTGAGATTTTCGGATTTGAATATCACGATAGTTCTATAATAGACTGTGGTAGTATTCAAATGCGAATATCTCGAAAACTTTCTGTGCTCAAATATAATGGAGTTATGCACAAAATGTTTGTTTCCGGTTGAACCACAAGTGAACCTTAATAACGAGATACATATTTCATATAACCCCAACTATAAAGTCCATTTAGCACATGTATTTTTTCAAAAATCTGTTTTACGCCATTTTTGTTTTAATTTGACAGACACTTTCCGATAAATCGGAAAAGCTACAAAAGTTAAGTTTTTAAAAGTTCACTCTAGCTTAATCGAGGGGCCTGTTTACGTGACATACCCTGTACAGATCATTAATATACATTAAAAAGAACAGTAACAATAATATAACGAACTGGATAAGATTAAGCGTTTTAAAAGTAAACTTTTGGCATGTCTTAGTATTAAAGGTTTCGATGTCGTTCACTCTAGTAGGCAGGGTAGAGCTGTAACGTAATTGAAGTGGTATAAACAATTGATAATAAATTTAAAATGTATGCTTTATATAGGGCCCTCGTTTCGTTTTTTTATTTTATGGTGTTTTAAGATTTGCTAATGAACGAAAAATCTACAATAATAATAGGAGACTTTATATGTAAATTTGCT
The DNA here is from genome assembly GCA_030620095.1 of Kuschelorhynchus macadamiae. Classification (NCBI taxonomy): domain Eukaryota; kingdom Metazoa; phylum Arthropoda; class Insecta; order Coleoptera; family Curculionidae; genus Kuschelorhynchus; species Kuschelorhynchus macadamiae. The sequence continues at coordinate 569,655 of JAUTXW010005188.1, read as the reverse complement.
AGAACAAATAAAAAAAAACAGGCATCATTGATAGGCCATGTACTTGTAAATAAGCAAATTAGCTCTGATAGACATGTGATAAATACAAGATACGAAAAAAAAATGAGAACTTTAATACAAACTTAATAAATATTATGCACTAAAAAGGATGCAACATATTAAGTTAGTTTTAAATAGCCCGAATTTAAGATTACTAATGTAAAAAATAAATAAAAAAAATGGTTTATTCAAGTCTTAAAGAATATACCATTGTGAAAAACAAACTCAGTTAATTGAGTAGATACAAATAAATTTGTTTATGACATTAACAGAGACTATGGAAATCACACTGAATCATTTGATACTTAATAAATATAATGCAAAATTCTAAAAAGAATGAATTATATTAAGTTACTTTTAAACACTTATAAGGGTAATGAATAGTTTATGGTTAAACCTTAGTATATAAATAAATTATGCATAGGAATCCGCGTTATTTTCTCTATTATTGAGCACTATGTTAATAACCAACGATATTTTGTTGTATTATAATATTTTCAAACACATCTGATCATTTTAATATTTTAGAAAGCCGCAGAGTAGAGAAACATTTGGTTAGGATCAATCTGTTGAACAATAATTATAAAATAAAACGGAGAATTTGATTTAGAGTAACTATGTATTACCTGATGGTCTAACGAAAGATCTACCTCTAGGATATTTCGAAACAATAATATCAATCTCTTCTTGAAGACCAATAGGATTAACACATTTTCTTTCAGCATCTGTTGTAGTAATCACAGTACGATCCTAAAATGAATGACACATTTATTTTTATAATCTATAATTATAATCTTATAATCTATAATAATAATAACTATGTATATAAAAGTCGAGGTATTGATTTCTTTTATTAAACTTTTTATTATATATATATATATATATATATATATATATATATATATATATATGTATCTTTTTTTTTTTCGAAGGTTTGTCAGTACCCTCTGTTTAGTGGTTTAGGTATTGTTCAGGTATTTTGCTTCATCTTAAAATTCTTGTCACTTCTTGCTAAATCTCCTCTGCTTTCGTTTCTTCAGAGGAGTCAATGACAGTTTCCACGCCAACCTTTTGTTTTTTTTTTAGGAATTTCCTATATATATATATATATATATATATATATATATATATATATATATATATATATATATATATACACACGTCAAATAAAATAAGTACAATTCCATTTTAATGTTACCTAAAAATGCAGTTATTGGAAACTTCTTGAAAAAATAAACTTTGTAATCATATTAGGTTAAATGTGGCAACACCTCTAGAAAGTATTTAAACTAAGCTTTGAAATGAAAAAAAGTTTGTTGAGATATCTTTTAAAAAAATAACTTGAGATAAGGGGGGTGGAACTTTTACGTGAAACACCCTGTTTCTAAACAGCATTTTTAGCTTACTTCTTAAATGGAATGGTACTTTTTGTAATTCTAGGATTTTTTCTACCAGAAAGCTTTTTCAAAAAATAAATTTCATAACAGATCGAGTTTTCATTGCCATGGTTTTACATTTAAAATTAATTTTTTTTTGTCAAACTAAAAACCACGTCAAAATCGTAAAGTGTGGTTTATAAATTAACTAGCGGGTACCCGCGACTTCGTTCGCGTATCTGAGTATAATGAAAGAGATGTAAAGAGGTACTTAAATCGCCTCATTTGAGTACCTCTTTATAAACCACGTTTGTTGTTGCATTATCTGGCGTAAAATAGCCAAGCTACTACGCGAACTTACTCTAGAGCATGCGACCTAGAGTTTATCATGGGAAAAACAATCGTAGCGCAAGTCTATTCCAGCTCTACTTAAGAATTGCCCTTTAGCTTTGTTAACTGTCATGGCGAAACAAGGCTTTAGAGGAAACTGTACACGTTTAAACTGAAAAGGATAGTCTGACGAAATTAAAGGGATACGTGGTATAAAAACTGCTTCTCCCAGACCAGAGCCACAAATAATAGTAGACTCTATTACATTGTTTTGTAATATTTTAACCTGTAGCCGAGTTCCATTACACAATTTTGGTGGTTTTAATTTCGAATAAGCATCACTGTGCCACCACTTTTAAAGTTAACTCATGAGGAGGGATTCCTGAAGCGTTTAGAGAGTGTAGGAACTCGACAGGATAATTAACCGCATTTTCTTGGTCTATAAGTACATCTATTGAGTAGTATGTTAATTGTGGAGCAGTAATTTTTTCCAATAAAGCCAGATTTATTTCATCTGCTGTGCTATTTTGTGGAGTTAATATAGCTCGTTCTTTAAACCAAGAAGCGGTTTTATTTTGACAACTTTCGAGTTCACTATAAACATTTAAGGGGTAGTTTCACCACCTGAGTTTTGAAGAATCCCTTCTTATAGAACTTTTGCACTCTACAATCAAGCTCAGCTTTCTACGGCAAACGATTTGAGAAAGATCGCAAAAATTAATCAATGACCCAATTTTTTCAAAAACCCTGTATAAATTTATAAAAACTCTTAAAATATATAATAAAATAAAATAAAAAGCACGTGTTCAAGTGTTTTGCCGAATAACTAACCGTTTGTTATAAAAAAAGTATAAAAAATATAATATTAAAGGGGTAGTTTCTGCCCCTTGTTTTTTAAAAAAATTTTTAAAATATGTAAAAAAATAAAATATATTATAATATTTAAGGGGTGGTTTTACCCCTTTGGACATATTGTATGAATTTTTTAAAAATCCTAAAATATGTAAAAAAATAAATTAAAAAACACGTGTTCAAGCGTTTTTTTGAAAAACTAATTGGTTTTTAAATAAATAAATATTGTATTATTTAAGTGGTGGATTCACCCCTTTGAACACCCTGTATGGATTCTTAAAAATCCTAAAATATGTAAAAAAATAAATTAAAAAACACGTGTTCAAGCGTTTTGCACAGTTTTTTAAATAAAAAATATTGTAATATTTAAGGGGTAGTTTCATTCCCTTGGAAATGGAGTTTTGAAAAATCCCTTCTTATCGAGCCTCTACACCCTAAAATCAACCTGTATGCCAAAATTCAACCTTTACCTCAAGTGGTTTTAGGGAGCGTGATGAGTGAGTCAGTCAACTAAGTCTTTTATATATTAGTACAGAAGTATAGATATAGATGTAACGCAAACGTAAGACGTTAAAATGCACTAAAGCTAACACAAGCTCGACTTAAGAAGTTGTGGAACTTTTAACTTTATGAGTTGCGTTTTGACCAATAGAATAAATATTATATGAAATGTTCCTATGCCTAGAATATTTGTCGATCAATTTTTTTCTTTAAAACGGGAAATTTTTTTAATTTAAAACTTCTTATCAAAACATGACTAAATGCAATACCAAATAAACATAAACCACACTTAAAATTTAATCATCAAGATTTTGCTCAAAATTTAATCATATGTACAAGTTAAACTAAGGACTCGAAAAACCCCTGGATTTTCAGACAAAGCCGTTTTATCATGGCCACGTAGTACCAGCTCGAATGCCCCACAAAATTTTACACAATCTAATTTTGTTTAAAATACAACGATTTTTGGATATTTATATATATTTATTATAAGGGATTTTCTATAAGCTGTGTCTAGCTGAGTGCGCATATCAACACTTCCGACCGTAGCATAGTTCACCGAACACTTCATGTGATCTGCAGAAAACGCATGTTTTTTTATTTTTTCTTTTAAGTGTTTTAAGTCTTAACACCGGTTTTGCACCATAATGAGTCCGACGAGTCCTTAGAAAACAACAAACAAACGTAACAGTAAAATGAGTTAGACTTCACATCCACATATTTCATTTCAAAAACGTCCGAAACAATATCGACAGCGCGACCTCTGAACAATTGAACTTCCGCATGCCGACGTGATGCCGCGACTGATCGATCGAATTATGAGACGAGACCGGCTGATGACCCAAATCGCGATTTCATATTCCATTTGCTATCACGTTCGGCTGCAGCTCGGTAGCTGTGAAATCTTCAGGTACTTTCGTCAAGCTTTAAGGTAATCAGGGCAATTCGGACTGCCCAGCCTAGCTTAGTATAGCGTATTTTATTATGCTTAAGGAACGCAACGAGACCATTCGAACCGCCGCGCGCGGCTAATAGTGCAGCGTATTGAACTTTTCCCAAGGTTCGTATTTTATTACAACTATTAGAAGGGACGGTCAATAATCTATAATAATCTATTTTTGAAATATTTTTGGGGGGTCATTGACCAAATGACCCTATGGAAGAGCCGCCACTGCTTGTTTTCCAAATAACCCCAAACAAAGAAATCGGCTAGCTTGAGATCCCGGCCCCGTGCTGGCCAGAAAAAAGGCCCCATTTGTCCCCATCCAATGGTCTTCAAATATGTTTGATAATTCCTCATATACTCTACCGTAATTATGAGTTATTGCATCATCTTGCTGAAACATAATTTCATTAAGGGCAGCCAAAGGAACCGCTTTCCAGAAAAGCACGCTATTGAAAATTTGTTCTATGTACTGTTCCCCAGTCCTATATTTTTCAAAAATGAAATGAGGCTTTCTCGGGAAGCCTTCTACCAAATAGCCTAGATGTTTTTAAAATGTTGTTTTTGCCACAGTCTCCATAAAATATTTAAATAAATCTTGATCAAATTTTATTTTACCATTTTGACCATAGTTTCCAGTTTGACAAAAAAAAAAACTATTTTAAATGCAAAACCATGGCAACGAAAACTCAGTTAATAGTATCTTCTTACGCTTACTATGGGGGCGCCTATGAGCTTTAAAAAATTTCAATGTAAATTAACTTAGTTATAAAAATGTTTTTTTGGAAAAACTTTTTTTGACATTCTGGTAGAAAAATATCCTAGTATTACAGATGTCAAATAAAAAAGTAACATTTCATTTTAAGACGTAACCTAAAAATGCAGTTTTGGAAACTTTTTTAAAAAAAAAGGTAATCAGATTAGATTAAATGTGATAATACCTCTGGAAACTATTTAAGCTAAGCTTTCAAATGGAAAAAGTTAATCGAGATATCTTTAAAAATAAGCCAGATAAGGAGGGTGGGACTTCTAAATCATGGTACTTGGGATTAGACTGCGTCATAGTAATTCTAGTTTGACGTGAACTACTCCCAAGAACCATGAATTCTGAAACGTTTATTCATTCATTAATAATTTTTTTGAAAAATGTATTCTTGAAAAAAGTTGTTGCTTGAAGACAAAATAGTTTGGCAGTAATAAGGTCAGACATATAGGGTTTCAAGAATACAAAAAAGTGGATTTTAAAAAATAAAACTTTTGTGGCGGTAGTTTTAAAGGCCACAAACTCGTAAATAAAAGTTAAGTAAATAAATACGAAGTAAAGTTTTTTCATATTAGTTATAGTTAAGATATTTAGATTTAAAAAAAATTTTTCGGTGTTTGACCTTAAATATTTCCATAATCATAAAAAATATAGAACCATTTTACCTCTTTTAATTCTGATTTTTAAAAAACTGCTGTCACAGAAATATTTTATAAAAAAAGTTTAGTTTTTGAAATCCGCTTTTTTGTATTTTTTACTTTTTTGTAACTTTTATCTAGAATAAAATTTTCTGAAAAATGAATAATAACCTTCGAACATTGAACTAGATAGAATTAACAACAAACAGATTTGTTTGTATCCAACTAAAGTAATGTAAACACAAGGGGTAAAGAACGTATGGACTTTTTGAGTTGCAACATTGTCGGTAAAAACATATCTGTTAGTTAACAGAAACGAAGTCATAATTTTTATACACGTTGTATACTATTTTATAAAAAAACTTCCTTTATTATAGATTTTCATTTTAACTTCTCCATTGTAAAGGGACGTAAATAATTTAATAATACCATAATTTTTGGAATGAATCGACGATTAGTCTGCGTCTATATCACCATGGCAAGCACTGGATTAACGAATCAGATTGCGGACTTACCTATTCCCACCCAAGCACCATAATAATCCGACGTTGGCGTGTTAACAGAAATCATAAAATAATATCACTTATAACAGGAGACAGAGAATATTCTGTATAAAATAGAAATAAAAAAAGACAATATCAGGAAAAGAAAAAAACAGGGATAGAAATGTTATGGGTAAAACCGTCAGAAAATGGTAATCACTTCCTGACTGTTCCACCCGTAAACTCTATCTCCGATTTGTTAAATGTTATGATAAAAAATAACAAATTTATGTAGACATATGTCTATAGTTGGTGGCTGATGCTAATTCTATCTAGTTCAGTGTTCGAAGATAATATCAAAGTTTCCCATATGTTGCATACTTCTATATACATATATATATATATATATATATATATATATATATATATATATATATATATATATATATATATATATATATATATATATATATATATATATATATATATATATATATATATATATATATATATATATATATATATATATATATATATATATATATATATATATATATATATATATATATATATATATATATATATATATATATATATATATATATATATAATATATATATATATATATATATATATATATCCATATATATATATATATATATATATATATATATATATATATATATATATATATATATATATATATATATATATATATATATATATATATATATATATATATATCCATATATATATATATATATATATATATATATATATATATATATATATATATATATATATATATATCCATATATACAAAAAAAACTGCTTTAAACAAAAAAAAAACACGCGTTGCACAGATTTCAAAAAAGAAGTTTTTTTCTCAACTCTGACAGTAACTGAGGCCACTATACCTGAACAGTTACTTTCAGCAACCGATTAGGTAAGTCAGTATAGGCCGCTTCCCACTGTGTGATGTCCCATCCTTTGGCGTGTAGTATAGTTTCAACTAGTAACATATCTGATATCGCATCTCCAACTGTTTCATTTATGATATCTATTACACTTATCAGCCTTTCAGTTGCACCTTTCTGCTCTCGCGTTAAGCTAAAAAACACAAAGAATTATAAAACCAATAAGCTGGTAAATATTTAGAAAATATATAATATTTACTTATTAGTTTGGAATGCCTTCTTTATTTTTTCTTTGGCTTCAGTCTTAAAAACTACTGTTCCATGGCCGTTGGCCTCAAAATAAACTCCAATATCATATTCAACGGCCTTATGATGCAACCATTTTACCCCTGTGGGAACGCATGAAACAGGGACTTTCTGAAAATAGTATAAAATTATTTTCGTCAAATAAACTTTGTTGGTTAGAGGAAAAATTAGAGTTATTTGATATTAGTTATTTCACTACTGTAAACCTGTTACACATTTAATCTAGTCCTGTTTATTTTTAAATATGGTCGGATAAATACACAATATCAAATTTTTTAAAATAATAATTATACAATTAAGATCCTATACTTGAACCATTATAGATACCAATATTTCACGCACAATGTTGAATTATGTAGTTAAAAATTAATAAAAAAGGTTAATAAACATAGTACTTTCCCATAAATATATGCGTGTCAATAATTTTCTCAAGTCAAGGGTTATATGAAAAAAAATAAAATAAATTAGAATTAGTTTCTAAAAATATTACTAGTTCCTAAAATAACAAAATATTTTCACTTTTTAAAAGCTGTTATACCCGAGGATCACCTTGTGAACTCTAAAAAAAATGTATATAAGACAAAATAAATTTGAGGTCTTTTACCGTTAAAAAACTTCTACTTTGTTTTTGGGGAGCTATTTCATCCCATCTTTTTTACTTTGCTCGTAAACAAAGGTTATATGGGGATGGTATGGTTACATTTTGATGACAGTCCAATATGGCGACACAAAATGGCGGCCACATAAAATAATAAACAAATCATTATTAAGAATTTACTTGCCTAATGGACCTCAAATTTTGCACAAGAATAGGGATAAAGTAGTAAATTTTGGTGTGAAGCCAATATGGCGGAACAAAATGGCCGCCTAATAAATGTTATAAAATTCCAGAGCAAAAAAAAAACACATTGACTTGAAATTTTGTACAAAAATCAAGTGTGAAACTGGTAAAATGTTACTGTGAATCCTTTATGGCAAAACAAATGTTGAGCGGCCTAATAAAATTTTTAAATAATAAATAACTATATGAATATAGACTATGTAACATGTATAAAACAACGTTATGAGAAATAACTAATAATAATAATACTAATAAAATAAATTGAAATCAAATTTAAAAAATTCTACCACACAGATAATACATTGTATGAATAAATACAGTTTAGTAATAACTTGAAATAAATTACCGTTTACATAATTTGTAAGTTAATATAATTTGTAAGTTAATATCAATTTTTATTACCAATTATATGTATATATAAACTGTGTTATCTGTACGTAGTGGAATTCCGTTTAAGGGAAAATGTGGGTAAAGGCGAGTTCACAGTTTTTTTTTCACGTTTCCACAATCTTGTAAAAATTAAATATATTTATTTTATATATTTTTGTCCAGAGTGTACTGTTTTTAGCAAGGTCTTGAAATTGTCTCCAAATAGAAGCTTTAAACAAGCTTTCGAAATTGTTTGTATTTGTATTGCTTCTTGTTTGCATTTGCAAGTTTTCTAAAATCAATAATTTTCACTGCACTAGTTATATTATTGAAAATACATAGTAAGCAGTCCTTTTTAGGACACGACGTAGACTTTTCCTTCCTATTAGTTTCGTATGTCACTTTTAACTCTACATCAGCAGTTCGAAGTTTAAACTATTTTTGTCTAACAAACATAATAGAGAAATTAACATTAAACTATAATCAATAAACATGAATTTGAATGCATGTTATATGTCCCTTACTAATAAAATGAAGTTGAAAACGCGAATTCTTGACTCTCAACCCATTACACTTTCCAATAACTAGAATTGTACATAATCTTACTTACTAGTTCATTAGTAATATAATCTGTCGATGCTCCGTTTGCATAAGCTGTTTGAACTAGGCCTAAATTCAAATCAATGCCAGTCTTTTCTAAAACCTAAAAATGGAAAAATAATTAATAAGAATAGTAAAATTATTTTAGCGTTTTTAAAAGTGTCATCTACTTAAAAGTAAAAAAACGTTTTGCCGGCAAATAAAAGGTGATTAAAACCAGTTTTACTTTTATTTATTACTTTTTAACATTCGTTGCTATATTCTTCTCGGATATATCTATTAGGTACCTGAAGTGGTTTTTTTTATTGATGTTTTACATCCAATTTTCTAAAAGCATTACCGATATATTAAAGAAAATTTATTTTAAATCTTATCAATGTTTTCATATTTTTGACTCACTTATACAAAAATTCTGTTTTATTTTGCACGGTGTCTTAAGAAATAGAAAGTAATGGTAAATATAAAAGAGCTAACGTTAAACAGTCAGAATTTGCTAAAAAAGAAACAAATAGCAATTGAAAAGCAAAAAAATGAGCATGATTTTTAAATTTAACATATATTCTACAATATTGTTTCACTAAATGGGTCTCTTCTTGCTGATTATTTATGAAGTTTGATACATGTATCTTTAAAAACAACCGGTCTTAAATAAAACCTTTTATATTTATTGATATAATCAGCAAGAAGAAGCCTATTTAATCAATCAATATTATTCAAGGTGTTTTATCTAAAATAACAAAGTAGCTCATTTTTTTAGTTTCCATTTATCATTTGTTTATTTTTTAGAAAATGTTAATATTATTGTAATATATTGTAATTCAAATACATAAAAATACCTCTTTTAGATATTCCGCTACAAGTGTAGCTATCCTATCTCCATCCATTAGATGGAATTTTTGGTTTTCGTCCAGATAGTAATAAATCAGTCTATCAGCATCTCCATCGACAGAGCAACATCTTACGTTAGGATTTTGTGGTAGGCCTACTGGAAACGTTTGTTGCGTTTTGACAAAATCTGCCCCACACTTAAATAAACACGTTACTTTATTATTATAATTGTTTATGACTATAAAGCTTTCTGTTCCATGTCCATGTGGAATATCCACTCAAACGCGGAACCGAAAGTAGTGAATGAAATGAAAACATCTCATATTTTTCCATTCGAGAAGGACTAAGGATCAAAAAAAAAAATATGTATATTTATATTTATATTATATATATATATATATATATATATATATATATATATATATATATATATATATATATATATATATATATATATATATATATATATATATATATATATATATATATATATATATATATATATATATATATATATATATATATATATATATATATATATATATATATATATATATATATATATATATATATATATATATATATATATATATATATAGATATTATATATATATATATATATATATATATATATATATATATATATATATATATATATATATATATATATATATATATATATATATATATATATAAATAGATATATATATATATATATATATATATATATATATATATATATATATATATATATATATATATATATATATATATATACAGGGTGTTCAAAGTTAAGTTGCCACCATTGCTAACTTTTTTGTTATGAGAGCTACGATGTCGGTTAAATTATGAAAGTTTTGTATTTTTTCCTACTGATTACGACAGTGAAAGCAGAAAAACAATAGAATGTATGGTTCTCGAGGTATTGGCAAAAAAGTATATTTTTTTAAATTGAACACCCTGTATATGTCTACTTCATTCGATTCGCCGTCAAAAATGTAATAAAAGTTGTTCTTTATCATTTTTGCCTAGAGTGCAAAATAACAGAGAAAACAAGAATTTTTAATTTTAATCTAGTTACCTATGGCATAAAAACAATAGTAGAGATGGCGCTTAGATTCGCTAAATCTAATGTCAAGCTATTTTTAATAGTAAGCTTGCTCTATTATTAATAGAATAAAAATGGTATTTACTCACTTAGAGAAGTGTGATATGGTGGAAATGTATACTGTGTGCAGAAAAAATACTACCGAGGCACTTCAGCGTTATGGCGAGAAGTATCCAAATCGCAATCTCCCAAACCGTCGTTTATTTTTTTAAAGCTTTATCGCAAATGGAGGTCTAATACCGATACATTTCAAAAATCGAGGAGAAGGAAGAACTTTATAATATATGAAGAAACTGAAATAAATGTGTTAGTGTACTTTGAAACGTATCCTGAAAATTCCATAAGAGACTTTTGCAGTGACAGTGGTTTGTGTTTAGGAACTATTCATGCAGTTTTAAAAAGGCACAAATTTGTGCCATACAGATATCGCCTAATACAAACCTTGGAAGCAGGTGATTTCCAAAGACGACTTGATTTTTGTACATGGTTTATCAATCAATGCAGGATATTTCCTAATTTACCACAAATTTTTTTTGGTTTTATGGAGTGACGACGCCAATTTTTCAAATAGGGGAATGTTTAACCGAAAAAATCGTCATTACTGGTCACGGGAAAATCCCATGCAAGTCCACCAGCGTAATCCTCAAAGGCGATTCAGTTTAAACGTATGGTGTGGAATATACAAATTAAGAATTATTGGACCTCATTTTTATGAAGGCACCTTAAATTTTTTTTAGTTGAAAATAGCTTTATTAACTCCAAGAAGCTACATACTGGTGATCTTATACTAGGAATTAGCTTACTTTATATATACAAATTATATGATTAAATATTAGTTCGGCTCTGCAAGAGCTCATTTAATTTATGCACGACCCTATTTCTTAACATACTCTATACCAAATAGCAAAAAAAGTCCGTTTGGCTGCAAGCACCCATCCCCAGAATTCAACTTGTGCATTCTGGAACACAGCTTACATAGTATCCTTAATATATTTTTTTAATTTTTCTTTAAATTTATTTGGGTTGGTCAAACTTTTTATTGAGGTAGGCAAGGTATTGTAAAATTTTAGTCCGCTATGGTAAATTGACTTCAGTCCTATATTCGACCGCATCTGTGGAAGATAAATATCATTTTTTTGCCTGGTTCTATATGCGTGTACAGAACTTATGCTAGTAAATTTTATAGATGAATGCTTAGTTTTGGTTAGGATAAAATGGTTATACAAAATTATTTTATATTTATAAATGTTATTAATATTTATCATTTTAAACTTCCTGTATAATTCATTGGTGGGATATCTAAGTGGTAATTTAAAAACGTTTTTAATTGCCCTATTCTGTAGTGTTCGCAAAGGTCCCAAGATGAAGTTAGAGTGGAGTGGAGACAGATATCTGGAAATAATATCAGAAATTTTAGAAAATGTTGTGGACGATGTGTGTTTGGAGGAAAGAAGACATGTATTTTCAGCAGGATGGGGCTCCCCCTCATAACACCTAAGTTGTACAGCAACTATTTCAAAGATACTTTGGGAATAAGTGGATAGCTAAAAATGGCCCAATACGCTGGCCTCCAAGGTCCCCGGATATCACACCTTTAGATTTCTTTTTATGGGGATACGTCAAGGATAGGGTTTTCCTAAAAAAATATCCAAACGTTAACGAGTTACGGCAAAGTATTACCGATGTGATTCTTGGTATTGATAAAAAAAGGTTAATCAATATTACCAGAAACATACGTAAGAGGTGCCAACTGTGCATACAGCATGGTGGGGATGTTTTCTAGCATTTTTTTAAAATATGTACCTATTTCGTTCTTCATTGTTCAAATATATTTTCAAACAGAAATTGTAAATAAATCATTATGCAGCTAGTATTATTGTTTTATTATAATATTAGGAATTAGCCTGCATTGATTGTACAAAAACCAAGTCGTCTTTGGAAATCACCTCTTTCCAAGGTTTGTATTAGGCGATACCAGTTGTAGAGAACAAATTTGTGTTTTTTTAAAACGGCTTGAATAGTTCCTAAAGACAAACCACTGTCATTGCAAAGGTCCCTTATGGAATTTACAGGATAGGTTTCAAAGTACGCTAACAAATTTATTTCAGATTCTTCACTTATAAAGTTCTTCCTTTTCCTCGACTATTGAAATGTATCGGTATTACACCTTTATTTGTGATAAAACCTTAAGATGGATTTATGTATCAAATTTTAGTTTTAACTTAACCTTTAGTAATAAGATCTCACCCTGATATTGGTTGTTATGTGACTTCATTAAACCAATCTAAATGCTTGTCCTTAATTATAAAATTATTACTAAAACTAAATTTTCCTACACGAACCAAGTTTCAAAAATAAACGACGCACGATGGTTTGGGAAATCCCGTTTTGAATGCTTTTCGCTATAACGCTGAAGTGCCTCGGTAGTATTTTTTCTGCGCAAAATATACATTTCCACCATATCACACTCCTCTAAGTGAGTAAACACAATTTTTATTCTATTAATAATAGAGCAAGCTTACTATTACAAATAGCTTGACATAAGATTTAGTGAATGTCAGCGCCGTCTCTACTATTATTTTTATGCCATAGGTAACAAGATTAAAATTAAAAATTGCTATTTTCTCTGTTATTTTGCACTTCAGGCAAACATGATAAAGAACAACTTTTATTACATTTTTGACGGCGAATCGAATGAAGTAGACATATACAGGGTGTTCAGTTAAAAAAATGTACTATTTTGCCAATATCTCAAGAACCGTATATTCTATTGTTTTTCTGCTTTCACTACCGTAATTACTAGGAAAGAATACAAAACTTTCATAATTTAACCGACATCCTAGCTCTCATAACAAAAAAGGTAACAATGGTGCCTACTTAACTTTGAATACAGTGTATGTATATGTATATATATATATATATATATATATATACATGTATATATATGTATATATATATGTATATATATATATATATATGTATATATATATATATATATATATATATATATATATATATATATATATATATATATATATATATATATATATATATATATATATATATATATATATATATATATATATATATATATATATATATATATATATATATATATATATATATATATATATATATATATATATATATATATATATATATATATATATATATATATATATATATATATATATATATATATATATATATATATATATATATATATATATATATATATATATATATATATATATATATATATATATATATATATATATATATATATATATATATATATATATATATATATATATATATATATATATATATATATATATATATATATATATATATATATATATATATATATATATATATATATATATATATATATATATATATATATATATATATATATATATATATATATATATATATATATATATATATATATATATATATATATATATATATATATATATATATATATATATATATATATATATATATATATATATATATATATATATATATATATATATATATATATATATATATATATATATATATATATATATATATATATATATATATATATATATATATATATATATATATATATATATATATATATATATATATATATATATATATATATATATATATATATATATATATATATATATATATATATATATATATATATATATATATATATATATATATATATGAGTTTTCATTCCGGGTGTACATCCGTTCACTACTGTTTTTCTGAAAAGAAGAGAGCAATTTTTGAAGCTTTCTTTCTCGAGTGCGAATAGAGGCTGAAGTGTTGGTGTCTGCCACGCTTCCTTTTATACCTCCACCCGGGGCCGAAAGTTGTATCTGAGCGGACGTTGGTCGTTATTTATATTTTCCGGATGGTGCTGTTATGAAGAGGGAAAGCAACAAGTAGTCCTACCATATGTAAAAGGCACAACAGACAGAATCGGAAGAATTCTTAGGAAACACAACATATAAATAATACACAAGCCACAAACAACTTTAGGCAAACCACTTGAAAACCCAAAATATAAAATCAAACTGGAAAACCACGGAGTATACAGCATTCCGTGCCAGGACTGTGAAAAGATCAGCAAGAGTGGAAGAGAATAAACTCAGCATCAGAAACAAACAACCGCAGCTTTATTCCTACATAATTAGGAAACCGGCCGCAAAATAAATTTCAATGGTTGTAGGGAGATTGCCAATATAGAACATTATAAGACCAGAATAATCCAACCAACAGTATGGAAGATAATAATCGACAAATCTAAAATCGCAAAAAATCAAGCGCAATTGGCGCTACAAGAACAGCACCATCAGACAAACATAAATAATGACCAACGGCCGCTCAGATATAACCTTCGGCCCCGGGTGGGGGTATAAAAGGATGCGTTGCAGTTCCTACACTTCAGTCTCTATTCGGACGCCAGAAAGAAAGCTTTGAAAATGCCAAATGTGATTTTGGTGAAACTGTTCTTTTCAGAACGACAGTAGTGAATGGATGTTGTGTTGCATTGTATTTTTCCATCCGTGAAGCACTAAGAATCAACATAATATGGTGGTCTTTTCTTCCCTTCTACGTTAATCCTAGATACATCTCATGTATAATGTCGTATACCTATATACATGTTTGATATTTTATGTCAAAAATTACGTTTGAAGGCTGAAAAATATCTTTTTATACGAAAACTTTTATTGTTTTACTTGGGTAAGTTTCTTTGTAGACACATACCTATTTAGCTAATTTCGTGTGCAATTTTGATAATTATTAGTACAGGGTGTTCAAATAATTTGAAAAAAACTCCCAAAAACCATTTTTTTCAAAAGGAAACCACCAATTTTTATAATTTCGTCTTATTTAGCATTACATTTTTCTATTGCAAATAATATGCTATTACCCTTATACGTTCAGTTAATGTGAATTGGCCATAAGGGCGTTAGAACAAAATACCAATGCACCTAATTTCAATTAACATATTTCATAACTCAAACTTACTATTTAAATTATTTTGATAAAAATGTAAAGCCACAAAGTC
This sequence comes from Kuschelorhynchus macadamiae, assembly GCA_030620095.1. NCBI lineage: Eukaryota > Metazoa > Arthropoda > Insecta > Coleoptera > Curculionidae > Kuschelorhynchus > Kuschelorhynchus macadamiae. Next base: position 553,681 of record JAUTXW010005188.1, on the reverse strand, counting down.
ATGATTTCTTATTATGTCGATTAAAAGCACAATTTTGTCTTTAAATTTAGGTTCGTCTGTCCAAATGATATTGTCTAAGAAAAAATTGTTTCCTAGGGCCAAGTTAAAATAAATTCGCAGAATACGACTCCCCTTGGAAAAATCAGTTTCCTTTAGGTGATGAACTGTGGAAAATGCATATGGATGAAATTTATGTTTGCGTAAAATGCTGTGCATTGTGACTTTGGATAATTCTGACTCCAAGACAGCAGCTTGTCTTATCGACATTGTTGGATATGCTGCAAAATACCCGAAAATGGCAATTTCATTATATTCATTATCAACAACAGGTTCATTTCTTAGATTTTTCGCTTCAACTAATCCAAAGTTCATAAAATTGTCTACGATTTTTGTAACGGTGTGTGGTGATGATTTCTGTTTTTACAGATATCGAATAGCCAATGTATCGCATGTTCTTGATATCATTATCCATAAATAATAAATTTAAATAATCCTGGCGGGTATATTTTAAGCAGCACGGCATTATTACTGACAAGTTTCAAATGGTAAATAACAGCGTAATTACTGTAGCACTTGCAAAACGTCATTTTTGACAAAAAAATATCAAAAATTTTAAAGCAGTACCTAGTTAGTTTTAGTAAAAAACTTATAAAAGGTATGCAGAGTAGACAAAAAATGTGCACACTGATCAAGAGTAAACTACCTTTACTTTTTAAAAATATGGCAAAATGTTTTTGAGGAAAGTTTTTAGAATCAAAATCTGTTTCAGATCTAAAATCACAACCCAAAAGTATTTTATTGTTTTTATACCAACCTTCAAAATAGCTTTAATAATGTTTGTATGGACTTATTCTTCTTATCATGTTTAGATGTTAGTAGGCCGAGAAAAAATAGGAGGCTATAATTTCATATCCCAATAACATTTTGCCATATTTTAAAAATTTTTTTTTCATTCAATTTTGAATATCCTCCATATTATTACACTCACGAAACCTGTGCCTAAATTTTCAGAAAATAATTTAAATTAATGTAACTTATTTAGACTTAATACTTTTAATAACAAGAAATATATTTTTGTGTTACAGGGTGTTCAGCCCATTAATCTTTATAAGATTTGGTAATACAGAAGACAAGTTTGAAATTTAAGCGATTCTCTATAAGTTCCGTTTTAGTTTTTAAGTTTGTATCACTGCTGTCAGTCATTCTGCTCTGCCATTAAGTTAACACATTTATTTATGCCATTGTTTTTTTTGAGTCTAAAAATACAGGGTGTCCGGAAATTAAAAACTTTTTCAAGGAAATGGGCGTCTTGTCAGCATTTCATTCGTATCCATTCACAAAACTCCAATCTCGGTTATAAATCCTGAGGCTTTAGTGCTTGAACACATTTAAGTGGTATGGTGGAAGTAGCTGTTCTTTTAAAATTTCCCAAACACTACTTTTGGGGACACGCTGTCTTAAAGCTAGTTTTCTAGTACTGATTCCCGGACTACCTACAACCTACCTCTAAAACCCGTTCTTCTGCTTCTACAATACGGTAGTACGAGTCCTTCCACAATCTGCTCTTCATGGTGAAAAGGTACCATTTTCTCTAAGCGGTTGATGTAAACTGCTGAATATTTGTTTATCGGGAAGCTGACGATTTGTCTCGAGCGCAACTATTCGCTTTTCCATACATGAAGTGAATGTCTGCCATCTCAGAAAATGTGTATTCTGGCATTTTTGAAAACTAACAAAACTGATTTTTGTAAGTAAATTTTCAAAATAAATTGTCAAAAAAATTATGAAGTTGACATTTGCTTTATATTTGATTTGAACGAGTACGATCATCGATGCGAAATAGTTTAGTCGGATATTTTTCTATGAATGGTAGTCATGTTCAACATTTGCTGTAATTTTATTAGCTTTTATTGTAGCCAAATTATTTCCTGAAAATCTAACGTTTCCGTTTGTTTTTAATTTTATTAACCGACTTCAATAAAAATTCAAAAAAGGAGGTTATCAATTTGACCCTATGTATTTTTTTATCTTTGTACATCGATTACTCCGCGATGGTTTGACCAATTTAGATGAATTTTTTTTCGTCATGCCTCAACTTTTATTAAGCTCAAATTCTTCTGAGAAATAAGTTATCAAAAAGTTTGCCATTTGTTGCATACTTCTATGGACAAATCCTATGTTGTACACACTCAAAAAAAAATACGACAGTCTTTAAAGCAAACGTTCAGTTAAAATTGAGTTAGTTTTGCGGAAATGAAAAAAAATTAAAGGATTTTTTCTTTGTTTTTTATTTTTTATTTTTCTCGGAAATTTTGAGGTTATGTTAAAAACTGCTTAGTACAAAACTTGTACACAACTGTTATATAGGATATTCTCGATCAGAGATCAACTTTCGCCGAGAATTCTATAAATACTATTTGCCCTCCTTTTTGACCCCCTACGTGATCCCTCCTCCATCCCGAGGTTGCACTTATTTCTTTTACTTTCATTGTAAGCCCCCTTACCATTTGTACTTATAAAAGTTCAGGTAACATTTTGTTTTCTTTTCTCTTCTAAATGAGTTATTTCGATCGACCTAAAAATATTGAAACGATTTTTCTCGGAAACCGTTAACTTTTCGACTTTTTTATACAAAAAATAGTAGAAAATCCTAATATTCTATTAAAATGTCAAAAAAGCACAGGGTTGAAAAAATAATGACCACCTAAAAACAGCACACCCTCGCCGGCACCCCCTTGGTTGAGAAATTTAAAATTTGCTCACTGCTAAAAATAGCTTTCATTAGTGACTATTCCTGTACCAAAATTAATAACGGGTACAAAAGCAGTTCCAAAGTAATAAAATAAAAAGCACGTTTTGGGCGACATCTTCAATGGGCCCTAGCACCCTTATGAATCGTTTGTGGACCCAGGTGCATATGAACTTTTTTTCATATTTATTTACAAAACGTATGTGTTAAAACAAAACACAGGGTATTTAATTAATCGTTATGAATCTCAGTCGAAAAAGTATTTTAATGTTTTATATCAACCTTCAAAATAGCTTTAATAATGTTTGTATGGACTTATTCTTCTTATCACGTTTAGATGTTAGTAGGCCGAGAAAAAATAGGAGGCTATAATTTCATATCCCAATAACATTTTGCCATATTTTTAAAATTAAGGCTATTTTGCTCTTGATCAGTTTTCACATTTTTTGCCTACCTTGCAAACCTTTCGACCGTTACTAAAAGTACTGCTAATACAGTATTTTTTGATGCACTAACTTTTATCAAGAATAAAATTTTCTGAGAAATCAAAAATAAAAAATGTTTCTCATATGTTGCACCACACTGCATATATACTTTTTACAAATTGATGGAAATCCATATTTCGCCATTGAATTTTCGACACCATTTCTTTATTAATCATCCTGTATAACCAAAGATTATATTTACTTACCAGATAATTAAGTTTGCCAGATCCAATTATCTCGTCATTGTACATATCAATAATTAAACTGCCTGCTAGACCTTCCTTGAGATATTTAACTTTTTTTGCTCCTACACCATTTGCGCCATCATATAAAATACTAAAACAAAATAGGAAAGGATAACAGTAGCCGCGTACCTATTCTAAAAAATGTTAACGTAAAACACATTTTCATTTTCTAAAAACTATTAATTTCAACAAAAAAGATCAGCCTCTCTGTAAATATCCGTCATCGTTGTGGCAATATAGCGAATATTATAGGCTGCAGCTTCACTACGGCAAATGGCATCCGAGGTGACAACAGTTTTGTGCCACGTTCTCGGCGGCAAGAATATTTTAGTTTATGATTTATGCTTCTTGAATTTAGCGGCGCATGGCGGTCGTGTAGAATTTTAGATTCAGGTGTCCGTTTACGAACTGTCTGGTCGATAGTTATTGGTACTGTGAATAGTTATTGGTCCTGTGAATACATTGCAATTGTTTTCTGATCAAGTTAAGTGTAATAAGCATCGAACATTTCATCCCATAAAGATGCCGAATTTATAATTTACCAGTATGATAAGAGTGTAGTAAATGAACCAGATAGGTTAGCTACCACTCAATAAACTCACCTAATAACGGCCAATTATTAACTCCTAATGATGACTATTGCTAACTCTAGTCGGGTAGTTTCTTTTTCTTTCTCGTTAGTCTGCCTATACTTCCAAATTACAAATCTCCTACTTTAGATGTAATAATTAAATTGAGCGCCACCAAGTCTTAATTTAAGGTAAATAAAACTTGTAAAAAAATATATTGAGTTTAACCACTATCAATACGTAAAGAAAAAAAAAATTTAAAAATGTTCTGGAGGAACAAAAAAATTATTGTTAACTTAATTCCATCCACTAGGGACCTCAGTAGCATCCCAACAAGTCGAAAACGAATTAAACTTTCCCTAACACCAGAGTAGGAAGGCATATAAAGAAAATTCATCTTTCTCCTGATAAAATTCGCTTAAATTCCCAGAAATTCCTTATTGTCCATTAATTAAGCATATAATAACAAATATCAATTATCTTCACATCTTCATCTATACTCACAGTTAGATTACTGGATAAGAGACAAGTCTGTCAAATTACTTTTGTATATTTTGATAAAGTATCACACCCCTTAAAATTATAAATTTTGATTATAACTAAAACGAAAAGTTACTCGAAAGTTATGCGAAAAGAAACATTTTAATTATAATTAAAAGAAATGGAGCAAATTAAGTGAGTATAAAAGACACTAGTGTTTCCAAATAAGATTTTATTTTGAATTAAAACAAAATTATATATGACGTAGATATTAAGCACTGTGGTACAACTCTTCCAAAACAAAATATCTGTGCTTAAGACGATTTACTCTGTAAAAATATGTTAAAGTTCCAAGTTTTATACTAATACTTAGACAAAAATTCTAATGCAGACTGTAAATGGTGGTAAGGTAGGTAAAATCCAAGTGTTGCTCACCAAATCCAATGTCCTATGGCTCACTATGACCTCAGTGGACGGTGTTCAAGACATCATGTCCATTCCACCAAAAAGAAAAGTTCCAAATTTCATAAACCAACTAGTTAGGAATCACCATACTCTATTAGAAGCTAGCCTTCGAAGTTAAAAAAAAACAGTCTCAAATGAATTTAAAGGTACTACCTTATTCCAAACAGGTAAAACTGCGAACAATATACATGCAAGAATATAATATTCTTACCTCAATGTATCCACGAGGGTAAAAAATGCTTGATGAGCACCAATGTTAAGATGATCGATGTTAGGCGCACGTGGAAGTAATAAGACCAAAATCGCCAAGTAGGCCGTAAAGTTCAAAGCTAAAATTTACCAAACCAAAATCTTCAAACTTTACTATATGGATTCTTTTAACTTCCGCTTTGGGATCGAATTTGGCTAATAATCAGAACATCCGACACTTCACCGTGGATGAGACGTGGTGCCAAAAAGAAATACTTTCCTTAGCCCCTATCAAGTCCACAAAAGGCTTCCAGCATACAGTATTACCAAAGATGGTAAATCTACATCTGCTTCTCTACATTCCGAAACATTATTCTTACAAAAACAACTTTAAGAAAGAAAAACAGAGACAATACTTTCACTTCTATGTTTATTTCCTCCGCACTTTTGTATTGATCGAAAAGACTTAGTTTTGAAATGACTTGTAAAACCCCGTGCAAAAGCTTGTGCACAAAAATTAATAAATTTACGTTACTAATTAATCCAAAATACTGAAACAAGATATTAAAGAATATTTGTATTTGAATTTACGTTCTGGTGAAATTTCCAAACAAAATATGATATGCTATTATTTGACATGTAAATAACAAAATTCCTCTGACCTAATTGGTAGAAACAAAAATAATCTTAGAATATTAACACAAGAGAAAATTATCAACAGGTAGATTTTTGAATGTTTTGTTGAATTATCTTATCAGAAACATATGTCACTCAGATTTTACTTTCATTTAGCTGTCTTATACTGCTGTTGACCAAATTTTTGAGTCACAGAATAATAAAAATGTTAATTCGTATCAACTGGAAAATTTTAAAGTGAATTTTGTCTATAAAACAGTAACCATATGATAATACAGTACAATGTAAGTACATACACTTATTTAATTTGCTCTCTCAAAAATAACGTAAATACAGACAAGATTCTAATTTTGTACTTTAGCTTCCGACTGTCAATGACAAGAATTTTTAAAACTAGTTTTATTTCTGTTATTTATATATCAATGGTTAATTGTGAGATTGAATAGAGTAAAAAAAAGAGTGTTTTAAATGATGATTTAGATTAAAATGACTTAAATATCATAAAGATATAATACTTAAAAATGAAAAAGTGTCTAAATGAAGATTTTATTTTAATAAATTTTAGTGCCATATGTACTGACTGACATATGTGACAAACACAACTGTAACAGCTATCTCGAGCAAACAAATTTTGCCAGTTTTTCATTCGCAGATAAATTATAAATTAAAGACCTGGACAGACCTTTGTCTGTCCAAAAAAAAATTAAATGAAAATGGGGTTGGGACGTATATTTTCCAAAGGCCACTTTTAACAATAATTCATCCCTAAAATATGGGAACATGTCTCATTTCTAAATTGCTGTAATTCGTAAATGTGGCAGAAACTAAATATTTGGAGAGTAAAAATTCGTAAAAAGTTACAAAAATATGTTATTCCTCACGTGATCCTTAATTGAAATGATTTTATGAGGGTAGAGGCCAAATACTATACTCATAGTCTTTTTTGTAATTAATAAAATTCAAATTTTCTCTATTATAAAACACTATGTAAATAGTAAAATAGTATACTTAGTACACACTCAGAATATATGAATTAGGGATCATGTTGTTTATTCCATTATTTATTTATATAATTATTCTCGAGTTTATTCTCTATTATTAAGGTTCTGAGAAATTTACGAATGACCGCACTTTGGAATGAGCGCTTTTATTGCCTCATATTTTCAGAATTAATTAAAGTCATATCCAAAGTGATTTAGACAAGGTGTAGAGGTTACAAAAATAAAATGTATTTATCTAGGTCAATGAACTATTACAGACGTAAAGTTTTTAAATTATCTGATTCATAAGTGGAACTTGCATGTAACTGTATAAAGAGTTTTTATAACATTAATTTGCCATCTTTTGAAACTCTTTTTTATAAAATGCAATATACAAAATGCATCGGAAGCGAATTTCAACTAGAATGACAAATGGAAAATAAAAAACCACCTATATGGATTCCAACATTACTGTCTTTCAGTAGAGGTGAAATTCTTAAGACAGATTTCGCGGAGCTCAACTTCTATTTGTCGCTTTAAAATTTAATTTTGTGTTATGTTTTAATTCCCAATAGCCAGGGAATACTCATTAAGACATTTCTAAGCAAATCTAAGCCTAAATCGCGCTACTGACAACACCGCGCCATCTTGCTGCATGCTAGATAATATTATTAATATTAAACGGCGACAAGAGGGATTGATGTGGTGAATTTATGAAACTTCCTGATAGAATGTCTACGCAAAGTATAATCAGCCTTTGGTTGTACCCTTTGGCATTGTCATTTTACTAGAGTACATAATGCTAATTTTTGCACTTTTTTTTAATCACCTTATGTATACAACATATTTAAAAAATATATACTCTCCTTAACCTCAATATCATCTGGATTCTAACTAAATTCAAGAATAAAAATAAAACTAACTCTTTTAATATTGTGCAATAAATTCAATTTCTAATGAAGACTACAAGTTAGTATAAAATTAAATATTTGCTTTAATTTGTCAAAATAATTATAAACAGCCTGAAAATTTCAATACTTTGTCGATTTACCTTAAGAAGAAATATCTATTAGATAAAAAAAAACAGCTTCCAAAAAAAGCAATTTTGAATCGTATTTTAGATTTTTTTTATTATTTATGTTTGTTACGGCCAAAACAAAATGAGCGTGGCAGTAAATACTACCGCGTGCTCTATACCGGATGACAACGGAACTACTATCCAGGCTCGCATTTTAAAACGGCTTTAGATTGGGCGACGATTGGGTTGAGTAATATGCATATTGTAGACAAAAAAACAAATGGCAACCTCTTCCGGTTTCACCGGAAACCATTAAAATTTTGCCATTTTGATTAACAACCTTGGTATATTTTTGCATATTTGAATTCTACGAGAAATTCTTAACATTTTTTATGTAACATGTCCTATACCTAAACTTAATAGATTTTGACTTATGAAGCTCTATAGTTTAACCTATTTTGGCATTTATTTGAATTTTTCAAAACAACGAAGTGCGCTTCGACCAAAACAAATGATGCAATTTGTACTTCAATCAATAATAAAAATTGTTTAGAATTTCTCGTAGAATTCAAATATGCAAAATATACTAGGGTTGCTATTCAAAATAGCAAAATTTTAGCGGAGTGATTGCCATTTCTTTTTTTTTTGCTTAAAATATGCATACTACTTAACCCAATCGCCGACCAAAATTTCAAATTTTTATCTAGAGCCCTTTTAAAATGTAGTTCCGTTGTCACCCACTATAGGTACCGTGTAGTGCGAAGTATGTTTCGGTATTTGAAGGTCGTCGAGAAAAACTCCGAATCTACGCTAATGCATAAAAATCAAGTATATTTATAGAGATGAACTGGTAAAATTTTGATACAAATCCCATAAGGCTGAACAAAATGGTATCCTAATAAAATGTAAAAAAGTCGCGATATAGGGATGAACTGTTACACTCAATTTGGCGGATCAAAATGGCAACCTAATATTATGTTATGTTAAAAAAATAAATATTAAAATCTACTTATCCAATTCTAAATATATACCTGCATAAAAATCAACTGACATAGGAATGAACAGAAACTATTTATCGAATTGACTTCAAATTCATTAAATCAAGTGTGACATGGATATCAACTGATAAAATTGCAGTGTGAATCCAATTTGGCGGTTCAACAAAATGTTGGAAAAACTCAGTATTTTAAGCTTCTTATTCAATTCACTTAAAATTTTTCACAAGTAATATAAATAAATAAATGTTTTATTAACAGACCAGCTATTATAAAATAATTATAGTTTTAACATCAAAAATGTAAAGTTAACAATGAAAATATAAAAACTATGTATGTAAAATAATCTATCATTCATTATATCCTTCAAATGTGGTTGATTAAAATTACAAAAAAAGAACACTGCAATAAGTTTTTGTTAAATGAGAAACCCGATTAACATATGATGTTGTTGTTGTTGAACATTAAAAATGGCGGTTAATTACGTGTAATGTAGAAAAGAAATGCATTTCTGCTGTTTAATTCCAGAATAATATTTGTGATAGTGCTTGTATCAACGATCTAAGTTCCCGGAAGCTCTGGAAGTGTTGGTGACACCAGAGCTGGTACTTTTTCGCATAATCTAACGTAAAAACGGAATCGCTTGCTTTTTTGTTTACCCATCACAACAGCTGTTTTGGATCACCATTGACGTCAACAGTCAGTGTCGCCAACGGAGGAATCCTAGGCGTTTCCAAAGCCAGGTTCTATCCTGCTATACGGAGTCACGACCTTATAACAGTGAAGCCAAGTTAATTCCTGGATTGACGACAAAAATCGTGAAGATGCCGGATGTGGTTACTTGCGCTGTTTGTGATCGTATTATATACTCGAATCATCACGCCATTGAGTGCGCTGCCTGCTGTGGTTGGATTTACAAAGGTTGTGACTTTCGACTATAGAATTTGATAAAGTTTGTGCTGTTTTTAAGAAAACAAACTCCCATGAATGGAATTGCAAAATGTGTTCAACAAGTTCAGTTAAACGAATTTCCTTAGGTGCAAGTAATGTATCAAGCCCCAATGGAGATCTAAATAAACTAAAAACCTTGAAAACGTCCGGTAGCAACGGTCGATCGAATCATGTTGGGACCGATATAGTTCCGTCGACCGCGTTACCAGGCACTCCCGATCTCATTAACGATGCTAAAGGGCAAGTTGCCAATTTATTGGCAAAAAATGCATCAAATAAGGATATGGTTCGGTTAATTTCACAGATTTGTTCAGTTAATTTCACAGATTTTTAGTGTTTAGTTTTAGTCAGATTAATAAGATACAGACATTTCTAGCAGAATTTAGCACCTGTTGCAATGAAAACAAAAAAAGGATTGTTAAACTTGAAGAGGAAATAACAGAATTAAGAAATTCTATTCAAGAGCTTCGAAACAATACAGATAGGTCTTTAAATCATCCTGAGGCGGCGGACCATACAAATCACCAAGAAATTGATCAGCATGAAGCAATATGCGAAAGTAATTCCAGTGAATCAAGAGGAAGGATGAATCATTGTGAATGAATTTACATAGATCCTTGAAAAGCTTGAAATTGGCGAACTCATTGAATTTAAAGTGATCAGGATAAGTCGCCCAGATCAGAAACCTCGCCCCATGAAGGTAATCTTTTCTAGTGAATCTGTTGTGCTAAGTTGCCTTAGAAACAACAAGAAACTTAAAGATTCTGGTTTTAATTTAAAACCGGACCGAACAGTGTTACAAAGGACAAATTTACGAAAGCTATATAATGAGTTACAGGAAAGACTTGAGAAGGGTGAAAGGGATCTGAGAATAAGGTATAAAAATGGTAATCCCTACATAATTAAGAATAATTACACTAAAACCTCAGTTCCAGCTGTTGTCGAGGCGAACAGTGTCTTAAGTCCTGATTTTCATAATTCATCAAAAAACTACCAATAACCTTTTACTGCCACAATGTGGGTGGTCTTCGCACAAATCTTAATGATCTGAAAAATTCAGTTGCTCTTCCTGATTATATGGTTATTATATTGCTTGAAACTTGGTTAACGGACGACTTTTTACAAACAGAAGTCTCCCTCCCTGGATATTGTATTTATCGAGCTGACAGAAATACTTATACCAGTGATAAAAAGAGAGGAGGTGGTATACTTGTAGCGGTGTCTGATAAGCTTAAATCTAGAATAATAACTGTTCCGGTAAACAATATAGAAAAGTTGTTTATCGAGGTTAAATGCTTAAATAAGACATTTGTTATTGGTGGAGTCTATATCCCTCCTGGTTCTCACTTAGAAAAATATGAAAATCACTGCATAGCCGTTCAAGATTTATTTAGAAGATACCCTACAAATATTTTTGTTATTTTTGGTGATTAAAATCTACCCAATGCAATATGGTCCAATAATGCATCGGGTGTTGAACTGGAATGCTGTGAAGATTATCCTGCTCGACATTTGTGTGAATTGTTTTCTTATTTAAATCTGTTTCAACTAAATAGGGTGCCGAATAGTAGAAATATATTTTTGGATTTGTGTTTTTCAAATTGTAATAATATTAACTTTGTTTCTGCTACTCATATATTGTTCCCTAACAGTGTGCATCATACAGCCTACAGTTTCCCTATTTTGGGCAATCATGGCGCTCTCGAATACGACGAGTTCTATCATGATATTAAGAATGCCGATTATTTTGGTATTAATGATTTTCTACCCTCAGTGGATTAGGATGATATTCTTTTGAACGTTGATGTTTCTTTAGCAGTTGATATAATGTATGATCTACTTGAATTGTGTATACATATGTTTGCTCCTCTCAAATGTATCAAAAATTCAAATTTTCCTAAAGTCTAATAGTTAAAAAGAAGGTTGCCCATACAAAATATATATCTAGTGAAAATCTGTGTGATTATGAAAATTTTTCTAATCTTCGTTTTCTTTGCAAACAGGAGTCGGATCGATGTAGTTCATGCCATGTAAAGAAAATAACGGACAATTGCGTCCAAAACCTCAAGTATTTCTGGAGGTATGTAAAGCGAGTTCAAAATAAATTTCCTCCGTGTCATGGCTTATAAACTGAACATTGCTTTTGAGAATTATCACAGGAGTGACATGTTGAATAGATTGAATCTATTGGAGAATTGACGTATTGTTAATGACCTTTGTTATGTGTTCAGATTGATTAGGGGCATAACTGACAGCCCAGACTTATTACCCTTAGTCCAGCTTAATGTACCTAATGTGGAAAGTTGGGTAGCAATAAAAATCCAACTTTTCCTTGTGATTCTTGTAAGAGAAAATGCTGCAAACAATGCTCCAAGCTAACGTCATCAGAGGTCAAAGTTTTGGAATTAAAATAGAGCAGAATATTAAAATTTCATTGTGAAAAATATCAAAAATTTGAAACACAGATTTTGCTTCAAAATATAATAGAGAATAAGTTAAGAATTATCGTAGCCAAGGAAGAAACGCATACACTATATAGCCAAATATTGCAAGCTGACAAGGCAAGTGTTCCAAAAGTTAGCCCAAATATGCCTAGTATAAGAATAAAGCCGAAACCAAAACAAAATGTGGAAAAAACTGAGTCAGACATTAAGAAAAACATCAGACCCAATGACCTAAAAATATCAATAAAAAATACTAGAAGTATGAAGGATGGAGGAATGGTAATAAAATGTTCAAATAAAAATGACATAGAAATATTAAAAAAAGAGTCAGAGAAAAAGCTGAAGAAATACGATATTCATATCACAAATATGCGGTTACCCAGATTCAAGATTGTAGGCTTCGACTGCGACCTTGACAAACAGCAGATTGCAAAGGCATTTAGAGATCAAAACCAATTTATTCAGGATGCAAATAACTTAACTATTACATACATTCAGAAACCAAAAAAGCCTAAGGCAGTATCAGTGATTTTTGAAGAATGCTCCCCCCATCTATTTCGAAGGCTAATTAACGCAAAAAAATATACATTGGGTGGCAAAGATATTCCATATATGAAGACTAGTGTGATTAGGTGCTTCAAATGCCAACAGCATTATCATAAAAATGACAATTGTCTCAATAAAGTGGCGTGTGAATATTGTTCTGGTGAACACCATGTAAGAGACTGTCCAAAATTGCAGAAGTGTGTGAATTGCGTAACTGCGAACAGCAAATATAAACTAACTAATGACGTTAATCATGAAGCAAGTGATGCCAACTGTCCCCTCATACCAGTACTTATTAAATATTGTGGGAACTAAAATAGACTATGGTGTGAACAACAAGAAATAATAGTTTTAGAAGAACTGGAATCACTTCAGAGTGAAGTACGACAGGAAAGTATTTCTTGCAGTATGTTACAAAACAAAGTTGATTTAGACAATAGACTACTGACTATACTTCATGTAAATATAAGAAGTGTTCACAAAAATTTTAATGAACTCTTAGTTTTCTTACAAGCATACAATCTGCAATTTTGTGATTTAATCATTCTAACTGAATCCTTCAAAAGCTATGACAACCAATATAATATAGATGGTTATAAAATGTTTTTTAATGGTTCTAAGCTGAATAGAAGGGATGGAGTCATAATTTTCATAAAGTCCGAATTAATTTTTGACATTAAACGTACGTATTAAAAGTAGTATTTCTCTTCAAAAAAACAGCAAAAAAAGTAAACGTATTATGTTTGTACAGATCACCCAACACAAATAAGACACATTTTCTAGAAGACTTCGAAAATTATTTAACAGAGAGTAATGATACCCATCTCGATATTTTGTTGGGAGATATTAATATTAATATTTTGGAAAAAAATTAAACTACAAATGTATACTTGTCTCTTATGAATTACTTCGGTTTTGTGTCATGTATTAATGCCCCAACAAGAATAACCCATGAAACTAGTACATGTCTGGACCATTATCTTTATTAAAAATAAACTAAACATAAGTCTCTCAAATTGTAGTTCTTTTGTATTGCAATCAGATATTACTGATCATTATCCAATTTTGCTAAATGTTAACACAAGTACCAACAATATTAAACAAAATTATTCTACTTTTAAATCTACAACTAAAATAAATGAACATGTTTTTGCTGAACTAATCAAAACCGAAAGCTGGAATGCTGTGTTGAATTTAACAGATGTAACTGGAGCCACTGACCAGGTTTATAAGACTATCACAACATTTCTTGAGCAGGCTACGACAAAAAGACGTTTATTCTAAAACATTATAATAAACGGAAGCCATGGATAACCATGGGTCTAATAATGAGCATTAATAAAAGAGATAAAATGAAAAAAAACTTATTAAAAAATTTCAATGGAAATGATAACGAAATATATAAAAGTTATAGAAACAATTTACAAAAAATTATAAATAAATGTAAACATGATTACTATAAAAATGAAATAAATAATGCAGGTAATAATCTAAAAAAAGTATACAAAGTTATATCTGAAGCTACTAATAATATGCATTCATCTAAACGTGACAGTGTTTTGCCTGTTACTGATCATGACTCTGTTCCTTTTACAGATAAAAAAAGACATGGCTAACTTTTGCAACGAACATTTTGTAAATGTGGGAATAGATATGCTTGGAAACATTGTTGAACTTACTCAAAAATATAATACACACTCAAATCAGTTATCATCATTGTTCTTGAAACCAGTAAACAATAATGAAATTATAAAACAAATAAATAGTCTTAGGAACGATAGCGCTCCTGGCATAAATAAGATTAGTGTTTGAATTATTAAGAAAACTCATAAACATCTAATCGCTCCCCTTGCTCACATAATAAATTAAATTAATTAATTAAATATTTAAAACTGGCATAGTTCCAGATCAATTTAAAATTTCAGTAATAACCCCAATCCACAAATCTGGAAATAAATCAAATATAAATAATTACTGACCAATTAGCATAATAAATAACTTTTCTAAGATTTTTGAAAAATGCCTGAAGAATAGACTCTTAAATTTTCTTCATGCAAATGGCTTACTTTCAGTAAATCAACAGGGTTTTATAAATGGTCTGGGCACCTGTGATGCTCATTACAGATTGACAAAGCAAATAACAGAAAAATTAGAAAATAATGAAAAGTGCATTGGGGTATTCTTAGACTTAGCAAAGGCATTCGACACAGTGCCTCATGACCTTCTTTTGGATATATTGCAAAAGTCTGGGATTCGAGGCACTGTGTTTAGTGTTTTTCAGAGTTACCTTAAAGATAGGAAGCAACATGTCAAAGTAGGAGATATTTTGAGTAATCCACTAAATATAAAAAATGGGGTGCCTCAAGGAACGGTCCTTGGACCTATACTTTTTATTATCTACATTAATTCCATAACCAACTTAAATCTATATAACGCATCAATAATATCTTACGCAGATGATACTGCAACTATTTTTTCTGCTGAAAAGTGGCACGAGGTTAGAGAGTGTGTTGAAAAAGGTATCAGTAAAATAAAAAATTGGCTTGACACATTCAAATTAACTTTAAATATATCAAAAACAAATTATATAGCATTTTCTCTAACTTAAGTAACTGTCCAAATTTCCAATTCATTGATAATTTAAATGTAATTATTAAGGAAGTTAAATCTACAAAATATTGGGGATTATGGTTGATAATCATCTAAAATGTGACCATCAAGTTTACAAACTAACCACAAGCATAAGAAAATTAATATATAAAGTTTACATTTTAAGAAATATTCTTAGTAAAAAACTCATAATTTCAGTGTATCGAGTCATGGTTGAACCATTGTTACGGCATCCTTGTGTGGGGTGGAATGTACAATAATGCTATTAAACCCTTAACTGTTGTGCAAAACTATATTTTGAAAATAATAAATAAAAAAAGCAGGTATTTTCCAACCACATTACTCTACTCAAATGAAATTCTAGACATCAAGCCTTTGTACATTTTGGAAACTTGTTCTTATGTATATAAAAATGACTTGAGAAATTATGTCAACCACTGTTATGAAACTCGAAATAAAATAAATAGAAATCTAATCATACCTGACTGTAGCAAAAATATCAACTTTCGTTTTGTCAAATGTTTGGCCCCTAAATTTTTTAACCTTATACCTTTGGAAATAAAAAATATTACAGCACATCAGCAATTTGAAAAAAGGTGTAGGTTATATATTTTTAATAATGTAGATAAATTTAAAGAACTGTTTTAGTGTATTTAGTATGTAGATTATTATTGTTTTGATTGTTATTATTATTACTTTTAATTTAAAAATGTTTTCAATTGGAATTTGAAATGTTCAGGTTAGAGGAGGCATATCAATGAAACAATATAAACCAGTATTTTAGACTTTATAGCATACACAGCTGTTAAGTCATCTAGGTGCTTATTAAAAATCATTTTTATATTATGCAATAATTACAAAATAGTTTAATTTCCTTTTCTACAATAATTAGTTTAGATTTATTACAATGGCTCATTTATTTATCAACATACCAATCCTAAGCATTTAAATATTATAGCTATTATATTTTTGTATTGTCATCTTGTAATGTGCAAGTCCCAAAATAAATACAGTAAAATACAGTAATGAACTGTTCCATGTTGCACATCATTCAACAAATTATGGGGCCCATTCTCCCATCGATAGAGCTCTTCGTATTTTAAATGGCTACAATGGTATACCTGATATTTTCGACGGCACCTTGTCTAGTTTTAGAAATAAAATTGTTGGTCCTATTGTAGACCGGAGAATTTAGTTTATGGTCTTTTAAATTTATATTTATAATTTTTTTTCCCTTCCCGGTAATTGCTGTATATTAGTGTAGGTCTAATATTTTGTTATATTTTGTTGTATTTTGTTATATTTTTTAAATTATGTTAATAAAGATTTCGGCCATTACGGTGTTATCATATTGTTATGTGTGTTAATTGTAAAAATGGGGTAATCCTGTCAGTTTGGTAAAATAAAAATAAATAATAAAATGTTTTCCAATAGTTGGTTCTATGATATGAAATGTTAGAAAAGTCATAATCAATGTCGTTGTAATAATTGGGGACTATCTATCTTAGAGTAAAAGTTTTGGTGTGAATCAAATATGGCGAAAACAAATGGAGGTCTAATAAAACATTTAAAAACTTGTTTTTATTTTGTTTCATTTTACCAAATTGACTGGATTACTCACCTTTTTAGTTAACAAATACATAAAATAGGACATTATAAGGACCAAAAAACTAAGATAACAGAATATTGACAAACTATCCAATAAAATATACAGAAAAACAAAGCAAGAAACTGATATTAATAATACAAGTGCAAAAAAAATAATGTGACCAGAATCTAAATTCACTGGTCGACAAAACTATTTTCAAATCTTATTTCTAAAACCAGACAATATGCAGTCAAAAATGTCTATTACATTATTATAACTACTCAAAACACGAAGAGTCCTATCGATGGGAGAATGGGCTCCTTAATTTGATGGTTGTTGTGCAACATAAAAAAGTTCATACTTACGAAAGCACCGATTAGGTACATTAAGCCAGATCAAGGACAAGATCCGGGGTTTTCATTATGCCCCTAAATAATAACAAAGGTCGTTAACAAGCCCTCTATTCTGACAATATATTCAGTCTATCCAACATATCACTTGTCATAATTCTCAAATCCAATGTTATATTAATTTATAATTCATAACACACAGAAATTTATTTTAAGCTCGCACCAACATACCTGAGTAAGTTTTTTATCGAGGTGACCAGAGAACTGTAACATTCGAGTTATGACCTAACAAGCGAACAGTAAAGGAGTTTACTGTTAAAAGATAGAAAATCCTCAGAGTTTCTAACTATAATTCTTAGCATCATTCGCAGCCCTTTCAGTCTAGTGTTTCTTATATGCTTATTGAAACATTGACAAAATTATTCAGTCGAAACTGTCCCAATCCAAGGTTACAACATTTATGAAGTCTGGCGCCTCATTTGAATCTGTGATTGAAGACATTAGTGCTCTCTCTAAAGACTTTACTTTTAATGACCTCGTACTAGTGTTAGCTGGCTTAAATGATTTTAAAAATAATAAACTCCCTTCTTTAAAAAAATATTAACAATTTAATTAGTGAATGCGCCCATACTAATGTTTTTATAATTTCTGTACCTTTTGGAAGATTTACAGAGGAAGCAGAAAACGCAATTTTTCATTTCAATAATGACCTTAAAAATCATTTACTTGCAATTCACCTGTTCATTTTGTTAGCACTAATATTCATAATTATTTAATCACCAAGGCTGACCCTCGGGCTTAGGGTTTCAGCTACAGCTTACATTCGAAAGTTCACTGACAACAACCATTTCTGGATATACTTTCAAAAATATAGACCTACATACCGTAAATTAATTAAAGTAGTAAAAATAACTTATTCAGAGAGAATTTACAATGCTGGCAGCAAACAAAAAGAATACTGGTCTGTGGTCAATGAGATACCACAGAAGGTGGGCAGGACTCCTGTAGAGTTGGATGTTGATGCCCTAAACACTTATTATTATACTATTGCAAATAAACTGACTTCCGGAATTACCTGTAATAACGACCCTCTTGGTTGCCTCTCGAAAGTTAAAATATCCCAATCATTCGCCTTTTTTGATACTGATGCTAATGAACTTAGAAATGTTACCAAGGGGATAAAAAATAAAAATAGTTCAGGTGATGATTGCCTTACTATAAAAATTTTTGAGAATTTGCCAGAACATGTTGTAGAGTCCTTGGCAGCTGCAATCAACGTGTCTTGGGCAACGGGAATATTCCCCTCCTGTCTCAAGTTGGCAAGAGTGATTCCAATTCATAAGGGGGGTCACACGGAGGATCCTTCCAACTTTAGGCCTATCTCACTTATTTCCATCCTTTCCAAAATTGTTGAAAAACTGACTAAGAGTAGAATGATGTCCTTTCTGAATTGCCACGGAGTTCTAACTGATAATCAATTTGGGTTTCAAGCCAATAAGAGACCGGGTGATGCCATGCTTGCATTTTTTGACAAACATTATCAGAATCTTAAATTCGGTCATGCTACAGCAGCGGTATTCTGTGACTTATCCAAAGCTTTTGACTCTGTGAACCACAGAATACTGCTGCTTAAGCTTGAAAAATATAGTTTTAGGGGAGGATTACTGAAATGGTTTCAGTCATACCTGGAACAACGTAGGCAGGCAGTCGCTGTTGGAGATCTTAGGTCTGAGGAAAGGAGGATAGCATCTGGTGTGCCATAGGGCTCTGTTCTTGGACCACTCCTCTTTCTCATGTATATCAACGATCTGGTTTTACTCGATATCCAGGAAGAGTTCACGCTCTTTGCGGACGACACCACTATCCTGTGACATAACAATGGTAAAGATTCTTTGCTTGATACTATTTCGGCAGATCTTTGCAGAGTTAAAGAGCGGTGTGACAGCAACTGCCTGTCCCTGAACGTCGGTAAAACTAGTATTGTTGGTTTTGGATGTGAGATAGACCATTTGAGCCTTGGAGATGCCCAGCTTTTAAGTGTCTATAACACAACATTTTTGGGCCTTAACATCGACGCTGAGCTCAAGTTTTTTCCACATGTTTCGGAGCTTTGTAGCAAGTTATCGCCGGTTGCTATGCAGTTCGTGCCATTGCTTCGGAGCTTGGATTTTCTGTGGCTAGAGAAGTCTCCTTTGCACTAGTGGACTCACGCCTCATATGGTATTCCCTTTTGGGGTTCCTGCGGACTAGGGTTATTTAATTCTGTCTTTGTACTGCAGAAGAGAGCAGTGAGACTGTTGTCTGGGGCTAATTCTCGTGAATCCTGTAGACCACTGTTCATCGCCAAAAAGATCCTAACTTTGCCATCACTGCTAATTCTGGAAACCGTTAGCCTGGTTTTCAGAAATCGGGGAAATCTTGAAGAACCAGTAGGCGCTGCCTATCAAACTAGATGCTATGTTAATTTCAATATTCGTCTGCCATTGCCCACCTCTACTCTGACCAAAAAATCAATTTTTTATAAAAGTAAAAAATATTTATTTATTTGCCTACGGAAATGAAAAGCGTGCAAAACTTGAAATTGTTCAGAAGAACTGTAAAGAAAGCATTGCTTGGTAAAGCTTACTATAGTTTGAATGAATTTTTTGTGGATACCCTTTAAATGCTTTTAATTCTTTATATTTTTAAATTTTATTTGTTGTATTTTGTATATTTGCTTTTTGTTTTTTTTTTTAATTTATTTAACAAGTTAGTTTTTCTCTAGACAAACTATAAAATAATTTGACACGATTAGTGTATATTAGACCATATAGCAAATATTGACTGTGGATTTAACTTCGATGTAAGGAGAACATTTCTTAGTAGAGTGTAACATTTGTAAAACACATTTTATTTTTTAAATTCCATTTAGATGTTTTTTTTTACTCTTTTTTTAACTATCTTTCAAAATATTTTTAGTTTTTTATTTTCTTTACTTTTATGTTGTATTTGATAATTTTATGTCTAGATAAATTATTGTATTTTGCTTTGTCAACAAAATTATTGTATCTTAGACAATAAAGCTTATTTTTGACTTTGACTTTGAAATTAACATCTTCCACAAACCACACACCAAGATCCTTCCCAGACCTTAAATACTTTAAAGATTTATCATTGATAATATACACAGGTTCAAACTTCTAACCAACCTTAGAAAAACTTATATAGTCATACTTTCCTATATTTAAAAACAAATGACCTCCCACTACCTATCTAAATCAGATTTTAGAAGAATACAATTATCCCAACTGCTAATTGTTCTGTATAATTTTAGATCTTCTGCGAAAAGGTTGACCTCAGAGAGTAGTATATGGTCAGCCATGTTTGACAAAAAAAAAACAGTAGACAAAAAAACAGTAGAGGGACAAAATGCGAGCCTTGAGGCACACCTGAAAGAACAACAAAAGTCAACAAAGATGGTTATTTAATTTTACACTTTAAGTCCTTCCTCTAAGAAAACTATCAAGCCATTTGAGCAATGACCAGAAGAAACCAAGGTGTCTGAAGTTTAGCTAGTAATAAGTCAAAATTTACTCTGTCGAAGGTCCTGGAAGAATAAGTATAAACCGAATCAATTCTATTCTCTAAGGCTTTTAACAGATATACCTCATAGCCTATCAAATTATCAGATGTAGACTTACCCTTACAGAAACCCAACTGATTACAGTCAACTCTTCTATTGTATTGCCAACTTAGGTGGTCATAAACTAAACACATGAAAAATGTTTACCAAACAAATTTGCAATGCCTATGCTGTTACCTGCCATTATTTCCCCAAAAATACTTAAGGTTTTGAACAAAATTATCATGCATAACGTTCCGATTCCTGTTTATACACAACAAGATTAGAAAAATATTCGTAATCACACAGACTTTTACTCAATATATATTTTTTTAAAGCTGTTGTTATATCTATCAGACTTTCTTTTTAACTATCGACTTTTCAAAAATCATTTTTGTTTATTGCCACAAAGTTGTGGAACGAATATTCCAAAAAATCTCTGAGGATTTTCAAAATATTTAAAAACTTTTCTCATGGCTTCCCAAATAGACAATGAGTAATTTAATTTTTTTTACGTGTAAATCATAAATCGTTTTACTTGCAATATCAAAGCGTAGACTCAAAAAGTACACATGAACATAATTTTTTATAATTCTACTGTACTCGAAGTTGAACATCCGGGCCCCCCAAGCCATATTAAAAATATCGGCAGTCCGTTCGTAATTAAAAGAGTTCGATTGCACTGTTACACCATAAATTCTAATTAGAAAAAATCGAAGTTTTTGTAACGTCGATATCCTGCACCCATCTCTACGTCAACCATCCTCGTTGAGTGATACGCGCGCAGCTCACCAGTCCACCACGCGTATCATTAAGTTTTCTTAGAGTTAATTTTTTTCTGTTAAGATAACTTTTTATACTTTGAATTTTTGGGGTTTTAGTTATATTTGAAATTCATAATATACTAAAATGTACTACTGTTCTGGTGCCCCCCCCCCTCCGCCCATAATTTTTGGTTGTGCCACTGACTGTAAACATTGTATAGGATAATTAACAAGTCCAAGTGTGTGTAAAAAATCAGCACTTATTTGAATGCCTAACTTTGACCCTGCCATTAAAGAAAGAAAAAAAAATTGAAATTTTGTGACCAAATAAATTTGTTAATTTATGAACCATAACAAAACCATCAGATCGATTTTGTTCGGATTTTTGTTTTGTAATACTTTAAAGTAGTCAATTCCAAATTTATAGCAAAATTAAAACATTTCTACCACATTAGACGAGCCCTTCAAAATCACCCTGATTTTCAACTTTTTTTTTCGCATTTACGACTATTTTACAACGGCTTAATTCTTCTGCCTTAAATGTCCTTTGAGCAAAGATCTGGACCGGTGGTATGAAAAAGATCCAAGGAATTTTGGTTGTTCATACGTACAGATTTATATTGGGGATCGGTTTATACTAGATACAGAAGGAATGTGTTGACTGAAGGTGATTTTGTCACCAAAAAACATACTTAAATACCTTAATTAGAGAACAATAACATAACATTTTACTTACCGATTTGTGTAATTTCCATTACTTAAATGTTCTCCTCGAACTTTTCTAAAGGCATTTGTTAACTTCCGATAGTAACCTTCTTCTGTAGGTTCTCCGTAGGCCCTATTAGTGTTCTTACATACCACAAAATAGTGCAGCTGAGGGGTTGTAACTATTCCATAATCTATCGGTTTACCACCCATAGCTAAAACACCTAAAAGGATAAAATTTTGCTACGTAAAAAATAAGTTTTTCAAGAAAAAAAAATAAGATTAACTGAAACTGTTTACGGCACCCATACATAGGAAACTTCAAAGATCTATTAGAAAGTAAAAAAAATAATAGGCACATTATACCAACCTCTTTTCTCCTGATTGACGGGAAAAAGTGCTTGTGTGCGTTTTTTGTATTATTTTATTTCATATAATAATCCAACCTTGAAAAGATCACAAAATTCATGCACTGCACTATGGCGGACCGTAGCGTAGTTGATGAACTTTAGTAAAGCTTACAAAATATATGTTCTTATGTTCAGGGTTATATAGATTATTTACTCATTAAGAGCGAATACAATAACATATTATCACACAAACACAATCTGCCTTAAACATTTAAAACTTAAACACCAACAGGCAATCACAAAAGTATAACTGATACAGTGTATGTCAAAGGCTTTTCACTAAAACTAAAATTAAAAACCTAAAATGATCTAAAGGTATTTAATACTCTCGATAATACTGTTGTGAAGACTATAGTTTCAATATATTCTTCAATAATTTGATAAACAAGCAGAAAAAAAGGCAATAAGCTAACCTGCCTGGGTATTACAGAAGCATTTACGACATATCCCACTCTAGATGCAGTGCTAAACTTCCGCTCAAATCTTCTACCAGCGTCTACTGAGAGAATATATAAAAATATTTTTTTCTCAGTGTTTTTTAAGCAAATGCTAACTTGTGCAATGTCATTAATAAGGAAACTCAATGCAGAATCACATAAAGAAAAACTTGGGAGTTACGCTTAATTTAATTAGCTTACTTCTTAGAGTAACAAAGATATTCAGAAATCAAAACTTTTTTTAGCCACCCGTTATCTAACCTGCCTGAGCATCACATGCAATTAAGTCATATCCCACTATAGATGCAGAGTTAAACTTCTTCTCAAACTATTTGGCATAAAAAAGAAACCCTATTGACTGTATTATGTATAAGACACCACACCCTCCCATACAGAGATTTTGAAGGCAGCCACACCCTCATGGTCTGTCCAAATACAAAAAAATAAAAATGAAAAGTTTTAAGACCTGATTCACCTTAAAATGGGGTATATTATTAAGGCTTAAGATACAGAAGGCCGACTATTAAAAGGAAGGGAGTACCATAACTAGAAGGCAGCTCACTGATCTGGGATACAAACGGATCCAAGATTATGGATAGAGCCAATTAGGCACTCCAATGATCTGTCACTGTCATGTCAGTTTTGGGTTGTCATAGGACAAACAAACTGATTTAGCCAATGAGGCTTAAATATTGGTTTGATAAGTCCCACAATATTGGCCAAATAGCTGTCGTAGCAGCTGTTTTGTTCGACTGCCTAATGAATGAATAATTATTGAACGTAATTTTTCAAAATTTCTAGGTACCCTATTTATTCAATAGATCTACATAATGTCGGGTAGTCAGCAAAACAGAGTTACTGATATACTTGCCAGAAAAGGTGAAGCTGCCTGATTTTGCAGCCATGAATCTTTGTATTCACTGAACAAATGTATGTTAATATAACCATAAAATTACGTTAAAGTGTCAATACTTTTCTAACCCAATATCTACAGTCTATTTGGGTATCACTTCAGAGGGTAGCTGCAAGTTTTGGAATGTTTACAACCAAATAGATTCTCTGCAAATGCAGAGATTTGACTTCTGAAAAGCCGAAATATTTTTTTTCTAAATAATTCCTCTCTATTAATTACTTCCCTCGAAATTCTATATATTGTCTACTTCGTCAAAAGAGTGTAAGTTAATGTAACGTACTATCAAAAAAATAATTCTAAGTCGAAACATAGACGGGTTATTCAGAGCCTTTAACATTTCCGGATCTGACAATACAGTACACTAATGAAAATCGAAAATTATTTTATATGGATAACGATTAAACAAATAGTTCAGTCAATTAATGTAATTTAATGAAAACTTCATGTTCTGTCAATAAAAAAAACTTTGTGAATTAGATAAACATCAATGCAGAAAACAAATAGTTCAGTCAATTAATGTAATTTAATGAAAACTTCATGTTCTGTCAATAAAAAAAACTTTGTGAATTAGATAAACATCAATGCAGATTCGCATTTTGCTAAATAAAAAACCAACAACGTAAAGAATATTACCTCAAATAAAACATACACTATCATTATCTTGCTAGTAATAACTTATTTATGTAAGTGTGAAATACATTTTAGTATACAGCTTTTTATATTTCTAGATTTTCTGTTTTTTCAGACAATACAACATGTAAATGGCAGCTATACAAACCATCAAAGACAGCTTTCGCTAAGCTGGGACTACTAGGCCTCGTATCTTTTCCAACTACAATTTCCGGGCGGTCGTTCATATTCTGGATGTTATACTCCTTAACTATATCATTTATAATGTTTTCTAATTTATCGTCCCTAAAAATATGAAGAATATTCATTATAGAGTATGTTTTATAGATTGTCATATACAACTATTTACTGCCTTATACAGTCTGAATGAAGTCATGATTAGGGTATTCATTCCCATTTCATTATTTTCTCGGTATATTATTAACACAACACTTTATCTTTAATTTGTTCATGTTAATATACTCGTGAGTAATTAGAGTAACTTAACAAGTTTTTTTTCTAGTTAGTCATTCAAAAGAATAATTTGTACAATATATTTGCTTTTTTCTAAACGGGACAAACTATATATTACATGTCCCTCAAATGGGTGTCTTCTTGCAGATTATAAGTATTTATAATACATCAACACTCAGTTCCAAAAAAAGTGACGCACTTGATTTTTGATTCAAGTTCAATGTCTTATATCTTCTAAACTAGTGGATCGATTTTGAGCAATTTTTTTTTCGTAGGTAGGTAATACCTTTGTCTTTCAGTAAAAATGAAACAAATGAAAAATTTCTCAAAGATTCTTGGATAATAATGTAATAACTCAAACTATGCTTTTTTGCTATTTTTTGACTTGCCCTGTGTATTAGTTGAGGATTCGTATACAAACTGTTTACCCCCTATATGAAAGACCCTTTTTTGTGAGCATTTTGTTTTTTTTTCACCCACTTATCTCTAAAATTGACCGAATTACAGCTTTTTTGCTGAAACCTTACCAAGCTGCATAGTTGTTAATAGAAAAGCTTAGACAATGTTTCTTTTTTTTAACTTAAAATAACAATAAACGGATAAGAATTTGAAAAATGTGTCTAGAACCGAATATTGGCTTCTCTATAGCAACTCTGAGAGCCTCTTATCTTGTAGCATACTCAAAATTAAGTTTCTTATTCTTTCTATTGGTACCCGACGCATTCTTTTGATGTTGTACCTGCCAATTCTGCTAGCCGCTCCAGAGACGTGCGAGAACGCACCCTTCTTAATTTATTCCACAAATGTTTTACTGCATTCATATCGGGGCTTCTCGTAGGCCTTATAATGTAGCAATACGTTGCTTTAGTGAATGATGGACGTAGTAAACGCTACGCCGCTCATGCTGTGGAGGTCCCTGAAGCAACAGCTCGTAGAGCGATCCTGAACGATATAAACAAACAGGAAGCTTTGCTCGGAAGGTGAGTTCTATGGTCGCTCTCGAAAAACCTCCCCTAGAGATGATCGCTTTGTGAGACTGCTGATTTTACGGAATCGATCGAAGACGGCTGTGAAATTTCAAGAAGATCTTCGTCAAATTCGAGATGTTATAGTGAGTAAGCAGACGGTTTGTAGCCGAAATGAACTTAAAGGCTAGGAGTCCTGCAAAAGGTCCTGAATTACTACCTCAACACCGTATTGCTCGGATATACTTCGTACAAAATTATGGAGAATGGACTAATCGTGAATGATCAAATATCTTGTTTACTGATGAATCAAGGTTTTGCCTTACTATGGTGGATGGGAGAAAAAGAGTGTGGAGAAGAACTGGCGAAAGATTCAATCAGTCTTTGATAACAGAATGCGATAATTTTAATGGTAGTTCAGTTATGGTGAGGTGTGGAATTTCCATGAATAGACGTACACCCCTTCATGTTTTTCCCATTAGACAGTCAATGACAGCCCAAATTTACGTCAATGACATTTTAAAGAGGCATGTGTTACCTCTTGCTGATTTAGTTGGTAACAATTTTATTCTGATCCAGAATAATGCCCGACTGCATATCGCAGCAATAGTGCATAACTTCCTAGAAACTGCGGGTATCGCCACATTACAGTGGCCTACGGGAAGCTCCGATATGAATGAAATAGAACATTTGTGGGATGAATTAGGAAAAAGGGTGCGTTCAAGCGAAAGGTCTCTTGAAAGCCTAGCAGAATTGACAGATTCGTTACAGAAGAATGGGGCAGTATACCAATGGAAAGAATAGGAAACCTAATTTCAAGTATGCCAAGCAGATTAGAAGCTCTCAGAGAAAAATCTTCATGGCCATATGATATAGTCTACAGTAAAGTACAGTTATGTAAAAAACTAGTTAATAAAAAAATTAGGAATTAATTAATGTTTGCTTTTGAACGGCAATAGTCGTGTATGAAAATGTATCGCTGTATTTAATTTTCGATAAAAGTTTATTTTAAATAATTGGTATTAACAACTTGTGAAAATAACAAAATGCTTTTCAATTTCGCATACAAACAAGTCAAAAAGTAGTATATTTTAGTGTTTTAAGACAAACAGTACGTGCTTTTAAATATACTGAGCTTTTCCTTAAACCCACAAATTAAAAGTTTTTATCTACATACAGTGTGTCACAAACAATATATAGATAAAAATGATGATGAAAGTGACAATAAAATATTTTAAATTTCTTCTAATTTTAACAATTTCCATTCTCAAAACCAATTTGCGAACTCCACATGATTTTAATTGACCTTTAGTTTAATTACTTTCCTTTACTAAACAAACAAGCCACCTTTAAGAATTTTGGGTTTTGTGACGAGTATGTCCTAACAGGTTTCACACTTTTTTTGGATTCTGTAGGACAATTCTAGTAAATTGAACGCTTTTACACACAACTATATGGATTAGAAAAAAAAACCAAAAATTTCACAGTTTTCCCTATCATTTAGTGCAAAAACTCTCTATTATGAAGTTTTTAACAGAACACAGAAAAAAAAATTGCTAAACGTTTATCAAAATATTTGCCCTGGTCTTGTTCCTCATTTAAAGGTATAAACTAAAATAATTTCATTATTCGTTGGTATACAATGGCTGGCAGAAGAAATTCTATGATGATATACCTGGCAAAATCTACTATATTCACTATTATATAATTACTCTGGTAAGGTGAAGATAGCAAGTTTAAGAATTCCCCAGAATACGCAGTTGTAACGGCAATCCATCTTACCCATAGCCCTAAGAACCATGTACAATTATTTCAAATTGGCACTTCGAACCAGCCTTCTGTATTTTTAGTACGAATATTGTGATAAACTTTATAAGTGTGTATTTTAGCCAAAACCAAGAATGCAACCTATATATCTAAATATCTTGTTTACTGATAAATCAAGGTTTTGCCTTACTATGGTGGATGGGAGAAAAAGAGTGTGGAGAAGAACTGGCGAAAGATTCAATCAGTCTTTGATAACAGAATGCGATAATTTTAATGGTGGTTCAGTTATGGTGAGGGGTGGAATTTCCATGAATAGACGTATACCCCTTCATGTTTTTCCCATTAGGCAGTCAATGACAGCCCAAATTTACGTCAATGACATTTTAAAGAGGCATGTGTTACCTCTTGCTGATTTAGTT
This sequence comes from Kuschelorhynchus macadamiae, assembly GCA_030620095.1. Lineage (NCBI taxonomy): Eukaryota > Metazoa > Arthropoda > Insecta > Coleoptera > Curculionidae > Kuschelorhynchus > Kuschelorhynchus macadamiae. The sequence continues at coordinate 525,317 of JAUTXW010005188.1, read as the reverse complement.
CGTAACAATTTTATTCTGATGCAGAATAATGCCCGACTGCATATCGCAGCAATAGTGCATAACTTCCTAGAAACTGCGGGTATCGTCACATTACAGTGGCCTACGAGAAGCTCCGATATGAATGCAATAGAATATTTGTGGGATGAATTAGGAAAACGGGTGCGTTCACGCGAAAGGCCTCTTGAAAGTCTAGCAGAATTGACAGATGCGTTACCAGAAGAATGGGACTGTATACCAATGGAAAGAATAGGAAACCTAATTTCAAGTATGCCAAGCAGATTAGAAGCTCTCAAAGTCGCAAGAGGCAATACTCGGTATTAAGCACATTGTTCAAGTTCTTTTTTATTCAGTTATTGTTATTTTCCGTTAATAAAAAAAGTTTTATAAAATTCATATCATTCCTAATCTAAACTACCCAAATGAGACTTTACTGAATTTGCTGTTTTGATTTATTTTTTGTTTGTCATGCATATCCGCCATTTTCGGTGTGCCGTTTGTTCAATGCTTTTAGAGTAACATTTCCAATACTGCATTCATTGGAATGAAGTTTTAAAGCTGATGCAAATGCTCATATGAAGCGAATTGATGTGCCGCTTACAACACCTGATTTTTTGTATTACACATTTTAAACACTAAAGTCCCGACATATGGGTACAGGCCAAAACTTTTGGCAACAAGATTATTATAAATAGTTAAATAATTTAGCGAATTATCTACTAAAGCAAAATACAACATGTAAAATAAATGTTGTCCTTACGTTTAATAAGTTTAGTTTCACATAAAAGCCAAACAAAAATATTATATTATGGTATGTTAAAACAATATAAAATGGAAAAAAACGAGATTACCGATCGGGATTTTATCAAATGTATACAATCTCGACCATAATAACCATGTCTACTGGGGATTTTAAAATTCTCTTGATATCCTGATGATCGGGGATTTTATCCACGACCTTTATTTTATCACATAACTTCAAAAACTGACTTCAGCGTACGAATGACTAGTTCATTTCCATCTACCTAAATCAGGTTTGACAACAATAATAAAGGTTTTACTGCCTCTTAGTGTTCTGCATTTTTTCCATTAAATTGATCTTTAAAGTTCGACAAATCATCTCCAAGCCCTAAGAATACTGGATGGTCATCTATATTATAAAATGAACATAATGCTAATAAAAACTATAGTAATAAAACTTACGTGACATTCGCAATCTTCGTTGCCCATTTCTCCCAGGTTTGCTCCAACATTTCTCCATTGGGATCAACCAATTTTACACCATTATCTGGTTCTGGGTTATGTGAAGCTGTTATCATTACTCCAATTACGGCTGAAAATATGTATATCTTAAAATATGTTTTGTATCAAATAAGAACCCTTTAGTACATATTCTTATGACCATGAAACAAACCAGTAATCGTTTAGTTTCTGTAACACATTTTAAACGTTCTGAACTTATTAAATAAAAAATCGGTAAATTCACTTTACCCAAAATTTCCCCCGTAAAATCATACACTACACTACACACATCAAGAAAAATAAATAATGGCATGGTTTAAAAATTAATAAATAAATAAATACCGTCTTTCTGTGTGAACAAAAGATACACCTACTCTATAAAGTGAAAATGGCCAGATTATGGTTACTCTTACACCTAATACTTCCACTCACAATCTGTGTACAGCTATAAAATAAATGGAATTCAAGTTACATTTACCTTTAATTACACTCGAAAAGAAATTAAATCAACTTAAAATGTATCTACCTAATCTGGTTATACAATAATTGTAGCTTTTATTTTAAGCCTATTTGACTTAAGGGACTTGATTTGAGACCAGAGCTTAAAGGATTGTACACACCCACGATCATATACGAAACCTCAAACCTGAAACCTGAAACAAGGCAGTTCGATGCTGGGGCATTGTCAAGCAGTCTCGATGTCTAACATCTCTATTACGAACAAGATTTCGGAATATCAATTTTCCTCTGAAATACATTGGAACCAATGATCCCAATGCCTTCATCAAGAACACAAAAAAATGCAATTTCACAATGTCACATTTCAGTTCTTTTAAGTTACAGAAAACGTGGTCATATTTTCGTAAGTGGTATATAAAATCACAACAAACATTCTGTCGATATTGCAACCGACTTTTAGAAGAAGAATCTAAACACGGGTAGTTGACAATATTACAATAATTAAATCTCGACAACACTAGCAATTTTTTCTCACTTTAAAGTCAAGTATAGGTTTTCATGTTAACATAAATTAAAAAGAATTATTTATATTGGTGTTTAGCTTATTCAGCTCAGGTATGTAGGTTTGTTTTTGTTAATATTTATATATATATATATATATATATATATATATATATATATATATATATATATATATATAAATATATATATATATATATATATATATATATATATATATATATATATATATATATATATATATATATATATATATATATATATATATATATATATATATATATATATATATATATATATATATATATATATATATATATATATATATATATATATATATATATATATATATATATATATATATATATATATATATATATATATATATATATATATATATATATATATATATATATATATATATATATATATATATATATATATATATATATATATATATATATATATATATATATATATATATATATATATATATATATATATATATATATATATATATATATATATATATATATATATATATATATATATATATATATATATATATATATATATATATATATATATATATATATATATATATATATATATATATATATATATATATATATATATATATATATATATATATATATATATATATATATATATATATATATATATATATATATATATATATATATATATATATATATATATATATATATATATATATATATATATATATATATATATATATATATATATATATATATATATATATATATATATATATATATATATATATATATATATATATATATATATATATATATATATATATATATATATATATATATATATATATATATATATATATATATATATATATATATATATATATATATATATATATATATATATATATATATATATATATATATATATATATATATATATATATATATATATATATATATATATATATATATATATATATATATATATATATATATATATATATATATATATATATATATATATATATATATATATATATATATATATATATATATATATATATATATATATATATATATATATATATATATATATATATATATATATATATATATATATATATATATATATATATATATATATATATATATATATATATATATATATATATATATATATATATATATATATATATATATATATATATATATATATATATATATATATATATATATATATATATATATATATATATATATATATATATATATATATATATATATATATAGAAATACTATTTTACATTTTAATAAACATCTCTGAACTGCTGTATTCGTATTGTATTGGTGATTTTAAATACCTGATTTAGTTTTCATCTGCTAAGGAATCGCTCCATTACAATTTAAATCCTGAGATATAGGGTTTCATTACAGTATCTTATCATCATCCCTAAATATCAGGCGTATATCCCAAATCAGACCCAAATTTTCAGTACTAAAAGAGAAACTCAGATTTTCATTTAACTGTTTTAGTCTCAGAGTCTGACAATACAAAAGAAGTTGAGTCTTGTCTGGATTAATTTTTAAGTTATGTTCATTAGTTCATAGTTCATCATAGATGAAGTACCTGGACATAATGAGGATAAGTCTACACATGAGAGTTAAAACGGACACCTGAAACTATTTTTCCAGCAGATGCTAACTTATTTTTAACACGCACTTTTTGCTATCTACCTGATAGGTAGTTGCAAAAAAAATATCATATAACGCTAGTCAAAACCCAATTATTTCAATTTTGTACAAAGTAGATCATGATCCAGCATATCAAAGGCCTTTATTATATATTGTCTATCAAATTCAACAAAGTTATTGATGTGCTGTGACCATTCCAAAAGCTAGATTGCCGAACTGGAAATAAATTGTATGTGTATAGCTCTTTCTATAACCTTGGACATAACTGGCAATAAATTAATAACTCGAAGTTACCTGAAAGAACAAGGGTTATTAACTTTTGGTACTGGAAATACAATGGACTCCTTCCAGCAATCTGGGAAGTATCCATATTCAAGACAGCAATTGATAATATGGGCGAGGGGGACTAAGATAACTGGTAGACTAAGTTTAAGCATAAATAGGATAAGCTCATCACTGCCAGCAGCATTTGACTTTATATCATAAACACATTTAAGGATTGAAACAGGAGTTTCCATCTTAAAACAATTTACTTGCGATTGCAGTAATGATACTTCGTTTCATATTCTTTAACTATTTACTTCTAATTTGCTAAAATATAAGAAAATTGAATATAATAATTCTATAGAAACCCTGATTCTTGGGAAAAGTTTGAAAAGGTACAATATCTTTCGGGGATCGCAAGCATTGTCCAATCTTTTTATGTGTATTGAAGATGTACGCATGTTAAACCGTCGAAGTAATCATCCTATTTTGTCTGTAGTGCCTTGTATGTAGAGCAGAATGACACTACGCCTGTCAACGACTCAATTTCCATTATATCAGATATATTGGATCATAATAAGAACCTAATAGACCTAGTGGAAGCTGCTATCTACTTATTTCAAGGAACTTTTTATGAACAAACTTCAGGGGCAGCAATGGGATCTTATCACCTGTGGTAGTGAATATCTTTATGGTAGCCTTTGCAGATATTGCTCTAACATCCGCTCCACTAAAACCAAAACACCAACACACTGATTGGAGATATCGAAACTAACCGAACCTCTGAGAGGGAATGGTTATTGCACTGAAGATATTACGCGTTTAATTAAAAGATATAGTAATCTAACTCCACGAATGGAGAATGATAAGGTGCTACCGTTAGGTAGTGTTGTTCTGCCCTACATAAACGGAACTACAGACAAAATAAGGAAGTAAAATATTCAACACACATAAGAAGATTGAACAATGTTTGCGATCCCCGAAAGATATTGTACTTTTTCAAACAGAAGGGGTATATAAAATTCCTTGCTCCTGTAGAGAAGTGTATGTGGGAGAAACAGAACGCTCAAATCCACTAGACTTAAGGAACATGAACAATGTATTAAAAAGGAACATTGTTCAATCTGCTGTAGCCGAACACCAGTATATCATATTATAAATGTAATGTAAACGAAACCATGGTTCCAGCATCGGTTCCGGGATTTTGTAAAGAAAAAAATTAGGGAATATATTGAAATTTTTAAACATACAAAAAATTTCAATAGATTCTCTAAATTTTTGTTTATAAACTCCTGGAACCGATGCTAGAACCTTGGTTCCGACACGTCACTGTAAGGAAGGAGTAAGCTCATCTTTAATAAGAACAAACGTACCGATTTTAGGTTCTTCTCTCTCTGAGGTGTCAGCAGGTATGAATTTAAAATTGCCTCAATTTGACATAGCTTAGAATATAATTGTGCATAAGTAGGAATTTGAGACCCAATTACGCGAAGTAAATGGGTTTTAACGGACTTAATTCCCGACTCCCAAATTCGGCACAGAATGCGGAATAAAATGCCAAGAGATAGTCTCTGATAGCGATTTTAGAAAGTTTAATTAATTCCTTGTTAGTTTTTACAAGATTTGTGGCGTTGTCAGAAAACAAAGCAGCTGAAAATGTTCAGCTAACATCTGAAACAAGCTCCAAATGTTTAGCTTTTGTAGCTAAACAAATAAATATGCAAATATAAGCTCTCGTAGTTTTAGCACCTCTATGTCTATTTAAGGTAAAAAGTATGCTTCCGCTAAAATCAATTCCACTGGAAGAAAAAGGTTTCTTTGTGTTAACGCGAGAGCGAGGCAAATTTCCCATTATTGGTTGATAACTATGAGGTTTTGCCTTAAAGCAACAGACACAGTGAGATAAAACTTTTAATTTCTCGTTTAGCCGATAAAATTACTAAATATTGCTACATGCAATATTTAATAGGAATATATTCAATAAATTGAAGAACCTACTCTCGCGAGGTAATAATATTAAATGCTTATACCTGCTACTCTTATCAGTCCTTCACTACGTAAGAAAAATTTAATTTTTGAATCGATATTATTTTTAATATTCAAAATAACATTTAAAAAATATTTGCTTTGTTTATTTTTAGTGATTATTTTTAGGGCTGAAAGGAGCTCAAAAAGGAAATACTATTTTTAATTTTCTCTCTCTTCGGTTGGCAATTATTTATAAATCGCAAAATATAAGTGACAATTTTTTGAGGATTTAGTTGAGATGGCACATATGTCCAATAATCTGGATTAACATTTTCTTGTATAAAACTAACGCGGTGTCTATAAAAGATTTCCACCTTGGACGTGACTTAATCCACGCCAACGTAACCATAGAATCGGAAAAAGCAAAAATATTTTTTATGGTAATTTTTTTTTGATAATATATCAACTAGATATTTAATAACTTCGGACAACAAAGTTGCAGCTAAAAGTTCGATTCTGGGAATAGATAAAGTTTTAAGCGAGGCGATGCGCGAAATAGCCAAAACAAAATATTCATGATTTTTTAACACTCGAATATAAAAATATAAACCACACATGCATAACCCCTTTCCCTCCCATCGCAGAATCCACATAAATGTATTGTTTCAGCGACCCTTAATTCAAAGGTAATGCAAAGCTTTCTAAAATGGGGAATTCATTCGAGAATTGTTCCCATTGGCGTAAAATTTCGTGAGGCGTTTTGTTTTCCCATTCTAAGCCAAGGACCCATAGTTGTTGAATTAAGTATTTTAGGGAAAAAGTTAGGAGTCAAAAAACCGAGAGGATCGTAAACGTGGGCTAATTTCGAAAACATATTTCGTTTTGTGCAATTTTTATGACTTGCGTTTACATTAAAACGAAGCTGAAGAGGGATGCCAACATAATCCCAAAATGTTGTTACATCAGCTGAATCGAGCGAAAGTACAGCGGGATTTACTAAAAAGGGATCGAGAGGTGAGATAACTTTCTTTTTAAGTAACATAATAAGTTCTTTTTGTAAGATCAAAGCATCCTGAAGACTCTCATATAAGGTCATAACGTCCTCTATGTAGGTATCGCTTAAAAGTACTCTAAAAGCAAAGCCAGGTAAGGCGAAGAGTTGATCCCGTACGTAACTGTGCGTAGGTTAAAAACAAGAATGGGATTATTTAAATTAAAACTCCATACATTTTTTTTATCATTTCTATGTTCCGGTGATACTAAAATATGTCTATACATTTTTTAAAAATCAGCGGTCAAGACAACTGAATGTAAGCGAAAATTCAATAAAATATGAATATAATAATAATAATAATAATAATAAGACGTTTATTAATCCAATAACAAGTAATTATACATTGACATTACCAACAGGAATAATTATTTTGGATTAAAAGGCCTTTGAGTCAGCTTCCTGAGACAAATTCAGGTGCTGTTGAGGCCTTGCTCTTAAACATTACTAAATATAACAAAAATCTATAAGAGAAAAAATTGAAAGAAAAAAAAAATATAACCATTTACATAGATAATTATATTATATATTCGGAAAAAGGATAAACACAGACAAGAAGCAAAGTAAAAGTTAAATTAAAAAAGAAGAAGGAAGAGAAAGTAACAGCTAAAATAGAGGGAGAAGGAAGTAAGACCTAAAAACTAACAAAAGTAGACACCAAAGTGCTGGGTCACCTGTATTACATTTTATAAATTATTAAAATCATAAAAGTGATAAATAAATCTTATACAGAGCAAACAGACATTATGCAAGCAAAGTTTTCTTTATTTTCCGTTTAAATACAGAAATACTTTGTAATGAGGAGCAGTTGATGTTATATTTATTGGAAAGTGCGGCAGACCAATATGAAAATGACCTTTTGAAAATGTCTTTTCTATGAGCTGGAATTGTAATCAAGGTTTTGCGCCGTAAATTTAAATTATGAACATCAGTCCTAAATGATAATTTGTCAAATAAGTATTCTGGTGATTTATGTTTAATTATTTTGAAAATAAAACATGTAGAGTGAAGTAATCGACGATCATGCATATTCAGCCAACCAAGTTCTTTAAGTTTATTTGAAACACCTCGCCCACGCCTAATCCCAAATTGAAACGAATGCAAGAATTTTGAAGCTTTTGAACTCTTCTTATATCTAGACTATCCAAGCACGGGCCATACACACTGTCACAGAAATTAAGCAGAGAGAGTATTAAAGAGTCACATAGCAAAATTTTAGTTTGTTTATTTAAAAAATGTCTATGGTTAAAAAGAGATTTAAGGGTGCTGTAGGCTACTTTTAATTTTGATGTTATATGTTCTTGAAACCTCAGCTTATTATCAATAATTAGACCTAGATTTCTGACACTTTCCTGGAAAGGTATGGGATTGTTATTAATTTGAATATTTAATCCATTGTTAATGTCGGCTCTCAATGGTTCGCTACAAAAAAGCAATGCAACAATCTTTTTTGGATTTATGTTTAAAACATGTTTTTTGAAATGTCATATATAGCTGATAAGTCTTTATTGATGTAATCATTGGCAACCTGAAGAGAGTGAGGACTAAAAGAGTAATAAATCTGCGTGTCATCAGCATACAGATGGTACTTACATTGCTTTAATTCCTTCACGATGTTTGAGGTATATACCGACTATAGAAGTGGTGCTAATATACTCCCCTGGGGAACACCAGATTTCAATCTTAGCATAGACGAGACACTGCCATTAAGATCAACTGGCTGAAATCTATTTGTTAAGAATGATTTTATAAGACCTATAGCATTATCTGAGAAACCGTAATAATGTAATATCGAGATTAAAGTTGAATGATTCAGCATATCAAAAGCTTTACTGTAATCTAACATAATCAAAACCGTGGCATTATTTCTATCCAATTCCCGAAATATATCATCTGTTATATCGCTAAGGGCTGTAGCACAACTGTAGCCTCTGCGAAATCCGGACTGTTTTGAAGGAATAATATTAATTGTAAATAAAAACGACTGCATTTGTTTTTCCAAGCATTTCTCGAGTACCTTCGACAAAACAGGCAAAACTGAAATTGATCTTTGATATATTTTTGTAATTTAGGCCCCGAAAGTAAAACATAATTTAGAGACATCTGAGTACTCGGTTCATGAACACTAGCCTTAAAAAGAACTTTTCGTTTTACTACCAACAGGTGAAGGCTTGATAATGCAACTATTTGTTTCGATTTCACGATCGGTGGCGTACTCCATATGTCCAAGGTCCATATTTTCCTTCATAAAATTCGAATACGCTAAATACAAATCTAAAAAACGGTCATCACGATTCGTTTATTATCGGGGAAGTGCGGCAGCGGATCCTCTAAACATCGAAACGGTGAAGATACAATAAAGGGATCTTATTAAAATAATGTTCACATATTTGATCTTCGGGCTTAGGAGATACTTTGGTGGACAAGTTTTCTACTTCCCAAAATTTAGTGATAAAATTTCTAAGCAATTAATTGTCACATTGACACAAAAGGATTGAACAGTTAAATCATTAATTAAATTAGGGGTTTGATTAACTTGGCCCATCAAATCCAAAAATTTTATTCAATGTGTATGGATGATTAGAATTAAAACTAGTTATTTTTTCTCGTTTTATTAGTAAAGAAAAGATCAGCTCCGATTAATAATGAATTGGGAGAAGGTTTAGAAAAGGTTGGGTCTGCCAGGGGAATATTTTTAATAAAGCCCCAATTGTCAATATTTATTTCTTGAGGGGGTAACTCACTACAAATTTTCGGCAAAATTATTGCGTTAGTAGAAATACAGATATCGGAATGTTGTACCGGACAGATTTTAAGACAAATCTAAACCCACTTGTGAAACCATTTTATTTCCAAAAACACCCTGTATATCCGTACTGAGAGTGTCTAGGCAGTCCTAACTGATTTGCTAATTTTTTAGTTATAAATGTAGTTTGTGACCTGAGTCTAAAACAGATTTGTTGATAATTTCTGCGATTATCGAAAATTTTTACTAAAGCTGTAGATAACAGGACTTGCGATTGTGAGGAACCGCAATATGTTAGGGAATTATTCATAATATTTAAAGAATCTCTATTTGTTTGACTGAGAAATATTTTGGGCGTGATTTTATTGTAAATTATTTTCAGAAATACTAGGTCTAATAGTCTGAGGCAAAAACTGAGACGTGTTTATCTTAAATTGCCTGATATTCGAATTTTCTTAAAACTGACGTTTTGCTTGTCACAGCGTAAAAGAGAATGATGTCTGGGATTGCAAAAACGACAAGAAATTGTAGATTGACATTTTAAAGTATTGTGCACATTACTTAAACAATTTAAGGACAAGCGGTTATTTTTTGCGAACTAAAAGCGTTCCAAAGTGACTTTAGATTTAAAAATAGAACAATTAAAGGTCAAATGTTGTGCATTACATACTATACATTTTAGGCTAGGTGAGATATGCGTATCTATAAGAGATTTTGTCTGATTATATTTATTACTAAAAGACTTTTTATAATTATTTGGCGATTTACATTAGAATTTTTTTTATTTTCTGATTTGGCCTATAGTGAATAAAGTGAGTTTCATTGGGAATCGAGAAAAGTAAGAATATCCAATCAATCAATTTTCCATTAAGTAAAGAACGTTTTAACAATGAAATGAATCGGATTAAAAATATAGCTAAAAGTAATGGATATAGTGATAATGTTGTACATAAATTAGTAAATAAACATAAGCTTAAGAAAATGTTAAAAGATGCCACTACTCTTCAAACACCTGAGGCTTCCAATAAGTTCATAGTAATCCCATATGATCCCAGATATACGAGAGGTTTAGAAAAAGTATTTAAAAACGTAGGTTTTAGAGTAGCCTACAAAACGGAGAACAGTTTGAAAAATCTCTTTGGAAACCCCAAAGACAAAGTCGACTTGAGGGAGAGGAGTGGCATCTATGAAATTAGCTGTAATGACTGCGATCTAAAATATGTTGGGCAAACTAAACGCTCCATAAATATTCGTTTTAAAAAACACATGGCACATTTAAGATACGGAAGAACAGAAAAGTCAAGCGTTGTCCTACATGCTTTGGAAAACAATCACCGAATAGGAATAAATAATCTTAAGTTGATTAAAAATATATCTAATAATAGATTATTGGATGCATTTGAGAGTATAGAAATAGTTAAATGTGGTAAGAAAGCCCTAAATAAAGACAGAGGGCCTATTCCCTATAGTCCCCTCTATTGTTTACTTGAAAACGGTGCAGTCGGGTGTAACCAAGTGTGACCACATTTACCTATAAATAGTCTCGGTTAGGATAAGTTACTTTAGTTTATATCATCTGCTGATGATGCTAACTTGGTTAGCGAAACGCGCGTCCAGAACGTAACAAGTTGTGGTGTAGTGCGGTTAGAACTCTTGTATTTTGATCTATCTTCCACCACAGGTTCCAGTATTAGGACATATCTAAAAACGTTGGAAAAGCGGTTATACCACCTATACAGGTCACTAATTTTAATTTCGATAGATAATATGTAGGAGAAAGAAGACAACTGGTTTAATCTCAAAAAAAGAGTTTTGTAAATACTTTTTGTTTCGTAATATCTGTTTTCAAAGTCATTAAAAATGATACATTCTTCATCTAGTTTTTCCAGTGGTTGAGAGTAAGCTTCAACAATCTGTGTTTGATATAGATGAAAAGAATCTTTTATATCAGTTAAATCTAAATATCTTACTTCAGACAACAGCCTTTTAGCTTTATTTAACAACAGATTCCCGAGCTAATACCTCAACAATTTTCATACGGCCTATTTGAATGTTTCATAAAGCCTCTGCGTTTTTAAGGGCAGTCGAGATTATCTAACGTAAACAATTTAACTTATTTGTGAATGTTTTTTAAAAAAAGCAACAGCAAATAGGACTGGCAAAATGGATAGTGTTTCTGTTATTCCAGTAAAATTAAGAAATGCACGTTTTAGGTGTGTGTTCGATACCTGTATTTCTGAACTTTTCAATACAAGAAAATATTAAGGTCAATCGCAAATTCCAACAAGACCAGCCATAATTTAAATTTTACCCTACAATTTTTTTTTTTGATTTTTAATGAGCACTTCACAGACTATAGTTTTTCGAAAATCTTTGAACAAAAAAAAACACAATTTTATTCGATTCGTTTTATGGTCAATTTAAAAGAAAACCATTTATAAAAAAGAAACGACTTGCATATAGCTTCAACGAGAGTTAAGACGGATTGTGTTCATTTGAATTTTTTTTTGCTCTTAATGACGATTTTACTGTATATAATTAACCAATATCTTAAAAAAAATATACATATATTTATAAAAACGTAGCAATGAAATGGCTATAAAAAAGCGACTTTCTTTCAGGTAATTGTCTTGGTTCTTAGGGGTACCCATTTTCGTGCTACAAACTAGCGTGCACCAGCATTCTTATAAAATGCTTATGAACAAAAATACTAGCGGAACGTAAGAATGTCAATTGATTGATGGCGCGATGCGATATTAATACATAAATAAGTTGTGAAACTCATTCAAACAGCACGCCCCAAAATCTTGATACATGTCCATCTATACACTCCAAAATAAAGATTGCCAGTAGAGGTAGGCAATTATCGCATAAGGGAACAAGGAGACGTTTTTATAAAGGCATACATCAATCTTCAGAATTTGACAGTTTTGCAAACGGTTTGTGAATATAACAGTAACAAACATCATACTGGTAGTCATCTTAGCCTCTTTTGATCTTCAACATTTTAACCCTATTGGTAATCGGCTGAGTATACTTTTTTGATAATATTTACACATATAAACTGTGTTAGTTATCTTGCATGTTCCTCAATATTTATTATTCAGGGTAAAAAAATATTAAATATATATTAGCTTTATCCTGAAATTTCCAAGCAATAAATATTTTTATTTATTAACAAAAGTTCAAGATAACACAATTTATTAACACACAATTTAAAACTATATACTGAACTAAATGACAGTCCTTAGCTTCCTTGACAAAAAAAGATAATGATTTTTTTTAATAAATTGTTTTTTTTTTTTTTAATTTTAATAACTTTATTTTTATAAACTATAATAAAATGAATTATGTCATATAATATATTCTTCCATAAAAAAAGATTATAGACCAGAAAATGGAATTTTACCGATTTTCAAACATTTTATTAGACTACCATTTTCTTTTTCCAATACAATTCCCACAAAAGTTCTAACATTTCATCCCTACATATCACTATCTCACTAGTAGTTTTTTGATACTAATATTTTAAATAATTTATTAGGCTGCTATTTTTGTTCCGCTATAATAGCCTCACACAAAAATGTTATAATTTAACACATGTTACAGCGAATTTTGATACAAAACTTGAGGTAAATAGTAGTTTATTTTTAACAGTATATTAGGTCTTTATTTTGTTCCTCCAAACTGGATTTATACCAAATACGTTGCAATTTCATCCCCATATTACCCTTGATTTTTTAGTAAAATTCATGTAAACCGCAAATATCTGCGAAAATCTCAATAGGTGATTTTTTTTGAAATTACTTAAAAAGAAAAAATTAATTTTTATTAAAAATTTTAAGACATTAACTTTATTTTAAAGCATCTTTACTTTTTTGTCAATTTTAACTTTCAGGCCTACATCTTTTCAATTAAATAAAGCTTGTTATTATCATTTTTTTTTTATAAAAGAAAGATATTATTACAGTTAAAAGCCGCTACTAATTTTTGAAACATTATAGTAATCCGGCATTTCGTTCGTATAGTTGAACCAAGCAAAAATATCGAAGAAGCAATTATTATGGTACTGTCACACGCATATGGTATTTAATCGTAGGGTAATGTACACTTTAGGATGCAGTCACACAAACATCTTCGAGTAACTACAACTAACTAATTATAACTTAGTCTTTAGCTTTGAAGTCTTTTGAAGTGCCAATGTCAAAACTGGCAAATATTAAACTACTGATATCACACGGCAATGTGCCCACCCTTTTTAAAGAATGCATTTTTAGTCAACAGCACTTGGTTGTATGTGACTGATCACGATTGAAGACTATCCGGCGTAACTGGTTCCTAAGAGTACTATTTGTAGTCTGATAGGTAGTACATTACCACACCAGTGTGACAATATAATAATAAATAATAATAATAATAATAATAAATATATTACCAGTATTGCAGAAATTACAATTCATTTTTTACAATATCAATCTTAAGTACTTTTTGATTTTCCATCTATACAGTTTTATTTTAGCACCTAAGGAACTAAACCTCCATAAGTGCTATATTAAGACTTAAAACAAACTAGTGCGAGATCACAGTACATTAAGTAAGACTTAAAAAAAATTTAAAAGTATTCTAAATCTATTACAGTTTTCAACTATAGTATAAACGATGTGAATCACAACAAAAAACAAAACAAAAAAGTGCTAGATCAAGGTACACTGAGTAAGACTAAAAGAATATTTCAAATTTGTTATAGTTTTCTGCTATAAACTCCCTACAACATCTTTTAAAACAAGCTAGAGAAATTATATTTCTTATTATTATGGGCAAAGTAATGTAAATTTTTGGTGTAAGGTAACTGATGAATCTAAGATTGCTGGTAGTGCTAAATTTAGGAATCACAAGGTGTCTGTTTATGTTATTTCGGGTTTCATGTGAGTGATTCACATAGTTTTTCAATTGAGCAGTCTTATGTACAAATAAAGATGCAGACAAAAGGTATATTGATTTAATATTGAAAATTTCGGCCGAATACAGCAAATAAGTGGAGTAACATTTACTTTTTTTATATATGACTTTCAATATAAAATTTTGAGCAACATTTAGAGGTTGCAAGGCATTTTTGTACAGACCTCCCCATACAATTATACCACACCTAATCATTGACTCTATCAGCGCTTTATATACAGATATCAAGAGTTGTTTTCCGAGAATCTCTCTTAATATGTAAAACTTATGAATCAACTGTCTAATATTTTTCGTTAATTTCATAACATATTGTCCCCACTTTAAATTATTGTCTATGATTATCCCCAAGTATTTTATAGAGTCCACCTCGTGGATCACAAAATCGGGATTCCCAATTTCCAACCTATCGAAATCAGGATGGCCATATGATGAAAGGGAAAAGGCAATATAGTTGGTCCTAAAGGCATTAAAGGTTAATTTGAAAGAGTCTAACCAATTTTTTATTATTGAAATACCATTTACAGTAGAATTTTTAACATGTACCCCATGTGTCTCCTGAAAATATAACGGCCGTGTCATCAGCATAAGATATTACTGTACCATTTTTTATTATAAGACTAGTCAAAGAATTAATGTATGTAATAAAAAGAATAGGCCCCAGGACAGTTCCCTGGGGTATTCCTATTTTAATATATAATGGATCACTATGTGTATGTTTTATTTTAAGTAGTTGTTGTCTGTCAGTAAGATAACTTTCAAAAACCTTCAACACGGTTCCCCTCACTCCATAGGTGTTAAGAACATTCAAGAGCGAATCATGAGGCACCGTGTCAAATGCCTTTGCAAGATCCAGGAAGACTGCAAGGCACTTCCTGTTGTTATCCAAACTGCTAGCTATCTGTTTGGTCAGTTCATATATGGCATTCTCAGTGCCCATGCCGCTTGTAAAAGCAAATTGATTTTTTGAGAGTATGTTATTATTTTGAAGGAAACTACTAACCTATCCTTTAAGCACTTTTCAAAGATCTTAGAGAAATTACATATTACGCTTATGGGTCGATAGTTATTAATGTTGGTTTTGTCACCAGCTTTATAGACAGGGGTGACAAATGAGGTTTTAAACATCCTTGGTATTATTCCGGTTTTAAAGATCAAGTTTATTATGTAAATTAAGGGATCTATTAAGTAGATATGAAAATATTTAATTAGTCTGGTATCGATACCATCTATATCAGACGCACAGTTATTTTTTAATGAGTTTATGTGTTTAATAATTTCATTTTTGTTAACTGGTTTCAGGAACATTCAAGAGGCTGCAGTATGATTTATCATTGTTTTAGCTACAAGATTTTCTATTTTTTTTTTGTATATC
Source organism: Kuschelorhynchus macadamiae (assembly GCA_030620095.1). Classification (NCBI taxonomy): domain Eukaryota; kingdom Metazoa; phylum Arthropoda; class Insecta; order Coleoptera; family Curculionidae; genus Kuschelorhynchus; species Kuschelorhynchus macadamiae. The sequence goes on along the minus strand of JAUTXW010005188.1, from coordinate 509,028 downwards.
TCAACACCAATATTTATAAAAAAATCATTACAGAAATTTGCCATCTCTTTTGCGTTTTGAAACGTTATGTCATTATTTTTGATTTCCAGATCCACACTTCCTCTAGAGTTATTTGCATCAGTAGCTTCCCCAATTATTTTATATATCTTTTTTAGGTTATTACTGTTATTTTCTATTCGTTTTTTAAAATAGTCATATTTTTTATTATTTTATTAAGATTGTTGTGATATGTTTTATAATTAGAATTATCTGTTTCCTTGTAGTTTACCTTTGTTACATTCTTTTCCATAGATCTATCTCTAATATCCATAATTAATTTATAAACAATTTGCAGTGCAGTTTCAGGATGATTTGAATCTGTAACCACAGACCAGTTTTGATTTTTTGTTAATTCTTCAAAAATGTGATAATTTATTTTTACTTTCATGTGAGTAACATATTTAGAAGCTGTTTGTTGATTTTTTAATGCATTACATTTGTTTATATTAACCACTTCTGGGTAATGATCAGTGATAGCAGCATTTAAGATAAAAGAAGAGTAATTTAGACAATGTAATGTAAGTTACTTTTAATTCATCGGATTCTAATACACATTGATGCTGTTCCTTAATACATGCTTTTATTTCTTGTTCATCTAATTCTCCAGTATACTCAGTTATCCTAAACCTTGGTTTTCTCATCTTAGTCAGCTGTATATCATAGTTCTCCAATTTATTCTCTGCTTCTTTTTTTAAAACATCTATTTCTTTCTTACTCTGACATCTAATTATTATTAAACTTCCAGTTTTTGTTGTTCTAGTGTTTCTTACACCTACTTTTAACTGTGAAGGTTTTATATTTTGCATCAGATCTTTCTTAGTTTTATCTGTATCTTGTTGCTGTTTTGGTTTTAAAATTAAACTCGGGGTATTGTTAATATTATTTCTGTGCTATGGAACTATATGAGATTGTATTGCATTCAGGATTAATTGATTTATTTTCTAACTCTTTTATTTTTTTTTTAAGCAGAGAAATCACTTCTTCCTTACTAGCAATTAAGTTGATTTTGTCTTCAATCGCATTTTGCAGTAGCACATAAGTGTCAAAACGAAGGCATTTCTCACAATAGAATTTCATTACTGGTTCTTTGAACTGTATTAGTTTTATTTCGGAGGATGTTAATTTGGCACATCCTTTGCAATAGCCCCCCAGGCTGCAAACATCACATTCCATTTTTTAGGTTAACTTTTTCTTTTTTCATTTATAAAGTAGAATAAAGCAATTTATTACACAAATTTTTATATATAACGGAGAGTGGCGCCCGATTTTCCCCATTTTCTTTATAAAGCAAAGTTGAGGTTGGAAGGTGTAATCCAATTTTATATGTACAATCGGCGATATATTTGATCAAAATTATAACTGTACTGATGTAAGGTGGAATTTGGCACCTAGTTAAACTAATATCTCAACTTTTAAATCACTATTTTTTCAGAAAAACTTAATTTTATCTGGACGATTTCAAATGTAAGCATATTTCCAAATGTAAACAACAAATGCCTCTACTATCTAACAAATCTAAAAATAGTTTGGTAAAATATAAATTACTGTGTTAATAACTTGATAAAACATCCTCAAGATTATCATTCTTAAATTTGATTTATCCATGAAACTCGTTGCTAAGGTAAAAAAAACCAATTTATTGATCGGTCTTTGTTGACAAGTAACATCAAAAAGTAATTAAAAATTCTTGCTCAATGGAAAGTGATTAAGAAAATCAATTTCTTCCAATGGAAATCGAAGAAGCTGCCAATAAAGCTACTTTCGAATTATTGCCTAGTAAGTCAAAGTAACAGTACTAGTTTTGATTTGATTGCTTCTTGAAATGGTGTGATCTCAAAATGTTAGTGGTAAGAAGCCAGTCAAAAAGTGCATCTTGCATACCTTAAAAAAAATTCCAAAATGTGGAAATCGTCAACTCTTTGGTCAAATTACTCTATGTTAAAGGTGGTGATGAACATAAATAATCAGGACATAAGCAGATATTACAAGCTTGTTGCTTTTTTAAAGCAAAAGGATGAAGAATATCAACTGGATAAGTCGAAAGTATTGACAAGGAAATAAATCGATATGTTTCTCGCAGAAGTCCAGGATGAAATATCTTATGCAAAAAGTTGCCGCAATTTTCAGTGTATTTGGAGCCTGTCATCGAGAAGAGCTATGCAATTTGACAATAATAGCATCGAAGATTTGGGAACTTCACTAGTTGTGCATATACCAGACACAAAAACTAATGTCCAACGAACCTTTGTTATTAGTGCTACATTTTATATGTACTATTTGGGAACTTCACTGGTTGTGCATATACCAGACACAAAAACTAATGTCCAACGAACCTTTGTAGTTTGTTGGGGACTCTGTTGCTAATCTTACTACAATTAAGAGACACGGTAGATCGAAGTCCATTACAGCAGCGGACGGTTATATAGAAGACTCGCTACAATATAAAAAATTCCATTGCAGATCAGATTTTGTCCAAACGTCCGCAGATACCACTGGTACAAATATTATCAAAATAAATTCTGTTCCAGCAACTATAAAATTGGCCATGGAGTTTCTTATTAGAATTGTAGTTTCACTAATTGTACGTTTAATTGAATAAATATATAATTTTGATTTAAAACTTCTTTTGTTTTTATGTTTTCTCGTCAGTGCTAAAACTAAATCACTTTTAACACAAATGCTAAAAGTACATTGTGTTTAACACTAGTGTCATAAAATGACAATTTAAACATTGACAGCATGCATTAAAAATTATTCTTTTACTGACGTTTGTAGAAAGAATAAATTACTATAATCATACCTTTCTTCACTCGTGCTCGGAGAACAGCAAGAAGACCCATTCTGTACATAACATATTCCAAATCTGTAGCCCTGAAAAAAAAAACAATAGTGTAAAAAGCAGATTAACACTTGGCAAAAATCTATTGAAATTTGAGGGTATTAAAATTGAAATTTTGGATTTCATTTTGGAAATATGCCATGAAGAATTGGTTAAAGTCGAAAAATGCAATGCGAACGAAACTGGCCTCCAGATTACTGCAATTGAAATCTGTGATACAAAAAACTTTGCCGCATCATTATTTTATTCTGATTAGTTAAGTTATAAACCAATAGCATACACGGAGCAGTACCATTTTGAAGATATTTAATTCAAAATAATTTAATTAATTAAAGCAGAAATATGCTTTTAAAGCGCCTACAGCCGCTCTTAAGAAGAATCGTTTTACTGTACAAAAATTCCAGTTGATTCATATAATTTTATCTAGGTTTTTATTAATAGACAATTTTTCGAGATATTTGTGTGTATATGTGTAGTTTTATTAAAAATCAGTCAGCTTTCGTATTTTGGGTTATTGTTTTAGTTTGTAGTGTAGCATTTTTATCAATTAGTTCAAAAAATGAAATAGCAAATGCACCAAAAAATACACACACTGCAGATACCCTGAGTTCATAAGTCATAAGACTTAAGCAAAAATTAAGATCCTATCGTATGTGTCCCCTATAGCTATGAAAAAAGAAAAGTCAGGTAATTATGATGCATATCAAATAATTAGAAAGAAGCTGCACCTCCTGCGCTACCCACAACATCATACATTAATTAATAATTACGCTCTTAATCTCAAACTAATAATTTTAATTACAAATCTAAGAATTTGTCTAAAACAATCAGTCATCATACAGAAAATTTTCAAATTTACATAAGGGGGTAAAAACAAAATTAAATAAATTACTTCTCATCTAAATGGAACTCTTCGGACGAAAAAAGGTAAGAAAAACTTATCGTTAAAAAGCAAAATAATTATAAAATTCACAGGTTTCGAAAGAAAATATTGAGTATTATCCGAAAATTAGGCATTAAAATACTTTTGTCAAAAAAACAGAAACATACTCTTATTCCAATTTTTGTTTTATCGTGCCGGATTAATTAATCATTAGGGCATTAAAGAAGTTGGTGTTAAAGTTTAATTTTTTTTAGGTTTTTTTCTTAAATTTTAACACTCTGTATCTCAAAAGCCTTCTGAACACATGTTTATATTAATTAAAATGGATCAAAAAATTACATCCTGCATTTTTAGCAATCAAAATAAAAACAGATAAACATACAATTTTAAATGCATAGAGCCTTAGCATTTTTCTAACTAACGTTCAAACGGTTTAAAATATCGTATTAAAGTAAGAATTCAAGAAAGTAAAATGAGGAATCTGCTTTTCTAAATAAAAATAGTCAGTGACGTCATAGAAAAATTTTCAGGGGGGGGATTTTTTATTCAAAATAGAATAATATATTTTTTATGTGTTAGAGGCAGTCCAAGCAGAAATTTCAGGAGTAATTTGATAAATTTATCGCAAACGTACATGGATTTTTATTGATAAAATAAGACAATGTGTCTATCTAGTTTAAGCTTTAAAGATTGATAATACTATATACCTTAATAATGTAAATCTACTAAAAATAGCTATTACAAAGTGATTTGTAAATATACTGCAGTATTTCAATTTTAAAATTCTACAATTTATTTATGTTCGAGCTTTTCTAATGGGATATTAAAATAGTGATTTTAATTTACACTCGTCTTCGGCGTTATTACACAATAGTCATAACCCTGGGGCAGGAATGTTACCATATTTTACGCCGTCTATGGTTCATGCTTGTAAATAAACGCGCTGTATTCCCCTACCCCCCTCAATCGCATTTTCTAGGTTATCCTTGAGTCCCAATGCTCAATGCATTTGATATAGCGGTTACATATCTTTCTGTGTATTTAATCTAAGCAACTACCAATCGATAAATCAGCCTTCTGTTTGACATTTATTTATAATATTGCTAATTCTCCTGCTTATCTTATGACTTTCATGATTTTCATAGATTGTCATTTCCTTAATTTGCAGATTTTTTTATATAATAAGGCTTCTCCCTAATTCTATCAGCTAGATTAATTGATAAAAGAAAGGTCAAGTATAATATGGTAACGATCGTAATGTATACACTGTATAATAAGACCAATTGGCACACTTTCTGCACAATGTAACAACTAAACAGAAAAAGAAGAATATTCTAACCATGATATAGAAAACAGGTCTTAATTATTTCATAGGGCGTAAAACTAGTAAGAACCTATTATCACCATTATCAATTATTACAAGGTGATCCTGCCGATTGCTCTATATGGCTAAATAGTTAGAAAGAAAAATTCTCGACATTGGAAATACAAAAACAAAAGAAGAGATAACACCTCAATTCTCAACTGGAGACGCAACAAATGAAGTTCAGCACTTTACACTGGCCGAATGGTTGTTAATGGGATTGATGACAGAAGCAATTATTGTCCTATTATATGCACTCCACAAAAAGTGTAAAAAACAGCCAATTCTAACTAAACAGCTGAGAAAACTTTCCGAAGAGAAATTTAGAAGAACCAGCTTACAAGGTTCCAAAAAGATATAGTAGAAGAAGAGGTTATTAGAAAGGGGAGCAGAAGAGTGCGTATGGAAAATGTGAATAAAATAAAACACTAAAATGTGGTTGTGAGAAAACAAATTGTTACTAATATAAGTAATATATAAGAATATTTATTACGGGAAAAGAATTGTAAAAATTCTACAGGGTGCCTCAAATTGGCTGTCCCTAATGGAAAAATTGGAAACCATAAGAAATGTTAAAATTCTGATACCTCATCCTCGAGTTCCATTTTCCAGAAGGTTATGATGGCCGAAACAGATCATGGCTATCGCGACCCGTCACGGAGCTACGGGGTGGTTTTCAAATTTTGCTACTTTTAAAATAGTCCTTTGGTTTATTTACCATTGGAGATACATAAAATCTGAACACACGTTTGAAGGCACTTTTTGACGTAAAATCCAGTGGGCTGGCGCAACATTTTTTTTTGAGCTACTGTTTTGACACCCTGTATATTAATAGCTCATTAAATCCAGTATTTTTTGCGGTTAAAACAGTGTATGACACTTTACATTTTTTTTAATAGCAAAAAATAGGAAAAATCTTTTAGTATAAAAAAAAAGATATTAGGTGGACATGGAATTGTTAATTTAATTTAAATTGATAAATAAATAAAATATTATTTTGACAAAAAAATCAGACTGGCATATATTTTCATCAGAATACATGTCTCATCGTATTGCAATCAAGTTAGAAAATTTATTTAAAACATGTAATGTGCCATGGACGATAAACAAAATAAAGATTTTTATCTGTCAGATAAATTCAGTTTAGTTCAGTTCTTTTTTTATGGCGCTGTCATTAACTATGACAATTTGCCAGCTAGCTCTTATCCTCTGGGTCCAGGCAGTCTGATTCTTGGATCATTCTGATCCCATTCTTTTCTTCTGCTCTTTCCTCTTAATTTCTTTTTTTTTCCTTTTTTTTTAACAGGGACCCTTTAAAAACACAGAGTAACAAACAACAAAACACACCAAATATAATGCTGGTAGAGTTTATTTATCTGCTAGTATAATTAAATTATGTATACATCTAAATATACATATGCAAGATACATAGGTACCAAATTATTTGTGTGTGTGCATACATTTTCAATGTTTATAAATTGATATTATTTTTTTAAATGTGACCAGGGATTTGACTCTGAAGGCATTTAAATTATTTAGGACCGAAGTTATATTGAATGGGATGTTTAACCCACTTTGTCTAAGAATATCATAAATATTCACACCCGGGATGACATTTATTGGGCACTCACTGATATGGTCAAGGTTCTCAATCTTGCATAGCGAGGATTATTTTATCTGTCCTGTTCTCATTAATATTATTGTAGTTATATGGCGTCTACCTACATAAGATATTGTTTCAAATCATGGTTTACTAGAAAAATGTTTTTGAGCCATTGCATAAAACTTACCTTTTTCCACTCTGGTGGTTTGCCAATAATTAATAAAATCTTCCGTGATCTTACTTTTACAGATGTTGCTTATATCCTTCCTATTCAGCTGTCCTGGGTCCCTGGGAACTTTAAGTGATCTTCCTATATTAGCCAATTTTTCCACAGTTTCATTTCCACCAATATCTGCATATCCAGGTATCCATGCTAATTGGACATTTAATGTTGCATGGCAGCACTCTAAGATCAATCTTTTGGTAAGGGTGGTATAGTCACTGTCTGAAGCAATAGAGGATCTATTTAGTATTTGTATTTTGGAGTCAGTAATGATGATGGTCCTCTTGATGTCTCTGCTGCACAAATATTGATCTTCCCAGGCAGCTTTCCAGAAAAGTTGTATTCTATTTCTGGAATATGGATACCAATCGGTAGCATGAATCACCCCGTTTTGATGCATCGGTATATACAAATGTATAGTTGTTATGATACTCCTGTGTCAGATCCATGAATTCCTTCCTAGTGTTCAGACTATTTTTTTTTATATTTAGCTTTAATATTGGAATTTGTAGTATTTGATAATTATCTTCTATTTCAAAACATGTTAACGATCACTTGTTCTTAAAATTTCCTGAAAAGATTCTATTTGTTCCAGGGCATTTAACAGATAAGATGAAGATTGGTAGTCAACCAGATTTTGTTTTTGTTGAATAAGCAGATTTATGATGGGGTTTATTATTTATTATTAAAAGTTTGATGAGAAATTTGGGAGTGAGCCAACTTCGTCTATACTCGAGATCGAGTTCTGCCGTCTCCGCTAAAAGTGCATTTACAAGAGTGGATCTCATACAAACGGTAATCAGTCTTAGGCCCTGATGGAAGGTGGCATTTGTTTTGTTAATATTTTTTTGGGTGCTGGTTTTAAAAATATTGAGCCAAAGTCTAAATGAGACCTGACCAACCCCCCGAAAGCAATTCGCAGCGTTTTTGGGTCTGCTCCCTACCACGTCCCACAAAATACTCTCATGAGGGTCAGGATTTTTTTTGCTTTAATAATCATTTCACTAATGTGAGTGTCCCACAAATAAATTCAAATAAGTGAAATCATTTGTTGGTGCAAAAGTCAAATTACAATAATTAGTTTTCAAAAAAGTCTCTACTTTCTTATATGAAATGCAGAGGTAGGAACATTTTGAAAAATACAATATGTTAGAATGCCACATAAAATGTTATAAAGATCGTAGCCCTGCGTCAAATTTATATTTTGAAAGATATCCAGAATGGCCTCAGCCAAGCCTGAAGATTTTTCAACGCCTTGAGGACAATCTGATAAATTTTGGAAATTTTGAAAGAATCAAGGCAAAAAAAATCATAGAGATTAATGAGAATAACACATTAATTGTAATTGAATGTGTTCGAGCATATCATGCAGAAAAATCGAACCTGACATTGGCGTTTCTCGTGCGAGATCTTCAAGAATTCTAAAGAAAAATAACTGCTGCAGGGCAAGAAAAACTCAGCTACTATACCCGGGAGATGCAAAACGGAGGATGCAATTCCGCGATTAGTACCTAAATAAACTTCATGAGGACAATCTTGATGAATCACGAATCACAAGTTCGGGAATTTTTTATAGATATATTAATTACCGATGGGCTGACTCAAGCCTTCAACTCAACTGGATTCACCAGGGTAGATTTGGCTTAAATGTTTGGGTCGCGTTATTAGGCAATAGATAGTTGCCCATTATCGGATATGAAATGTATCAAGAATGTTTAAATTTACAACGTTACCTTAATATTTTGGAAATATATTATATAGATAATATACCCCTGCTAGAACGTGAAAAACTTTATTTTCAACAACACGGAGCCCCAGTCCATAATGCTAGTGGAATAAGTGAGTACCTTAATATAAATTTTGGGCAGCAATGGATCTGCAATGTAGGGTCTATCAGATGGCCAGCTAGGTCACCTGATATCACCCCTTCTACTTTTTCTTTTGGGGATTTTTAAAAAATAACATGTATTTGCATAGAAGCAATACATTAGAGGAACTTTCGAGAAAATTTCGAAGAAGCTATACGGCATGTAACTAATATCCACATTTACAACGCAATTACGGGCTTAAAAAACTATGCCAAATATGCTTAACTGAAAAATGGACACCAGTTTGAACACCTTATTTAATTTTTGCTCATACTTTTGATACTTTGTTTCACTTTGCTGGTTTCACTTTACCTTTTTAATTACTGTAGACTTTTGCTGTAAATTTGTTTTGTTGTTGCTATTTTTATTTAATTAGCTCAATATTAAACATTTTTTAAAGTCAAAAATATCTAATAATAGGATATATGAGAACAATAGTAAAAAATCAACTGTAAAATGTATTTTTTGTAATATTTGGCCTAAGAATCAAATTTAGGTACCAAATCATTTTCATCAGAAAAAATAAATAAATCTGGTAACCCGGTAAAATACAGGGTGTCCCATTAAGAAAAAAGACATGTTTAAGTCGTTTCTTCACAACAATGATTAATTTAAATTAAATTTACTATTCTATGGCCACCTAATATCTTTCTTTTATAACAAACGGTTTTTTCCTATTTGTTGGTATTAAAAAAAAATAATTATAGAATGTGTGTTACACTGTTTTAACCGCAAAAAAATACCGGATTTAATGAGCTATAAAAATAAAGGGTGACCCATTTAAAAAAATATATGTTCGAGACATATGTCAAAAACAGTAGTCCAAACAAAATGTTGCGCCACAGCACTGGAATTTACATCAAAAAGTGTAGTTTTCAGATTTAATGTGTCTCTGATAGTAAATAAACTACCGATAGTAAATAATTAATTAATTAAATAATAAAGTATATTTAATACTGTTTATATATTTTTTTAACATTAATGGGAGATAAACTTAATAAAATTCATTATTCTTTATTGCAAATTAAAACTTGCATAGTGAAACTTAATTATGAACATCGAAAGACGGCAATTTTAAACAAAAACTGACGAAGCAATAACAGCTTTTTTAGAATAAAATACTGAAATTTCTGTTATTAATAAGAAAATTCAAAATTCAGAAATACGCGAGTCTGAAGTCTTTTTAAGAGAGATAAGAGAGGTCGTGCAGTGCAAAAAACTTTATAACGAAATATTGGAATTTAGCAAAGAACATATTACCGAGACTCTTTTAGAAAAAAACACGTCTTCGTTTGACTTAAAAGCTGCCGTGAGCCTTCTGCCAATTTTGGACGGGACAGAAGAAATGTCTCAAAATAACAAAATTTTCACGAGGTTTGTTTCATAATAGGAACCATAGTCTACAGTTAAATGTCAATAAGTGTGCAGCAATGACGTTCTCTTGTAAAAAACAGACAATTCAGTTCAATTATTGTGTAAATAACATAGCCATAAAAAGAACGGTGTTGCAGAAAGATTTGGGTATTTTCTTTGATTGTAAATTGAGTTTTGGCGAACATATTAGCAATGTAACTGCTGGTGCTGTAAAAATCTTAGGATTTATTGTACGAAATTGTAAATTCTTTAGTAATAGGGATGCAATAGTTGCTTTGTATAAATCGTTGGTGATTACAAGACTTCAATATGCATGTATTATATGGGAGCCACAATACGCGAATAAAATTTGCATGTTAGAGAACGTTCAGAGAAAATTTTTAAAGTTTTTGCATTATAAAGCTTATTCAGTTTATCCTGAAAGAGGATGCGATCAAAAACTATTGTGTGACTTGTTTAATTTCCCTACTTTACAGCGGATGCGTATTGAAGCTGGCATTATGTTTATATATAGATTAATTACAAATCACATTGACAACAAAGAATTCTTAGAACAACTTAATTTTAAAATAGGTAGACTTAATAGCAGATCTCCAAATATGTTTTATATTGCTGCACCCCGAACAAATCTATAAAGAAATTCGCCACTTATAAGACTCTGTAACCACTTTAATGCATACTGTAAGGATATTGATATTTTCTGTGTAACGCAAGAAAAATTTAAAAAGGAAGTAAATAAGCTTACCAAATAGGAGATTAAGGCTTATCTTATTGTAGAATATAGTTTTCTAGTTTAGTTAGTCTAAGAGAACATATGTATCTGTAATTGACTTTTTTGTAAGTTGTTGATACATTAATAAATAAATAAATAAATAAATAAATAAATAAATAGAAAATTTCCTCAAAATAATAGTAGTAATAACAGTAGTTTTAATAGCTTTCATGGTAATAGACAGTCAGGTAACGAGAATAATATAGGACGGCCACAGCGATTCTAGAGCACGGGGTCACGGTAGTTTCAATTACAATATAAATGTTGCTGAGTTATCCCTTTATAGGTTGGTGGTCGCTAACTCGACCACTTAAACGTATTAACAGACGCGTGGAAGCGCGTTATCGACCAGTTCGTCTTTTACGCTTATTTATAAATGCTCCTAAGTCGCTAAATCGACCACATTTATATATAGGCAGAACCTGCGCGTAGACCTCGCGTAAGTGGTTGAATATTCGACCAGTGTGCCTTTGTGCTACTCAGTTACCGGTCGTCGACTGGGATATTGTTTTTATTTATTGTTTTTCGTGTTTTTTACTACGATAAATAAAGGTAAGTTATATGTTACGCATTTGTGCTAATATATAGGCCATATTAGTTATAAAATATTTAATATTTATCATCGTATAAACAAATACTAGACAAAAATGCCAACATAACCTAAAAAAACAAAAAAAAACCTATTGTTTATAAATTGTTGTCTACGCATTTTTATGCAATATTCGTACGATATAAATTTAAAAATTTGTAAACAAATGTATTAATGACGTTAATTTGTTATTATTTAATGCACAACTTTTACGGCTCGGATGTTATTTTTTAAAAACGTCAACAAATCATGTACTGTTCGAACATTTTTCATAGCATACCCAGTTTCAAGGAAAATAAAATGTGATTTACCGAAGAAATGGATTTGTTTTCGAGTAGAGAAAAAACAGATATTTTAAAAAACTGTTTTTCTTTGATCTTACTTTTTTTATCTAAATATAAATAAATAAATAATACATTTTTAGATAAATATGGCAAAGTTTTTGAATTTGGATAAACTTTCAAATTTGACTTCCGATGCGCAGTATGCATGGCTTGAGGGCATTACAGATAAACAGGCCGATAATTCAGAAGCGGAGGGGGATAGTGACGCAGATGATTGTTATCCAATCTCTTTAGGTTACCCAAAAACAGCAGAAGAAGGTAAGATTTGAGAAAAAAGGAAAGCATTTTCTTCAATTTTTATATATATTTTTTCAAAGCGAGTACGGGATAATTTATTACTTTTAGAAATTACCGACCCAACTACCTCGATAGTTGCTAGTTCTCGGCCTAAAAGACAATCTGCAGGAAAAAAAGATTTTCCTCAGGATTCTGAGCCCTTTGACTCCGACGATTCTTTGGAAGATCCCGACTTTGAACCTGAAGGGGTTGAGGCAAAGAAATCTGAAAAATGTTTGGTCGCTCAAGAACTCGATTTCAGTAAGAGTGAATCTGAGCTGAGCGATACAGCCGATTATAATCCTAACGGGCTGCAGTTTAGTAAAAATTCACTAAATCCCAATATATTTTTAAATTCAAAATTTCAAAATTCTGTCAATTGCGGCCCTACCTTTATTGTCAATTCTGATTCTCCATCCGACGTTTTTTTAAAATTGTTTGGTTCAGAAACCCTGGAAATTATTGACGAGCAAACAAATATATATGGCTCTCAAAATGGCAAAACTATGAATTTTAGCTGTGAAGAGTTTAAAGCATTTATAGGAGTCCTAATAATAATGGGATTTCACAGATTACCTAGCATGAGGCATTACTGGTCTTGCAACGGTAATTTACAAGTATCACGAATAACAGAGATCATGACACAAAAAAGATTTCTACAAATTTTACGCTATATTCATCTAAATGACAATACAAAGGCCCCAAAAAAAGGTGAAAATAATTTTGATAAATTGTACAAAATACGCCCCCTCATCGAAAAACTTAACAATAATTTCAAACAATTTTTCATACCTGATCGATATTTATCAGTCGATGAAAGCATGGTGGGTTTTAAGGGCAGGACAAGTGTGAAACAGTATATGCCCTTAAAACCCGCCAAAAGAGGTTTTAAAGTTTGGGCCTTGTTCTAGCACAAGATATATATGCTCTCCTTCGAAGTATATGAAGGAAAATCAAACAGTGAAACAACTTCAGGTAATACTCTGGGAGAAAAAGTCATTATCAGAAGATTTTTTGAACAAAAGCTACTGTATTTGCTTTGATAATTTTTTTAGCACTTTTCATTTGCTAGAAGTTTTACTAAGGATACGTTTGCTTGTGGGACCTTTCGATCAAATAGAAAAGGATATCCAAAAGAACTCCTAAAAGATGATAAACATATGACGATAGGAGATTCGGATTTTTGCACAAAATGGAAATATTTCTATAGTAAAATGGAAAGATCGTGCGAAAAAGGCCGTTGTACTTGTAAGCAATTATCATAATCCAGAGAATTTTTCGAAAGTAACGAGAAGAAATAAGACCGGTGAAAAGAAAGAGATAAAATGCCCAATGGTTGTTCGTGATTACAATTGTTATATGGGCGGCGTAGATCGCTTCGATCAGTCTCTGGACTGTTATGAAATTAGCTGGAAATCAAGAAAATGGTGGATTAAGCTATTTTATTATTTCATTGATGCCACCATTGTAAATTCATATATAATTTATAAACAAGACATTTTGAAAAACAAAGGCAAACCTATGTCTCAACTACAGTTTCGCAGCAACCTGGCAATTGAATTAATTTCAAATTTTTCTAACAGAAAAAGGAAAGGATCCACTCCTACAACGTCAAAGAAAATTACAAAAATTGATGGTCGTACAGTTAGTGTTGATCATGCTTCCAGAAAGATAGATGTGGGTCAACATTTACCTATAAAAGGCACGAGCAGAAGGTGTGCTCATTGTAGTACTTCAAAGCAGAGTAAGAGATCACAAATTATGCGCCGAAAATGTGAAGTAGGTAGCTTTATGTTTGAACTGCTTTGCACCATTTCATGATGTATAGAAATAATGTTATTTTCATTTCAGAATGTTGTCATACGTTTGGACTTTTATTAAATATGTTTACACGTTTTTAAAGGTTTATTTCAAATAAATATATATTACAATACTAAGTTTTGTATTTTATGGTCGATATTTCAACCAATGATCGTGACACGATGTCTATTACCTTTACCAGTCACTGGTTGAAAAATCGACCACCCCCCACTCTCTAAACTATTAATTTGGCTGTGTGTTAAGATAAAATGCTTATTTTGTGCTCCTTTTTATGTTTTTAAAGTAAATTTGATAAAATTAAAAAATAAATAGTACTGCTCTATAAAGGGTTATACACTAACCCAGGTCAAGAACGACATACTGATAAGAATAATAATATAGGGATCTTTCAGAAAATTTTGTTCGTGTCTAAATATAAAAGTAATACTCGGAGTCAAATTTTTACATATTCGAATAATTGTCCTAATTCGGCAAGTTTCTCGGTAGATAACAAAGAGTTAAACTTTCTGATAGATACAGGGCTTTCTTTGTGTGCTATTAAATCAACATGTTCAGACGCAAATTTACAGTTATATAGAGAAAATGGCGTAAGTGGATATTTAGTTTCGGAAGGTTATGTATTTTTAAAACAAAGGATAGGATATATAACATTTGATGAAACATTTTATGTTTTTGACGCATTAACATGCTCTAGAAAGGAATATATAATGGAATTATAAACTATTAACAAAACATGCTAACACTAGAGAATATTAAAAATGAGTTAATTATTCTCTTGAACTATAATGATAATATTATGATTATACCCACTCGATTTAAAATTATTCAACATCTATCGACAGGCATGACAGAACAATATATAGTTATATGAGGTGTATTGTGCCACGGAGTATTTATGGCAGGTTCCAGTAAAAATTCTAAATACTCGCGAAATCGAAGTGTGTTTTAAAAACTGTATATCAAAAACAGAAAAATTGATTGAGTACATTGTTTGTCATTTTTCCAATGAGAATGTGTCAGTCAAGCAGCGAGTAAAAAATATGTTTAACTTGTGAAAAATACATTATTTAAATAAAGAAGAACAAACCACAATAGTGATAAGTTATCAGTTATGAATCTTTATAAAGAATACTGAAATACTGATTTATTCATGCCATAAAACATAGTTTCTAACAATCTGCAGTAAAAGCTGAAATTTAAAATGTCACAGAAATGAACTTAATATAAATATAAATTATTTTAAAACTAGTTTTTTTATGAACTAAAATAGGAACCACTCTAGCAACCTTGAAGCAGTCTGGAAAAATACCTTGCTCAATGCATTTATTATAGTGTAATTATGGGTAGAATTAAAAAATGGTGAATTTTCTTAATGATTTCACTATTTAATTCATATATGTCAGCAGGAGTAGAGGGCTTTAGAGCGTTTATAGCATTCATAACCTCATCTGGCGTAAAGGGGCCCAAGAAGAAAGAGCTTGCACACACAAGCACGTGGACATCAATATCATAGTCTATGTTAGGGAGATTTTTAATCAATTCACCAACCACTGTGACAAAGTAATCATTCGAAGATTCGAAGTTAATCAATTTCCATCAATCCCTTAATTTATTATTAATAAAATTACTATAAACCTGTATTTTTGTTTCTACTATTTTGCTTTTATATTGTTTTTTGAAATGTTTATAAGCACGAAAAAAATCCTCGTCTTTCAGATAATGAATGCACTCCTGTTTTAAAGGCATTCAATGTATTCCTTATATTCAAATTCAAAAATCATTTATTGTGCACAAAATATAAAATAAAATTAAAAGCAGTACACAAAAGGACAGGTTACACTTAAAACCAGTGGTATCAAAACCAAGTCGCAACCAAAAATAAATAACACAGTAAATATTAAGGACTAAAACAAGCTAAAATTAAAATTAAATTTGAGGGTTCTGTGCAGAATCTCACGCCTTAGATTTCTCTTTAATGAATCTCCCCTTTGGGAACAAGCTCGACATCTGATTGAAAACGTGGGAGCTAGTTATGAGAAGCTTGAAGGGATCGCTACACTCTGAGGCCGCGGAACGTCAAGATTAAGGTGTACTTGCCGAAGCTGTCTGATGTGTACATCACTTCTTCTCACCAGCTTATCAGAGCCAGGTATTTAGGGTCTCAGTATTAAAATAATAGTATAAAAATTAAGGGAAAATCGATATATCTCATTTCATTCAGTTTTGGCAGATTGAGTTCCCTATAAAAAGGGGTGATGTGATGGGGGTTATACAGAGCCCATAGACCACATCAGCATAGTGAAAATGGGAGAACACCAAGGAGTTTACAAGCATTTCGTAGTGGTTTCGTCCAGGAAGTTTTTGAATCGGAATAAAATACCTCCGAAACATGTTTCTCGAATTTGAGATTAGCGTTAATGATTAGGTCCAGTTTTTTTATACTCTCACAGCACTAAACTTCCTGTCCATCGATGCTTAGACTCAGGCCAGGACAATCTTTCAAGAAACGAGGAGAGCCAATTAATAACTGTTGACACTTTTCAGGATTTAGTGTCAAGCCGTTGTTTTTAGTCCATAATGCTATGGCATCCAAGTCTCTATTAATCAGCTCTTCAGCTGCAGCCATTGAAGAAGGTGAGAAACCAAGAAGTTAAACGTCATCAGCATAAAAGTGGATACCGCAAGTCTTAGGAGAATGCTGTAAATCAACAATTGCAATAGAGAACAAGAGAGGACCCAACACTGATCCTTGGGGACACCAGGGAGCTAACGATAACCCTCTGTGTACGCCTTACAAGATAACTCCTGAGCTAGTCGAGAATATGGGCATCAATGCCGTAGTACCTGATCTTAGCCAGAAGGCACTCCAAGCTAACAGAGTCAATTCAATCTTTAAGTTTTTGACTAAACCAGGGTATTGGTGCTCTATGTGACTCGATAAAAAAATTTTTGTGGGAAAATTTTCGTTAACCAAGAATTTGTAAAGGCCGTTTTACATGCTGCAATTCTTTCTTGCAAGTTGCAATAGTCTTGAACAGAAGCATGCGCAGTGGCAAGACATTTGCACCTTTTGTCAAACTGCGCATGCCTTTGTTCAAGACTATCGCATATTGCAAAGAAGAATTGCAGCATGTAAAACGGCCTGAACTGTTATTAAGAAAATTGGACATCTGTGGAACTGAGAAGCATTGTAAAATTCTGTCCAGTCAAAATATTGCAAATAATCACAAATTCAATCGATGCCAGGCTTAATAATAACTCTTCTATAGTCAAATTTGCCCTTGTCACGGCAAGGAATGAAAAGATTACCACTTATATTTCGGTGGTCAGACAAACATGGGTCTAGTACAGAGATAATAAGGTTTTCCTCATTCAGGTTTGTCAAGACACATGCATGCATGTCTGTGTAGCACATGTGACAAGGGTAAATTAATTTATTTTTGGTTAAATATTAAAGGATGAAAAAAGGCACAGCAGGTTCTCAAGAGATGAAGAAGATTGCAAGAAATTCACGTTGAAGTCACCTAAGAATGTAGAATTCTGCTGTTAATTCACTGCAATTTTTCAAGGTTAATGGGCTCACATACCTCTAAAAAATCTTCCCTGGCATAAATGGCGGCCACACAGCCACAGCCAAATTACACTGCTTACTATCAAAGCTTACACTGTAAGCGAATGTTCAGCTAGACAAACTAAATTATACAGGTTCTGATCATGGAACAAAGACAATTCTTCTATTATATTTGGAAAATACTGAATATTCAAGTAAAAAATACAAACTTTTTTAATAGCTCGCTTATTTTTTACTTCAGTTCTTAGTAAAATCGTCTCTTCTCGTCGTGTTCTCTGGTAAAAATTTCGGTCCTCACGTCCAAATTTGCGGGCTTCAAAACTAGGGTTTTGCTTGGGCTTTATATCTCTGTTGTTCAAATACACATCCTTCGGCCAACATTCTGGCTTCATTACTATGTTGGAGAACCATCTTATTTATGTGTATCACACATTTTCATCCGTGACTTTGATGTTTAAGTTAGAAACAGCATTCCCAACTAACCAACAGTGTTGCTGCGAGATTTTCTAGGTGGAGCTGCTAGTATTTCAGTTGAGGCTGGTCCGAGAGCTGTGACTTCATGACTTCATTTAAAGGAAAATTCTTCACCAACTTTTGTTAAACCCCACCGACTGACTTGTTCTCAAAAAAAAAAAAAAAAAGAAATAAACAAAGCATCAAAATGCTAAAAGAAGATAAAACTGAGAGTGGGTGAAATGAGTAGTCATCCCCAGTTCTTCTGATTCCGAAAAAGACGGATGCAAAGGGCTAGACTAGTTATTGACTACAGATTTGTAAATAAAAAACTGTCAGATCAAATAAGGCCTTTAGCTAACATTACTGAATTTCTAGATTCTCTTTCAGAAGCAGTATATTTTTCTCATTTAGAACTGAGTCAAGCCTACTATAAGGTACAGTTAAGGGAAGAAAGCAAGAAAGTATACACCTTTTACCACAGATCGTGGACAATGGCAGATGAAAAGATTGCGTATAGGCTCAAAAATCAACCAGTAGCCATGCCGGGATTAAATTATGAAACATGTTTTGTATATCTTAATGATGTTTTTGGTAGAAACTCGGAGCACAATAAAAATCTTATGAATATTTTTTCTACACTGAGAAAACTAAATTTTAAATTAAATGCATTAAGATGAGAATTTTTAAAAAACAAATTTTTTATTTAGGATATATTATCTGAGCTGATGGCATTTTGCACGCTGCAGATAAAGTAAATGTTTAAAAAATTATCCAGTGCCTAAAAATTCAGATGAGGTAACGAGATTTGTAGCTTTCGCAAATTACTATAAAAAATGTATTCCGAATTTTCCCGAGAAATCTGTAGCTTTAAACAAGTTAGGTAGAAAGTATGCAAGATTTGAATGGACAGATGAATGCGAAAATTCTTTTAATTCTCTTAAAAATGCTCTTACACAATATCCTGTATTGGATTACCCAAATTTTGCAGCTGAAAATGAGTTTGTGTTGCAAACTGACGTTTCGCATGTTGCGCTTGAAGCAATTTTGGTAAAAATAATAAACCGATTACGTACGCGGGTAAAACTTTAAATAAAGCAGAAGTTAACTATCCAACCATTCAAAAAAAACTTTTGGTCATCTACTAAGTTTTTTTAAAATGGTCTCTCTGGTAATTTGAATGTTGCCCAAATTTATATTGGTGATAGTGCTGCGTTGTTGCGCATCATTTCTCGGATCTCCTTCGAATCGCCAATCAGACTTCTTCGGATTTTAAGTATTTCCAGAATGATTTGTGGTTTTTGGAGAACGTTGTGCTGTGAACGAATTACAAATGCTTGGTAGTCCTTTCGAATGCCTTGTTTTTCAACTCTGCATTATGAAGTCCATTTTTTCTCCTGAGTTTGTTGAGAATACTGTTTTTGTTCTTAATTAGTTTTAATGCGTAAGTAGGAAACTTTAGACTATTTGTCGTTTCCTTTGGTACATACATTTCACAAAAACGACACTGTAAAAACACTGAATCTTTTCGTCGGAACTCAAATTGTTGCTGCCAAAAAAACTCCAATTGATGTTACTTCAAATCATATTTTCAGTAATCAGTATTTTCTTCAACTATCATGGTTGGTATTTCTTGGTCCATCATCAATAATAGATTCAGAGGAGGGTGGTGTTCGTTTGGAGTTATCAGTGGAATATCACGCAAGGTCACTTTTATATTTGAGAACAATACTAGATCCAGTATGGCGTTGTTGTAACTGGATATTCGATTAAACTGCTGGCGATCATGAAAACAGACACAGTTGTATTCCGAATTAATGATTTCATTAAAAAATGTTGTGGTCGTGGTAAGAAGGCCCCTGGTATTTTGGAAGCATGTTTTTAAACCATTTATGTTGGTATCACTTGGTGAGGTGGTTGATGAAAATTCGTTGCAGGTAGAGTCTCATAATTTTCATTGACAAAGCTTAATTAGATAAAGATATGACTGAAACTACAAAGGTTTATATAACAATGATGAAAAAACAAAAAAACATAAAGTTGTAAAAAACGTACAATAATACAAAAATAAAAACAAATCCAGGTATGGTATAAAAGAGTACATATACAGATATATTTTAATTCTTGCTATAAAATGTTCGCTAAATCTGGTTAGGATAGAATTCATTTACTGGACAATAGGCTTGTGTGATTAGCATTTTATGGACCCCTCTTTTAAACAACTTATTCTACTGAATTTGCCTTAACTGTGCTGGAAGAGAGTTGAATAGCTTTCTACCGTTGTAAAAAATTGCATTTTTTGTAAGGGTTGCTGTAGGAATTATACATGACTGGTACATAGAAGGTAATTAGACACATTCTAAGCGCCACCTTCTTCATGAACATACAAACCGTTTCGAGGACAAACAGACAAGCAAGGGTCAGAATTTTATGATGCACAAATAGTAGCCTACAGGAGTCATGAGCTCAAGTTCCCCACATAAATATAACAGCTCCCTTTTGTAGTAAAAAGGCCGTGTCAAATAAAAATTTGGAACAATGATGATCTTTGAGATTAGCAATGTTTTTTTCAATGAGAGCGTTTTGCTGGAATATGAGGAAATTTAATGAGGCGATTGTGCCATAAGGGGGGTCCAACAATTGTAAGGGTCGTATGTTTAGTATTATGCATTAAATTTTATATTGATAAGTTGCAGTTTACGGCCTTGAATAGCTTCACGTGAAGTAGTGTAGAAAAAATACAATAACTATTGGGGTCCCACAAGGCTCAGTTTTTGGACCAATACTTCTCCTGGTTTGTATAACTAGTAGTGAAACAGGCCAGATTTACACTTTTTGCTGATGCTTCAACCCTCGCAGTGTGCTATGGAGATCTCTGCGCTAAACTGGTTTGTTTCCAATAGATTGATTCTAAATAGAGATAAGAACTATTGCTTTTTCCTTGAGAGACACAAGTGCAGTAAATAATGGGAACAATTAGGTTAAGTTCTTGGATGTACAGCTGAATGAGAGATTTCTATAGGACAACCATACTTATTTATTTATTTACCAACGAGTAACCCATTTTAGAACAAAGTATACAACCAGTTACAAAAATAAAAATACACTTAAAAATGAACTTAATATCCTAAATTAATCTCTAATTTATATTGATGAAATGAAAGAACATGAATGGCAAATCCAGCTTAATTTCTAATCAATAAAAAATAAGTTTAATTTACTTTTTAAACCATTATAAGAAACATCGAATAAATCAAATTACCCTGAGAAAGAAGCCTTGGAAGAAGGTGTAATGATTCCTTGTATTTCTAGGTGGGACAAAAAAATCTAATTTCAGATAAAAGATATGGACAGTCAATTGTTGAAATAAATATTTTATAAAGAAATAGTAGATATGCATTTGATCTTCGAATTGACAGTCTAGGGAGGTCTGTAATCAATCTTAAAGCTGACACAGAGTACTCAAGTGAAGGAATGTTCAGTTTATAAAACACAAATTTTATAAATTTATTCTGGACCATTTCCAGAGAATGAATATGACACTGATAAGTTGAGGACCATACTGGTGACAAATATTCTAAAACAGATCTGACAAGAGTCTGATAAGTATTTTAAGAGTGTAAATGTTGGAAAAGTTTTTACCCATTCTGCAAATAAAACCCAAAATCTTTAATGATTTGTTCACAATATAATCAAAAAGGAAAAGAGACACCAATTTAGGGTCCAGAATCAATCCTAAATCCTTAACCTGGTAGACCTTAGTACCTCTATTAAAAGACATCATTTGACATTTGTCAATACCTAGATTAAAGTAATTTGTTTTACACCACTTGACTTCAACTTCAACAGAAATGGACCCAAATGACTCCATGGGCGCACCCGGAGGGCACTATAAATTCATCAGAGAAGGCACTCTTTAATCAAACAGATTGGGTTCTCCCAGACGGATAGCTCTCCAACCACTCCAACAAGAATCCATCAAAACTAAAAGCCTGAAGCTTGGCACATAAAATTTTTGTATTAACAGTGTCGAATGCATTTTAGAAGTCAGTGTAGACAACATCCACTTAAAGATGGTTCTCCAAAGCATTCAAAATGAACTAGGTAAAGCACATCATATTTGTAGTAGTGGATTTACCACTACAAAACCTCTCCACCTCTATGTGTAATTTCGCCTCGGCTTGCTTGATGCCTGTCATCCACGAGTTACGCATACTCGGTCGTTCGACTGTATAACGTTGTTGCGTACATAAGAACCGAATCTGGTAACTTATTTTATTATTAGTTTAACATAATCTTTAGCTTATATAGAGGTGGTGGATTGCTGATTGTGAAATAACTGATTAAGACTAATTCATATTTTTTCCCAATTAACAAGGTAAAGGAGGTACGCATTTTAAAAATCTATTTATAAATCAGTAACAGGGGTCTATTGTACTAATCTGAATTGTGTTTAAGTTGGTAAAGTTCCCATCCCACATCCTAGAATAAGCCATATACGTCATACTTACTTGATCACTAGACTCAAATAAATAGTCATTAATTAAGCCAGTAATGTGCAAAAAATATGTTGAAAAAATAAATAATAATAATAATAATAAACCGTCTTTATTAGTTTAAATTACATCAGGCGATATTTACCTAAAATAAGCTATTCTTACATATAACCCAAATGTAAAAGAACTAAAAAAAAACTAAATTAAGACTAGTGGTCTTAACCTAACTTTTTTTTATACTTATTCTATAAGAGGTGGGTAGTCACCCGCTATCAACGACCTTTTATTAAATTTGGTTGAAAAGGGAAAGTTTGCCAGTTGCAAGTTTAAAATGACAAAGTATTTAAGTTATTGATTAAGGAATGTGCATATATATTAATTTTACTTTATATTTGAATGTTTCAATAGCATAGCAATCTGTTTTATTTTATAATTTAACTGCTATATAAGAGAAAGAACGCTGAAAAAAGGCTGTTCTGAATATTGGAATTGCTAACATATTTCTGTGTCAGACAGCAACCTGATGACAGTTGGCTCTAGATATAAGTCTTAGTTTTAAGTAGGAGGGAATACCAATTAATAAGGCGGTGAGTGAAAGTCAGTAATTTAATTTCCCACAGTTGATTTATTGGCAACCAGCGGAGCAGCTTCAATTTTTCTGAGACAGATTCATACTTAGTTATACAAAATACAAATCTACCACATATTCTTTGGATGCGATTTCTAGAAAATACATGAAGACAAGGCCCATAAACAATACAACCATAATTAAAAATTGAAAAGGTGTGACTTTCGAATAGCTTTTTTCTTAATTTAAAGCCAAGAGCATGCTTATTAGCACAGGGTATCCCCATAACACAATACGATCGTCTCAATACCTCCGACATATGTTCCGTGAAACGCAAGTTAGAATCATTTGTCACTTCAAGATTTCTTGCAGAATGAGTATATGGAATGTTTTCACCATTCACCTTGGGAATGAAGTTCTGCAAACAAAGTTCGCGATGTTTAAAGTTGCCAGATGAACTATCAGACATTAAACCATTCACGATAACTTTTTGACTTCTATGGTAGAGATAATTTTTAAAAAAATTTAGTGCAATTTCATTTAAGCCATTGTACTTTAGTTTTGAACATAATACATTGGGATCTACAGTATCAAATGCGTTAGACACATCAAGTAAAACTAATTCATTTTAATTTTCTTTGAATCTGTAGCTCTAATTATGTCATCAGTGACATCCAAAAGCGCAGATGTAGTACTATAAGACTGCCGAAAACCCGACTGCCGGTCAGGAAGAATATGATTATCTGCAAGACAGGTTACAATTTGTTTGTATATGATTTTCTCAAGTATCTTAGAAAATACTAGTAAGAGCCTCATCGGGCGTAAATCCGAGAAAGCAGAGGGTTTATTGGTTTTAGGAATAGGATGGATAAAAGCTTCCTTCCAAAGCACAGGAACCCCTTTCAAGGCATGAATTAACAATGTGATATCTGTGGCAAAATATGAGGAATACAATATTGTATCATTCTGAATGTCAGTTTGTCACTACCTGAAGCATTTGATTTTATAGAGTAAAAACATTCTTTTATATTATCGATTGTTGCCAGTACAAAACCAAATCTGTCCAATGTGCAACACCCCAAGTGATTATACAACTCAGCAGCCCTAGCACTATTGTTATTTTGATTTATTAACAAATCCAAAGAAATATTGATTTAGTTTATTTGGCTCACCAAATTTTGGAGGAATTTTTTTATTTCTATTTAATTTAATACCCATAGTTTTAAGACATCCCCAACCCTTTTTTATTTAACGCAAACATTCGAGATGCATACATTTTCTTTTCACGCCTGATACATTTCAGGACAAAATTTGAAAGCTCTCTATAAACCTTACCATCACAATTCGATTTAGTGCGTCTGTACTTCGCCAGAGACAAGTCCCTCTCCTTGATCATAATTTTCAGTTAAAGTCAGCCAAGGAGCTGACTGAGGTTTACTTACGCGTTTATTCCGAACTGGAGCATGGACATTAAATAATTCGATTACAGTTTCTGAAAGCATACCAACCTTGGCCTCCATGTCATGTGTATGATAAAGATTATGCCAGGTTATATTGTTTAAATCTGATAGAAAGTTGTTAATATTAAAGTTTTTAAAATCACATACCCTTACAATACGTTTAAAATTTAAAACAGGAAACTTAAGTCGCCATATACATGCCTATGATCAGAGAAGGCAACATCAACAGTACCCTTAATTTGACATTTCTCAGGAAAACTAATATAAATCGGATCCAACAAGGCCTCATTCCGTGTGGGCTCTTCAATTAACTATTAAAGACTAAAAGAATTCATAACAGAACCCAAAGAAATATTTAGGTTAAATAGATGTATATTGAAATCTCCAAGCAACGTGAAATCTACTGTAAAGGGCAAATCATCAAGCTGCTCAATACCAATATTAACATTTTATGTGGGAGGTCTGTAAATGACTCCCAAAATAAATGATTGTCCGTGAGAAGCGAAATTCAAAAAAAATATATTCAAAATTACATTCTTTATTTATATCCATGATTGTTGTTTTAATTTGAGTTTGTTATTAATATAAACTGCGAATCCTCCATCCCTCATATCCTGATCTCTATCCTTTCTATAAACATTATATCCATTAATATTAATATGATCCTAACCAATACTACTCTTTAGCCAGGTTTCAGTACAGCATATTATATCATACAAATATTTAAAAACTAACTCTTTAAATTGTGCAAAATGCGGAATAAGTGACTGCACATTTAAGATAATACCAATAGCTAGAAAAGTTTTAATTAATACACTTGAAACTAAACTTAAAATATAATATGTAATTAGTATACAATGGACTAATTTTTTATTTACATATATTCATTTATATCTATATGACCAATTTTAAAAATTCACGTGAAAAAAAAAAATAATAACAGCGTTTTGAGACGCGTGGCCAGTTACCTATACTAAACATATATATATATATATATATATATATATATATATATATATATATATATATATATATATATACATATATTAAAATAAATCAGTACACCACAAACAGACAGAGATAACAAGCGGAATTCCCTGGTACCTAAAATTTACAAAAAAAAAGTGTCCATAGTACTTGACACACATAGTATTATACAAACTGCACACATAAAAAATAAATAAAGTGTAAATTCCCAAAATAGAGTATATCACATACAGTTATTTAAAATAACATAAACTTAATTTTTTTTTTGTTAAACATGATGGGTTTTTATTGCTATTTTTGTATCTGATATGAGTTTATTTGACGAAGTAGGTGTACTTTCTGATTTACGTTTTGCGATATAGTTTACTTGATCACACTCTTCTTTATTTTGTTCTACTCGGTTAGATACGTTGTCAGGTACAGGCTTGAATTCGTTAGGGTCGAAGTTTAGTTCCTTAGGAGTAGGAGTTGACGGTCTACTGACATTCAGTCGTTGTGGCATTAGCAATGGATTGTTGTTTAGTGTTTTCAACTCGCTAGTCGATTGAAAATCACTGTAGTAATAGGTCTTTCCCTCCACAATTAATTTGTTACCATGTAAGGCGGCAGAATGTTTATTAGATCTGGCTTCTTTCAGTTTTTCATACAAAAAATTTTTTCTTCGCTATCCTGTGGTATCAAATCTTCATGTATATATTTGGGTTCCTATAAGTTTAGTTTTGTTGCGCAAAATATCGGATCTGGAAAAAACCCGAAACAAATTCGATTAGGATAGGTCTAATTTTGTCACTCTTCTTTCCAAGAGATTACCAGTTTTTAGTTCAGTTGATTCGAGCTGTATTTGTAGATGTTCTGAGAAGAGAGATACCAATTTGTTTTTAATGTCTACGTTCATTTCTATTAAATTAATTTAACTATTTTTCTTTGCACAGTGCTTAGTGCTTAATTCTTCGTTTTCGGTTTCTGTTTGATTTTTTGCTCTGAATCGAAAAGTTTTTTGTCGACAGTTTCAGTTAGTTTGCTAAAGTCATCTCTAATATTATCAATTTTAGCACTAAGATTAGCATTTGAAGTTTGAATTAACTTGTAGATATCATTAAATACTATATTGTTGTCAACCATCTCTCAGAGCTAAGCAGTTTGTCCCAGAAATTCAGGAAACTCTGCAGAAATGCATGGCAACACAGCAGCGTTGAATGAGACAGAGAGTTCCGCAGGCTAACCCTATTAATGGCAATGTACACTATACCAAACACGTAATTTATGTTAATTGAAGATCTGTACTAGGCCTAGCACTTACTCAGTTGTGTTATAATCATCACAATAAGATAATCAGCAGAAAATTAAAATGTTTCGTAAACAAAAAACACAATTTATCAAACAATATTCAGAACAAACATACATTTGTTGTTTATCTAAATGTATTAGGCGATTTGAATTTCTGACTATATTATAAAATTGTAAAATTTTTTAATATAGTCATTTTATATTATTATATATATTTAAATTGGGATTCAAAAACCTTGTAAAAAAAATTTTACAAGGTTTTTAAATCCCAGATGTAAGTATCTATTAATGCGATTTTTTTACAAAATACGCAAAATAGCTTTAAAATCCCTTCTAAACATAGGAAAAATAACGAATTTGATTTTTTGTATTTGGGGGTCATACAATAAGTTTCATCAATCACTATATAATCTTACTTCAAATTTTTGTAAAAATAGTAATGTTTCTGTTAGAATTTTGGATTTTGTGTCTATTAGCGGTAAGTTTTATGCGAATGGTGTCGTTTCTTTATATAAATCATTGGCTAGATACATCTTATATAGTAAGTATTCTCAGAGAATTGTGTTAAAGTCTGTACCACTTTGTGAAGTTAAATTATCTAAAATTCAGCATCGGGAATTCGATACTGACGTTAATCGTTCTCTACAAGTATTAAATTCAGATAGTGATGTTTTTTTAGTGGAGCCTCCTGGTTTGAAGTAATGCTACTTAACGTGCAATCAATCCGCAATAAAAGGGACGAACTGATTATATTTCTTGATAGTTTAGGTTTTCCAGATGTTGTGCTATTGACTGAACATTGGCTAAGGATAGATGAGCCTATTTCTATTGCTGGCTATTTTGTAGTGTCTAAGTTTTGCAGGGAAACTCATTTACTTGGGGGGACTCTTATATTGATAAGTCAAAAAATTTGTGAGGTGGCTTGATTTATTAATATTAATAAGTATAATGATTTGGTTATTGAAAGAGATTTTGAATTTCCTATTGCATTTTGTAGAGTTTTAAATTTGTATATAATCTGCCTGTATAGATCCCCCGGTAGTAGCGTTAACGTAATCTTGGAGAATCTTAAAAATCTTCTATCCCAGTCTCCTCCTAAATCAAAACTGTTAATAGCTGGTGACTTTAATATAAATTATTCTGATAAAGGCTCGAGGCATACTGAAAGTTTGCAAAATATATTAAATTCATTCAACTTAGCAATGCATGTGGAAGCACCAACTAGATTTTCAAGATTATCCTCTTCAATTATAGCCTATGTTTGATCATGAAGCAATTGTAACAAAGATTAGTTTGAAAATTAAGAGAACATCGCGCAAATGTAGACTTGGAAGAATATATAGTAGAAATAACTTTCGCAAATTCCGTCAACTATGTAACAATGTGAACTGGAATATCCTAAATACACATGATCCGCTTTCAAGTTTTCATGACCTCGTTTTTAAAATGTTTACCACCTGTTTTCCTGTGAGAAAGATAAGGGTTAAAAGAAAGAAACCATGGATATCTAAAGCCATTAAAATTTCAGCTAGGAAGATGCGGTCATTACATTACTTAAGAAAGTTTTTTATGACAATTTAAATTTTATTGCTTATTTTAATAACTATAGAGCCATATATAGGAAATTCTTACAGTCGGCGAAGAGAGTATACTTTGCCAAAAGAATATTTAATTCTAAAAATAGGCAGAAAGAGACATGGTCAATTGTCAATGACTTTGCGGATAGGAAAGGAAATCCTATCACACCTGAAATATCACAAGTGGTATCTCTCACTGGAGAGTTATCTGAATATCTTACTATTAAGAGCGGTGTTCCTCAGGGATCTGTTTTGGGGCCCCTCCTCTTTCTGTTATATATGAATGATTTTGCTTCCCTGAATATTAAAGG
Source organism: Kuschelorhynchus macadamiae (assembly GCA_030620095.1). Classification (NCBI taxonomy): domain Eukaryota; kingdom Metazoa; phylum Arthropoda; class Insecta; order Coleoptera; family Curculionidae; genus Kuschelorhynchus; species Kuschelorhynchus macadamiae. The sequence goes on along the minus strand of JAUTXW010005188.1, from coordinate 480,324 downwards.
GGAGGTAACTCTCTTCGCCGACGATACAACGATACTTTGGCACGAGACTGAGGAGGTAAGGCTTAATGCTATGGTGAATGCTGACTTACGCGTTATTAAGGAGTGGTGCGATGCAAACCTTTTATCATTTAATGTGTCCAAAACTAATGTTCTTACCTTTAAATGTAATCTAGATAATATTTCCCTTGACGATCAGACCCTAGTAAATCAGACTTGTTGCAGGTTTCTGGGTATTTTTATCGATAACAAACTGAAGTTTGACTCACATATTTCGGGATTGAGACGGAGGCTTGCCTCGGGCTGCTATGCATTGAGAATGTTATCTTCCGATTTAAATCATTTTACACTGAGATCGGTATACTTCTCATTAATAGAGTCACACTTACGCTATGGTATTTGCTTTTGGGGTGGGTGCACCAATTATCTATTTAACTCGGTATTTGTTCTTCAAAAGAGAGCATTGAGAATAATATTCAAAGTGTCCTATCGGCAGTCTTGTAAGCCTCTGTTTCAAAAGCATAGAATATTGACTTTGGTGAGTTTATATTTGCCGGAATATCTATGTTTGGTACACAAAAACAAATCAAACAATATCAATATACCTGCTTATCAGACGAGAAACGGTTTAAATAATGTTACCTTGCCGATATTGACCACATCCCAGATAAAAAATTCCATTGCCTACAATGCCAAAAAGGCATTTAACAAGCTTCCACAGAGCCTTAAATTGACAACGAATAGGATAAAGTTTAAAAAGGAAATAAAAAATGTACTGTAGAGGAATTTTTCGTTGACGCATGGTACCCAATAGGGTGGGTCTTGCCTTGTTCTGTATGTTTTGTTACTTAATTTTATTATATGTATTAATGTTGTACTTTAATGTTTAATCTTTACTCTTGTTTTTAACCTTCTGACATTTTTGTTTCGTTTTTTTTTATAGTTTAATTTTTACATAATATTTTATTTAAATAATGTATGTTTATATATTTATTTTAGAGCTTTGTCAATAAGATGTATCTTTCGACAATAAAGCATGTTTTGAATTTGAATAAATTTGAATTTGAATTTGGAGATACGGGGATTTATGTGAAATTTTATTAAGATTTTGGGAATTAGAGACATCCTCAGAGAATTATAAAGATTTTTACTGATATATGAATATCTGTGGAGATGTTTGTGTTGCATATTTATGGAATTTACTGAATTTATCAAAATTTTTGTCTTTTCTTTTATCATTTATCTGTAATTGGAATGTAGTTACTAGTTTGTGTTTTCTGATACATTTTTGTTACATTATTGAATTAATATATTTAGTATCAAAATAGGCTGAGGTGCTTTAACACTAAAGAAATATTTTATTATTTAAGTAGGCCGAAAAATATAGATTTAATGCCGCGGGGGTATCATATATGGAGTGGACAACTATTTCAGAAATTTTACATCTTTATTCTATATGTTGATTAATTTAAACCAACCAAACTAGGCGCGAGAACAGGACTATCAAACCTATTAAAAAAATTGACATGCTTGACAATTGACCCCCGGCGCGTCGTCTCACATCACCCCTCCCAAGCAACTCCTCTGGATCCGCCCTTGACGAAAAGTCGTCTTTGTCTTATCTAAACATAAGCTAATATTACCTGTATATTTTTGCTTCCTCTGAATTGTGATTTTACTTACTTTGAAAACATGTCGAAAATAATTGTTGTAATGTTTTGTAAAAATTAGCTTTAATTGAATTTCATGATGAACCAACCCATTGTCATTATCTTTATACATTAAGTCTCGTAATAAAGTTTGGATTAGTCGACATTTTGTAGCTCAAGAGGCCGACTCTCTATTTAATAACAATGGACTGAAACTGATGAAATCAGACAAAAAAACGGCAATTCAAAAGATCGAATGGAAATTTAACCCTCCAACCTCTGCCTGGTGGGGTGGATGATGGGAGAGACTTATTAGACTTTTGAAACCCTTACTGAGAGTTTTAGGGAAATTACATATTTGCATGGAAGAGCTTACCACAATATTATGTAAATGTGAAGCTGTCATAAATAGGCATCTTGCATCAGTGATGGATTAGTTTAACCTTATAGCATTTTCAATATCTTCCATCAATATCGAATATCAAAAAAGTTTTGGAAAATATTAATCTCGAACGTATAAAACGCCAGTTAAAATAGCGAACGTGCGGGTGTGTCCCGAAACGCGTTTTGATTGGCGCTACGACACGGAACAGCAGAAGAGATCGGCGGTTGTAGAGAATGGGTATAAGGAACGTGCACAATTTACAGGAGTACAAGTTCAGGCACTTAAAAACGGGTTGCCGGTTAAGGTAGGATTATTATTATAATAAGTATATAAATATCATTCTTATTGATATCCTTACTTAAAAAATATAAATACACACATTCTCATTGTTTAAAAAATGACCGACGAGGGTTTTTTAAAAGGCCAGTCTGATAACCTTTCCAGAGTGGATTCGCTTATGATAGCACACTTTTCAAAAAATGTTTTTTTTTGTTCGGCTGAAATTCAAAGAACAAAAGCCGCAAGGTATGTACCTATTTAGTATTTTACTTATTATTTTGTGCCTAAAGAAAATTTCGTTTTTTTTATTTTTTGGACCCTTTTTGTTTGTAAAAAAAATTTTCCATGTTATCTTGTATGAAGTAGGTGGACAGGTGGACACTAGTGGCATAAACATTTATAATAAAGGCTGTAATATGTATCTAGTAAGGCTTTTTACAGATTTAGTGTATTATATTTAGCTCATTTTTAATAAATCTAAATGAATAGGTAGGCATTGAATGCGTGGGTATATTTTAGGGCCGGCCATGAAAGCTACGGGGATTCAGCAGTTGGCTACTTAAATCAAAAATTTGTCCATAAACATAAAGTTCAAAGAAAAAATTACACTGTCTTAGTACAAATTAATGAACACACTGTCATGATTGTGCACCCTCAGAGAGTATTGTTGTTTATAATATATTATAATATATTATTTATATGCGCTTAAAAACATACACTACTGCTGCCTATACCACGTGTCCCCCAAAGTTGGCTCGCTCCTATAACTTTTTTATTTTTTAACATAAATGGGGACATGTATAAGGCGAAAAATCTGCATTTTTTTGGGTTTTCAATTGTTTTAAACCGGAAGTGACCGTGAAGTTATTTTAATGGAAAATGTCATTTTTAGAATAACAACATGTCAATTGTAATTTTTTTACATATCAAGTTCATTTTTTTTATGTTTCTTTTAGATCTAGAGCACTCTGTATTCATTAAACATGTCATTTTTGAGTCTAAAAGTGATTTATAAGATCGCAAAAATACAAAAATGGTTCTCTCTATTAAACTCTATTATAAAAACATTTTTTTTCCGGTTTTTTTAAATGAATATTTTATTTTATTTGTTCATATGAATAAGTATAATTTACAAATAATATATAACACTAATCTAGCATGTTTGATTTAACAATATTATTGTTGTTAGTGACACCTAAATGTGTAAACATTTGTGTGTGTCAATTATTATAAAATCTATTTATTAGTTACATTAAGTACTTTTTTTTGCACAATAGTAGTCCTAATAATGAAAGAATCATCCTACATAAACATATCCCAAAACATAACTATCACAATTCAATTAAGGAGATGTTGAAATCTATTATAATTCTCGAAAATGAAGCATCTACATGTTTTATTAAACCTAGCTCTGCCAGGAATATTTTTTTATCTCAGTAGGTAAAATATTATAATCCTTAGGCCCAATATATGTTACAAATCTTAAGTTCAAGCTATTATTGTTAATGGGTATTTGGATACTCCTGTCAGTTCTATTACGGGTGTCATAATTATGATCTATGTTGGTCCACTGAGGTCTAGTTTTATGTATATATGACGAAATTGTAGCAATATATAATGATGAGGTGAGAAGAAAACATTCTATCTTTTTTATAAATAATTTTTAAAATAAATTTTTGAATTATATTTAATTTATATAGACATCTATTGTACATCCCACCCCATACCAAAATACCATATCCCAAAAGAGATTCTACAAAAACTTTGTATATAATCTCGATGAGTTTTATATTTAAAATCTCCCTTAATAGATAAAATTTGTGTATTAGTTTTCGTATTTTGGTGGCTAAGTAATCAATATGTGGCCCCCATTTAAGATGTTTATCAATTATTATTCCAAGGTAATTAGTGTGGTTAACCTTTATTTCATGTCCATCAATTGAAATGCTCAAAAAGTTGGGCCTATTAGCAGCAGTTAAAGAGAATGCAACATAGATAAGTTTTGTTAAATTCAATGTCAGTTTTTTAAACCTTAACCAGTCTTTTATGATTTTCAATCCCTTTATTGCTACTTTTTTAGTTTCATCCCAAGTTTCACCTTCAAATACAAGGGCCGTATCATCAGCATATGAAACCCAGTCTTTTATGTTTTTCAATCCCTTTATTGCTACTTTTTTAGTTTCATCCCAAGTTTCACCTTCAAATACAAGGGCCGTATCATCAGCATATGAAACAGGCTATCCTCCAGTGTTTAATTTCAAAAGGGAGTTTATATAAACAATGAATAAAATGGTGCCCAACACAGTGCCCTGTGGTATGCCAGTTCTTATTATTATTTTTTCACTCAACACATTTTCAACTTTGACCATCTTCCGATCAGGTAACTCCTGATCAGATTCAACAATGTTCCCCTAATTCCATAATGGCTAAACACCATCATCTTATCATGAGGAACAGTGTCGAACGCCTTCGCCAGATCAAAGAAGTCACCTATACATTTTTTAACTAAATTTCAGCTTTTTACGACCTCAGAAACCAGTTTTAACATAGCATCCGAAGTACTTGATTTCTCAATAAAACCATATTGATTTGTCAATAGTACCCTGTTAACAGTTAGAAACTTAACTAGCTTTTCTTTAGAACTTTTTTCAAATATTTTAGAAAAGTTAGTAATTAAGCTGATAGGCCTATAGTTTGATATCCTTGACCCTAAACCCGACTTAAAGATTGCAGTCACAATTGAAACCTTAAAATCACTTGGCACAATGCCCATTTTAAAAATAAAATTAATTATATGCAATAATGGATCCAATATCTCCTATATATATTTGAGTATCCTTTATCACCCTGGAGTGATATGCCATCATGGCCTGGGGAACTATTTGTTTTTAGTGCAGAAATGTGTTTAATAAGATCGTTCTTTGACAACGGTGTAAGGAACATGGAAAGTTGCACATCTGGTCCCAATACACTTGGTTGGTGAAGAAGGGGGATCTTTTTCTTCATTTCTGTTACAATATTCACAAAATATTTATTTATATAATTGGCCATTTCAGCAGCAACGGTAAAATTTTCATCATTATTCTTAAGAATGTCTATGGTATTTTTTCTGTTTGTATTTTCATAGGTAGCATCTTTTATTATTTGATATATTCTTTTCATGTTATTTTTATTTTCCTCAATTTGACTTTGGTAGTATTAATTTTTTTCTCTTTTTATTAACCTATTTAGATAATTGTGATATGTTTTGTATTCATTTTCTAAAATAGGACTATATTTCTTCAGTAATCTTTTTTTTAATTTATTCCTTTTTCTAACTGATTCGATGATACTGTACTAACTCATTATTTTTTTACTTCCCCTTTTCACTTTATATTCTGTTGTTGATTTTTTCAATAAAGATACCTCTCAATGAAGCTTTTAGTTGCTGTGTCTAGGTCTTCCATATCATTCACATATGGCAACAGCATTTTCTTTTAAAAGATATTATGCTTAAAATCCACAGAAAAAAAATATATTCATTTTTTAGTTATAGAGATAGAAACAACTTAATATGAAACCTAACTCCGTAATACAAATATCAATTTTAAATTAGTTTAAGATTGTGTTAATTGTTTAATATTTCTATTTGTGATTATTTTTGTATCGCTATTTCAAAGTTTTTTTATGACATTGTTCCACACCCTTTTAGGTTTCTCTTTGTAACTCCTATTGTTATTTTGGAATAAAAAATAAATAAACAAACAAACATATTCTAGAATTGAAAACACTTTGGTTTGACTAACATTGTAAGCGAAAATCTACCATAAAATTGCATTAAAAATAATAAAGTTGAAAGCTTTACTGGAAAAATTTTAAAGCTGTCAATGTTACAAATATTTTTTTAGATAAGGCACTATTGATAAACCTCACATTCCAAATTTCATAACATTGTGTCAAGCCATTGCTTTGATATTGGACCATTCCACTTCTTTCAAAATGAAATTAGTTATGTTAAGAAGCAGGCAATTGGTGCTGCACCATTCGAGACAAGTCTCTCAATGTCAGACTGCAGTTGTTTGGAGTCACAGCAAACTGGTGAAAACAATTTCAAGTCCTCTGCATATAAGACATTTAGATATTTTAAAACAAAATACTATGTCATTTATAAAGTAAAAATAGAATTGGACCGATATGCGAACCTTGCTGGACATCCGATGTTACAACAACCTGATTGGAAACTGAACCACATACTGTTGACGTCGAGCAAATAAAAATGACTTGATCCAATCAATGTTGTTTCCAGAAAAACCAATTTGCTAAAATTTTACTATTAGAATCTGATGGCAGACACTATCAAGCGCCTTGGATATGTCTGTGTAGATAATATCAATCTGTTGACATGTCTCAACTGATGTTATTAGGTAATTTTGAAATACCGCCAGATTTGTAGCCGTTGAGCGAGCGCGATAAAAACCATGTTGCTCTTCTGAGATATAATGTTTAAGTGATATGATGTTTAAGTGATATCCCTATATTCCTCTACAGCAAAAAGACTTCTCAAATCAACAGTCCAATTATTTTTTCAGGAGGAGGACTCTAAGGAGCCCCAGACGTTAACTGATAACGTAAATTCAAATTCAACCACTTTTGACGTCTACTACCAAAATGTGAATGGCTTACGAACAAAGTTAACTGAACTATCAAAAAATGCTGCTAGTTGCAATTATGATGTTTTAATAGTCACAAAAACCTCATTAACCAAAGATTTTACAAACTCTGAGTTGGGACTTCAAGATTATACAGTGTATCGTACAGACAGAAATACTGAGCTAACCTGTAACGGTGGTGTACTCATTGCTGTACAGAATAGATACTGTTCCAAAGTGCTTAAAATAGAACATGAATGCTCTGAAGAAATTTGGGTTGCTGTCAAAACAAGAAAACAGTTATTATGTTGTGTATACATCCGACCTTCATCCACTGCTGAAATCTACTCCATTCACTGCAAAGCTGTTGAAAAGGCTGTGGAGACATATGGAGAATACTCGCTCTGTATAGCCTATACAACCTGCCAAAACTCATCTGGTCAAATGATTCATTGGGTGCTCTTACGACAGGGCATACAGCAGCAGCTGAAGAAATTATTGAGACCTTCCCGTTTCTCAATCTTAGCCAAATCAACAATGTGCCAAATGTGAATGGTGTATTTCTTAATAATATGTAACATGGGATAAAAAGAATACCATTGATATATTAGAATATGAAGATGAAATACTAGATTTTAAGAACTGTAATTATAATATCATGAATGAATTTTTGTTAAATGTTTATTGGGATAATGTCTTAAATTTAGATGTAAACAGTGATGTAGAAAATTTTAGTAGATTTATCAATAATATAACAAAAATATTTACACCAAAAAAAATTATATTACAACAAAAAAAAATCAAGAATAAGTGTAAGTTTCCTAGTGCAGAGTTAAAAAATAATGTAATTAATAAAAAAATAGCTCATAAAAAATAGAAAATTACAAAAAATACCAGGGATTCTTAAGACTTGATCTTAGACGTATTTGTAAACTACAAACTAAAGAATGTTACAAAAACTATATAATTAATACTTAGGACTCTGTATTGCAAAACCCAAGCTCTTTTTGGAATTATATTCATAGTAAAAATCAAGACAGGGGAATTTCGTAAATGATGGCTTAAGGAGATGAAGCATCAACCAATGAGAAAGGCATTGCAAATCTATTTGCAGAGTATTTTTCATCGGTCTATGTTGCGCCGTAGTACCGTTGCCCTTTGAACCTGATTTAGCTTTCCCATTTAAGAATATGGTCACTATTAGCAATCTTGTTCTAAAGATCTCTGTTATATATGAAAAACTAAACAATATCAATATCAATAAGCCCTCAGGTCCAGATGGGATCCCAAGGGTCTTCCTAAAAAATTGTTCTTTTGTATTGTCAAGACCATTGTGGCTTATTTACACTAAATGATTAAAAACTGGCATATTTCCAAGAAAATGGAAACTCTCATTTGTATCACCAGTTTTTAAGAACAATGGTGAGAAAAATTATGTAGAAAATTTTCGCCCGATTTCTTCGATCTCTCAATTTCCAAAAGTATTTGAGTCCTTGGTTACTAATTTTTTTTTCTGATTTCCAAATGATTTATTAACGAATATAAAAAAAAAATTACAATACATAGTAAGTACACATTTTTGAATCACAGACCAAGAGCACTAGACTATGTAGGTGAAACACTTAATATTGTGCCAATTGTTTGAAGTCAAATATAGTATATATAAACCAAATATAATACATTTACTTTCTACATAAAAAAAAATCAAAAATTACACGATTCACAGGTAAAACATATCACAGTCAAATATTAGCAAATAAATGTCTCTTTAATGCAGACTTAAAATGATGGGGTCGCAGGGACTTCAACTGAATAAGAAGGTCGTTGTAGTGTTGCAAACCTTCTGAGAGTATACTTCTTTGCCCAGTCATTGTTCTTATAGCAGCGGTTCTGAAGTTTCTGTTATTGCGGGTGTTATAGGTATGTATTTGGTTGAATGGAACAAATTGCAATGATGAATGGATGTCATTTTGGGAACAGTGATGAATGAAAACACATGTTTGAAAGATGGATAAAGAATAACAAGAATTTTGTTGGGGCGATAGTGTATGCTGGTTGGATAGCGAAAAGGAAGATTGAAGACTTTTTTAACAGCTCTATTTTGTACAACCTGTAAAGGTTTTAATTTGATTTGAGAAGTTTTGCTCCACACAAGGGTTAAATAAGAGAGATGGGAATGAATCAATGAGTTTTACAGGAATTTTCTCTGGATTAATGGAAGAATTCTAGCAACTCTGCCAAGAACTCCCACTGCTGGAGAGATTTTTTTTGCACAAGAGCAAAATATGCTGTTCCCAGGTGAGTCTTGAATCAATATTTGTTCAACTGGGCTCCATTTAAAGTTAACTGCATGTTATTCCAATCTGGTTTTCTTGATATAATCATAAACTCTGACTTTGCAGTGTTCAAGGTTAGTTTATAAAATTTGAGCCATTCTGAGACCAGTAATAAATCATTCTCGATTGCTACCTTTCTTTCTGTTAGATCAGTGCCAAAATATGTAATGCAAGTATCATCTGCATACAACTGAAGCATTCCCTTTAGATTAAGATGTGATAGTGAGTTTATGTACACAAGAAACAATGTTGGACCCAATATGAATCCTTGTGGGACACCATGCGACAAGTCCTTTATTTCACTTGACGTACCATTAATAGTAACAAGCTGTGTAAGGCCGTTTATATAATCCCTAAACCAATTCAAAGCCACTCCAGCTACACCAGCATCCTCAAGTGTAGAAATCAAAATAGTGTGGTCAACTGTGTCATAAGCTTTTTTCAAGTCAAGTGCAACGAGGACACATGCAAGACCCTTGTCAATATGTTGTCTTCTACTAGTAACTATATATGTAACAGCTGATGTCATACTGCTTCCACTACGAAAACCATACTGCACACTATACCACAAATTCTTTAAGTTTAGATAAGAAACAAGTCTTTTATTGATACATTTTTCTATAATCTTTGATATAGTACTGAGTAGGGATATTGGGCGGTAATGGTTTGGACAGGCCACACCTCCTTTATGTAGGGGTATTATTTTCGCATTTTTTAGTCCACTAGGTAGTGAACCAGTTTGAAATGAAATATTTATTAAGTTACAAAGAAATAATAGACATCTCTTCGCAGAACTCCTTAAGCATATCCTCACTGACTGAATCTGATCCACAAGTTTTTCCAGACTTAAGCTTAGTTATTAACTGTTTTATTTCCTCTGTTGTGGTAGATTCCCACTGATGTAAGTAATGATAGTTAGTGACTTCGAGTTTCACATAAGTTGAGGTCAGAATGTTTTCTGCTAGTGTTTTGCCTATCTCCGTGAAATGTTTGTTTAGATGATTAGCAATTTCCTTATGATTGTCAATAATTTCGTATTAGAGCTGAAGCTTGACAACTTCAACTGATTTTTTGCTTTTTTTGTTATGTATAACTTCATTCAGTACAGACCATATTCTTTTGGGATTACCAGCAGCCTCTGTAATTTGGTTCTCAAAAAATTTCCTTTTTGCTAGTATAATAGCTTCTTTAATGGTATTCTGAATGTTTTTATATTCGGTTTGCAAAAAAACACTATTTGGAAATTGTTTGTGTCTTTTATAACAGTAGTCTCTTCTTATTATTAGTCGATGTAGTTGTATGTTAAACCAATGAGCAGATTTACATTTGAAACGATCCCTCACTATTCTGTAAGTGATATTTTCTTAAAAGACTCTAACAATTTGATCACATAAGACATTTGGATCATGCCATGTCGAGTTTATTATATTATCCAGACCTACTTTACATGTTTGACTATTTAAATATGAGTAGCTATAAAACTTCGGCCTATTGTTGGGAATATGTAATTGTGTTTGTAATATTTGAATTCTATGATCACTTATGTTGTAGTCAATAAGAGCCAAGTTATTCAAATTTCGATCAACATTTGTTAAAACATAGTCAATCAAACTCCTACAACAATTTGCTTGCACTCTTGTTAGTATTGTATTATTTAAGTTAATGAGACCCATTGAGTGAATTAAAATATCAAGTGAAACTTTATGATGGTCATTCAGATCCAAAAAGTTTATGTTTAAATCTCTCAGAATCCCGATTGGTTTATGTAGATTATTTCTGTGTTCCAATGTTTCAAGATATCAAGAAATAAATTTCTGTCAAAGTCCTGAGGTCGATAAATGGCACCTATAATAATATTGATATTCTCTACTTTTAGAAACAACATAGAACATATGCCACATAACCTACTAATCTTTGTAAAATCATATTTTTCCTTGATTAGAATTCCAACTCCACCACCAATCTTATAACTTGACTCAAAGATTGCATTGTAGCCTGGCAAATTGAAATAACGCTCTTCCCCTGGAGATAACCATGTTTCTGTTATTATGATGGCATCTGGTAAATTAGTATGATTACCAACAACCTCAATATCATATAGTTTGTTACGAATAGAGCATGCATTTAGATACAATATAGAAAATTTTCTCACTTTGTCGTCAAGTTCTTTAAAACTGTCTATATTATGGTATAGTTTAACATTTTCTTCAGCCATCTCTTCAAATTAAAGGCTCATTGATGTTTTATATGTACTATTTTATTTTTCTTTATTTTAAACTTGATAATGTTTCTATATTTTTTACCAGTATGAGAGGACAACCATCATTTTTTCGTAGAAATATTTTACCATTTCTTAACCACAAATACTTAAATCCTTTTTGCTTTTTGAGTTTATATGCCAAGTTAAATAAGTTTATACCATAATTAGTCAATTGTTCATTTATAAATATCAAAGTTTTACTATTGTTTTCCTTGTTACACATCAGTAAACCTGAATAAACTTTTTTCCCTGGCGGTCTTTTAATATTTTATTTTTTATTTCATGGTTTAGAAGCTTCGTAACTATTATGGGCCCTTTTTGGTATACTTCCTTTCACAGCGTTGAATATGCTCATTCTTGATGTTGCACTGAAGAAGGGTATTCACAATCTCGAGCACCACTGCCTTGGGATCTGCCGAGTCCTTAACTTGCGTGCCTACAAATTCAATATTGGTGGATATTTCTTTATATTCTAGATCAAACATCCTTTCCTCCAGTAACTGTACCCTGTTTTTTAAAGAATCGTTTTCCTCTCTAAACTTTTTCATTTCAGAATTGTTGATTTTGTGAGAACAGTTGGTCAAATTTTGCAGACATAAAGCTTACTGAAGTCTTCAGAGCTTCAATTGTTTTTATTAGTCCCTCATTTGATCCAGAGAAATGCTTGTTTATGAGCAGACTCTGTCAAGGGCACTGGAGACAGGAATGGTAGTCGACTCCATATATACTGATTTCTCCAAGGCCTTTGACAGAGTTGATCATTCACGTAAGGTTGGTAAGTTGTCAGAGTATGCTTTCGTGGATACAGTCATATTTTGAAGGGCGTCAACAAATAGTAAAAACTAATGCATCTAAGTCTGAGATTATAGAGGTTACTTCTGGAGTGCCCCAGAGGGGTCATTTTGCGCCTCTCTTTTTCAGCCTTTTTATTAATGACATAACAACTTGCTTCCAACATTTCAAGTTTTTGCTATGACTTAAAAATATTTAAATGCAATAATACCGAAGGTGCAGTGGAGGCGCTGCGAGATGACCTTCGTAGATTTGAGATTTGGTGCACCCAGAACGCAATGACCCTTAATTTTGATAAATGTAAATATATTCAATTCTCAAGAAAAAAAATAACTAATATAAATAAATATGTAATTAATGATCATGCACTGGTAAATGTAACTAGTATTAGAGAGTTGGGTGTAATATTTGATACAAAACTCACATTTAATGATCACATTAGAATTTGTTGTAACAAAGCTTTTAAAATGCTTGGATTTGTTAAGCATGATACCAAAGATTTTGGGAGTATATGGGCTCTGAAAACTCTATACACTTCAATTGTAAGATCATATTTGTAAAACAGCACCAATCTCTGGTCACCATACTTTGATGTTCACATTAATACAATAGAATGGGTTCAGAAAAAATTTCTGAGGTATATTGGTTATAAAATGAAGATCCCTTCAGAGTCCATAGACTATACTCAAATCCATCATCTTTTGGCACTTGAGTCTCTTATTGATCGTCGTAAAAATATGGATCAGTTACTAATTTGTAATTTACTGTCAAATCAGATTGAACGATCTGAACTATTGTCATATATAAACATACATGTTCCAAGCAGAAGCCTGACGGAAAAGCACAGAACTCTTTATAGTCAACAAAACTCTATTAATATGGCAATGACTCTTGCCAACAGTTTGCATGTAGACGTGTTTGTAGCCTCCATGACTTCTGTCACCAGAAATTTTTAAACACGAGCTTCCAAAATCAATGTGCTAATTCCCTTTCTGTTATTTACTTGAATATTCGATCTATCAGAGGCAAACTTGATGACCTTTTATTGCTGTTGGAAGCTCATGACTTTCCGGATTTGGTTTGTGTGACCCAACATTTTTTAAAGCCTGATGAGGTGTGTATAGTGCCGGAATATGTAACTGTTTCCATTTTTTGTAGATCACAATTTAGTCATGGTGGTTCATTGATAATGGCCAAGAAGTCCTTTTTAAATGCAAACCGTTTCGTATCTGTGGATAGATATGTTTTAAATGTAGAATGGGTCTTCGAATTTTCAATAATATATTCAAGGACTTTAAAACTGTATGTGATTTGTATTTACCGTAGTCCTTGTTCTAATTTTTTGTATTTTTTATCAAGTTTAGAACAACTACTGTACAACTTACCCAGCGACTGGGTAAGTTTAATCATGATCTTGGCAATTCTGATACTTCGTGCAATATTATTTTATTTATTTTATTTATTTATGAAAACATAAGGGAACAAATGTCATACATATTGTAATAAATATAATCTAAATAGGAGTCTAATAACTGGAAATTGTACCTAAGTGAATGAACACTTGTATGTACGCAAGTATTATCTTTGAATTTATATTGATAATACAGTTAACCTCATGCTAAAGCTATACGAATAAAATTTTAAAATTACATCAACAACAAATATAATTTCTTATTTTAGCAAACCTTTATAAATATAGACGTTATCCTATTGAAATAGAGCTTTAAATTTATGTAAATATTTAAAAATAAAAATCCTACAACTATTATTGAACTTTTTGGCAGTCTTAGCAGGGATCTCAATTCTAGGGGAAGCAAGTTATACATTTTGGGACCTAAATAAGAGAAGGATCTCAATTTTTTTGATGTATTGTTCACTGGCATCTCCAATTGTTCACTGACCTTAGACCTGGTTTCGTAGATATGGTTTATAGTTTGTTTAAAGTTAGTAGATTTTTTAATAAATAAGCATGTTGACAGACAATATAATCCTCTCACATCCAATATGTCCTCTGAATTTAAAAGCCTGATGGTATATCGCTTTTTTTTTTTTGAAATATAATCTCAAGAATGTAATTTTGTACTACATTTAAAGGGTTTACGGAATTTTGATATAGACCACCCCACACCACTATACCATATTGAATTAAAGATTCAATAAGGGCTTTATACACACATAACAACTTTTTACTTAATATCTCTCTCAAAACATAAAATTTGTACACTAGTTTCTTTATATTTTTTGTAATTCTAAGTACATGATGATCCCATCTGAGATTACGGTCAATAATTACACCCAAGTATTTTGTATATTCAACCTCTAGAATATCACCATCAAAGTTGTAAATATGAATGCTGCGGAAGTGTGGACGATTGGCTGTTGTGATGGAAAAGGCTATGTAATTCATCTTTGAGGTATTTAAAGTTAGCTAAAATGTGTCTAACCAATTTTTAATTTTGCACATACCTTGAATGGCAAAATCACGAACAGAAGTCCATGATGATCCTAAAAACAGAACTACAGTATCGTCAGCATAAGACAATAATGAGCCATTGTCAATGGCAATACTAGTTAACGAAGACGCTCAACGCGGTGCCCCTGACCCCATACAAACGCAAAACGTTAAGGAGAGAGCCATGAGGCACCGTTTGCCGTTGCACTTATTGCTACTGTCAAGGTTGGAAGTTATGCTGTTGGTTAATTCACAAATCGCATCGGTAGTGCTCAAACCGTTCATAAATCCAAATTGACGTTGAGATATGATATTATTTTGTTGAAGAAACCTGAGCGGGCGATCTTTAAGACAATTTTCAAAGATTTTCGCAAATATGCTGATAACACTTATTGGATGGTAGTTATTTATATCAAACTTGTCTCCAGCTTTATGGATTGGTGTTATGATAGCAATTTTAAAACAACTTGGAACGATGTCTGTTTTAAAAATTGGTTAATTATATGAACTATTGGATTTATTAAATGTATGTGAAAATCTTTAACGATTTTTGTAGTTACGCCATCACTTCCTGGAGCGCAGTTATTCTTTAGTGTGTTAATTTGTTTTATTATCTCATTTGAATTGGTAGCCTTTAGAAAAATTGATCATAAAGCAGTGAAGTCAATTCCAGAAAAACTAGAAGGAACATTAATTTTTTTGTACATTTTGGAACCTATGTTAGTAAAGAAACATTACAGAAATTGGCCATCTTCTTATTATCATCAAATTTTCCATGGTTGTTTTTGATTTCCAAGTTTAATTTATTTTTTGTCTTATTTTCATTTGTTGCGTTTGAGATTATATGATATATTTTTTTAAGATCATTCTTACTATTTTCGATTTCAGTTTTATAATAATCATATTTTCGTTTTTGTATAATTTTATACAAATTATTTCTATAATCAGTGAATGTTTTTTTTTTTTAGTTTCATCATGATATAATGAAAGTTTTTTTTTTCATTTTATCTTTTGTGTTAATTGAATTAATGATTCCGTTAGTAATCCACGGTTTTAATTTTTTATGCTGTTTATTTTGAAATGTTTTTTTAATTTTAGATTTATTTATAATTTCAGCTATTATTTCTAAGAATTTTTGTGTAGCAGTTTCTACATTTTGAGCTTCTAAAACACTAAACCAAGTTTCAGCCTTAAAAAGCTCATCTAAAATTTGATAATTGATTTTGGAGTAAGTGAAAGTTTTAGCATCTGAAGTTTTATCAGATTGAATTGAGAGTATTTAAGATTAGTTCTGAGATTCTTTTTAACAAAAATATGATCCAATATGGAACTAGTGTTAGAAGTGGGGTTGTTAATAGCAGACCAAAAACCAAAATGTCCCAATAGTGTAGTGTAGTCATTTACTTCATTGTTTTCTGCTGCTAAATTAATGTTCATGTCACCAATTAGAATCTCTATTTGATTTGTTGAGTTTATTAACCTAAATATTTTAATTTAGCTATACACGTAGATTCCCTTACTCGAATAACTCAACATTCTGCCACTATCATTGATTATTTCTGTTCAACTTTCAACCCTGTGTCTTGTGTTCCGTAGTGGAAGGGTTATCTGATCATGAGACCATACTAGCAATTGTTCCGTGTGCACCTTCAAGGGTTGAAAAGAAGATCAAAAGGGGTGGGCTATTTAACAAATCAAATTTTCGAAGATTTTCCCATGCTTGTTCAGATGTTGATTGGGCAGGAGTTACTCACTCTGATGTTCCCCTAGAAACGTTTTATTCTCTTTTACAGCAGTGTTTCAACAGAGACTTTCCTATTCAAAAAATAAAAAAGAGAAACTTTAAACCCTGGACAACTAAAAATATGCAATGTCTTCATAATCTTAAGAAGTTTACTACTGACAGAGGGTTTTTAACATATTTTTTCAAATATCGGGCTTTATATAGAAAACTTATTAAAACGGCTAAGGAAAACCATTACAGGGATCGTTTGGCTGGAGCAGCTAACCGACAGAGGGAGAGCTGGGCCATCATCAATGAACTCAAAGGGGCTACTACCACATCCCTTAATAACTCCCCAGATATCTCACCCGATGATCTAAATCGTTTTTGCTGTTCTGTTGCTGCTAATTTAACGAGCAAAATTGATCAGGTTATTGACCCCATGAGCTATATGAGGAGGATTTCTGTTGGGCAATCTTTCTTCTTTTGTCCTACCAATTCTGAGGAGCTTTCTAGCACAGCCCGTTCAATCAAGAACAAAACGTCATTGGGTGAAGACAGAATTTCAGTTAAAGTGTTTTTATCTCTTCCTCTTTCGGCAATTCAAGCCCTTGCTGATGCTATTAATCACTCTTTGAAACATGGTTACTTTGCAACCATTCTAAAGGGAGCCACAGTCATTCCGCTTCATAAATAATAATAATAAACTTTATTTATTAGCTTTAAGCTAGCAAAACAAAAAATTACAGTATAAGTACATCAGTTTTGAGTAATGTTATAATATTAAGTTCTTCTTTACATTCAGTCTCTTGTTGAATCACAGTTAGATTGGCACAGTCTCCCTGATATGCATTTCACATTTTTTCTTGAATTCAACCAGTCTTTGACAGTCTTTAACGGTATTTGGTAGTTCGTTATACATTTTCAGGCCATTATGAAATATATTCTTCTGATCAAATGTTCGAGTTACGGGTCTTATGTAAAAGTTTCTAGCATTTCTTGTATTTCTGTTGTGGATACTCTGGACAGGTACACAGTACTGCTGTAGGTTTTCAGGCACAGAGCCTTGTTGGATTTTAAAAATAAAAATAAGTGTTTGTAAATATACCGCTTGTCTCACACTCAGTATTCCCACCAAGTCCAACATATATTTAATGTGAGTTCGCTTATTACAATTTAATATAGCACGAAGTGCTTGATTCTGTCTTTTTTGCAGTCGACCGATTTCCGTATTATTCAGATTAAATAGCACCGTTGGGCAATAACAAAAATAAAAAAATGTGGTTGTATTATTGTCTTAATAATAATATTAATGTAGTAATGTCTTTGCCCAAACACTTAAAATATTTTGTATGCGGCAAAGTGCATACACTTTTTAGATACTTTTCCCGACACATAGGAAGCATGATTTGAAAAACTAAGATTTTCGTGAATTATGACTCCCAAATACTTCATTTCAGTCACCTGGTCTATTTTTTCTCCATTTATCCAAATTCCAACATGTTTTACTATCATAAATTTAGTTTTTTCAGTATTTAGCTTTAAATCGTTAATCTCTCTCGCCATCTTAAAATGTTCTTTAGCTCTTTGTTGATTGTGTTAACAATTTCATTTACATTTTTTGCAGCAAAGTACAGCAGTGTATCATCTGCAAATAACTGGATATTATATTCTTGTATCCACTTGACAAGGTCATTGATGAAAAGTATAAATAAATCCAGTCCCATTACTGTACCTTGGGGTACACCTTGAGTAGTTTCCCTACAAGATGATTCCTAGTTGTTGAATGTCGTTTTTTGTGTGCTGCCTTGTAGATAGTTTTCTATCCATTCTAATGATTTTCCAGTTAATTCTAACTTTTGTAACTTTTTAATCATTAATGGTTAATATAATGCTCTTTCAGTAATGTCTTCCAACTTGCTATTACATTTTGTAGTGCTGTCCCGCAGGAGTTGTTTTTTCTAAAACCAGCTTGGTAAATTGTTAATAATTTATTTTTTTCTATATAATCTATTAATTGTGTTTTAACCACTGTTTCTAACAATTTTTCATACAATGGTATCATATTTATGAGTCGATAGTCTTGGCAGAGTTTCGTATTATTTTTCTTTTGTATAGGCATAATTGTTTTTGTTTTCCAGGTATTAGGAAATAGCCTCAAATGTAATTTTTAAAATGTCTGTGTTTATATCATCTAAGCTACTTTTTTGTTTTTTAGACCTTTTAAAACTTTTTTTAGTTTTTGAAATTCTATTTGTTTAAAATTATGTAAGCTACATGCTGCATCATACATTTTTGTTAACACTTCTTGATGAGTATTTTCATTGCACTGCAAATTCTTAGTTATTTTTGTAAAACTGTCAATAAAGTATTTATTAAATTTCTCTGCTACTTTTTGGGATTCGATAACCATCTCTCCATCAAACATAATACCTTCTATGTTAGGGACTCTATTCACATCATTTGTTATTTTTTTAAGGGCCTTCCACATCTCCACGCTATCATTTTTTGCTTCGTCTATCTTTTGTAAGTAATATTGTTGTTTTTGTTGCCTTATCATAGATTATACAGTATTTCTTTTTTGTCGGAATCTCATCCAGTCTTCTGTGTGTGTTATTATTGCTTTTTTGTAAAGTTTATCTTGTTCTGTTTTTTCCTCTCCTATTTCTTCATTCCACCATTATTTATTCCCCCATTGTGGTTTAATTATGACTTTTTTAAGTGGTGCATGATGGTTTAGCGTACTTGTTATATTGGTCACCAGTTGTTGAGATATTTCCTTTAAAGGCAGATCTACATTCCAGATTTTATCCATTAAATTTAATTGATATTCGAGGTTATCAAATCTCTTAAAATCAGGTATTATTTTTTCTGTAGTTTCATATTTTGGTCTATCTGGTATATCTATTGTTATCATGAAGTGGTCTGTTAACTTAGGTGTTACATGTGTCTTGAATATGATTTCCTTTAAGTTTGTTATTATCAAGTCAATCATTGTAGAGCTGTCTGCAGTTACTCTTGTGAATTTATCCATTTTTGGTATACTCCAAGTTCTTTTATTGTTCTTTTTAACTTGTTTGAGTAGTAAGTGTCGATAGCAATATTTATGTGGAAATCGCCTATCAAAATAAATTGTGCATCTCTTGTCAGTATATCTGGCAGAATGTCCTCTATCATAATTATAGAAGGCATTTGAGATTAAGGTTCTTTTAATTACTCTTTTATATTCGACCAAGGGCAATCCTCGAACATTTTCTGGTATTTTATTAAGGAACTTGGGACCATGATATAGTGATGAAATTTTTGAGCGATTTAGGCAAGCGAATTGTACTCTAAGATTGTTGTGAGTTCATGTAGTGTGATCATGGATTTCATCTCCCCTTTGGTATTGATTTAAATTAATGTATGCAAATAATAGACATTCATATATATATCTTGATGGCAATGTCAGTATTTTGAGATTAATGAAACTCTGTCGTACATCAGCTGTATAGTCTAAGCCTGCCAGTACACGTACTGCACGCCTCTGCAGAGCAAAAACTCTCCCCATGTAACAGGAATGGCCCCAAACCAAAACTGCATAGCAGCTTACAGACTGAAAGATTCTATGGAATGCCTGGAGACATATCGCCAGAGGTACAACTTTTTTAAGGTTTCTCAAAAGGAAAATACTTTTAGAAAGTCTATTAGAAAGGTGATCAACATGTGCTTCAAAGCAAAAGGAGGGATCAAGTTATACCCCTAGAAATTTTACTTCATCAGGGTTTTCTATATTGACATGTTGTCATAATGAAAAAGTAATATTTATGGTTTTATCTCTATTAAGTGAAAGTTTATTTACTAGGAACCAACGTTCAAGATCGGTGATGTTTTTTTCTGTTTTTTCTTTTAGGCAGTCATAATTTCGGTCTTGCTGAAAAAGTGTTGTATCATCTGCATAGAGAATCAGATCTGAATTTATATTTATAGTGGAGCTATTTATATCGTTGATATAAATTAAGAATAAAAGAGGCGCCAAGAGTGAACCTTGGGGAACACCATATTTTAAAAACACTTCGCTTGATTGTTGTTTGTGAAAAGTAACCTGACTTCTGTCTGTTAGGTAACTGCGCACCAATTGTATGTTCCGCTCTTCCACTCTGTAGCATCTCAATTTATCCAAAAGTATTTCGTGGGACACACAGTCGAAAGCCTTTGATAGGTCACAGAAAATAGCCTCCATGTAGCCACCATCCTCAAAGGTCTCGACTGCATGCTCCAAAAAATCCAAGACAGCAAGGGTTGTTGATTTTCCAGATCTAAAGCCATATTGACTGTGCGAAAACAAGTTGTTAGATTCAAAGAAGTTGTATAGCTGTTGCCTAAGAATGGATTCAAATATTTTGGATAGGGCAGGCATTAAAGAAATCGGTCTATAGTTGCTAGGGTCATTTGCATCACCCTTCTTAAAAATAGGAATTACCTTAGTCTTTTTGAAGCAGGAAGGATATTTTCCCTCTCTTATGCTTAAATTAATTAGTTTTGTAATTGGAGAAACAATAATATTTTTTATATCCTTTATCAATTTTATGTTAATATCATAGATGTCCCTGCAGGATTTATTTTTTAATTTTTCTATGGAATCTCTAACTATTACATTGCCAACTTCCTGAAAGGAAAAATTGGCAGTGGGTGGTAGATTATTTAAAAATGCTTGAGTATAATTTATGTAGGTTAGATTTGGAATATCTAATTTAGGAATTTTTGAAATAAGTGTTTCAGCAACATTTGCAAAATAAGTATTAAAGTCCTCAGAATTTAAGTTTGTGTCGACATATCTGACATTGGGTTGACCCCTGTGAGAATTTATGACTTCCCAAGAAGATTTTGCAATATTGTCTGATTCTCTAATGTAAGAAGCGTATGCATCCTGTTTTGCTTTATCAATTTCTTTTCTATATTTGTACTGAAATGTTTTAATATAGCTGTTTAACCCCACTGAAGGTTGATTTTGATATAGTTCATTTAAAAATCTTAGTGTTTCTCTCATGTTGCGTATTCCGTTATGGAACCATTTAATTTCCCTAACTTGAGATCTGTTTTGTATTTTTTTTGGAAAAGCAATTTCCATAGATTCCGTTATTATGTGTAAAAATATATCCCATTTTGTATGGATATCTATATCAGCGAGATCAACAAAAGACCAGCTTTGGTTTTGAAGAATATTAAAAATTTCAAATCTACCCCTTTGGGTTAAAGGACGATAAGTATACAGTTCCGGTTCTGGGCCATCTCCTTCCATGGTCACCGAGATACACACAGCAAAATGATCTGAGAGGTTAGGATTCAAAACTTGTACAGAAAAATTTTTCTGGTTTCAAAATTTACAAATATATTATCTAATGTGTTTAAGATTGTAGTGTTTTCATAGATTTGGGGAGTAAAACCAAAGGTCTGCATGGTATCAAGTAAATCTTGTTTTTTCTTATCATTTGAGTTAAAGTGGACATTAAAGTCTCCATTTATGATTACAAAGAATTTTTTTGTGTTACTATAAATAACAGATTTTCAAGAATATCCAGAAATACCCGAAAATCACCATTTGGTGGTCTATATATTGTGACAATTATATAATTAATAATCTTTAGTTGGACAGCTGATATTTCACAACAGTTTTCGATAGAAAGATTACTTATCATTTCTTTGAAAGCATTCATTATAAAGGCTATTTAGTATTACAGTGCCACCATGTATAGTGGAGTTCCTACAAAAAGAGGAACTTATATTAAATTGCTCTATTTTCAGATCAACTTCCTTTTTAGACAAGAAATGTTCACTAAAACACAGAAAATTAAAATCTATTTTAGAACTTTTAAGAAAAGCTTCAAATTCACCTGTCTTTTGTCTTATGGATCTAATGTTAAGATGAAGAATGTTCAGAGTTCCTTCACTACAATGAACCAGGTCCTGAGAATTGTTTTCATTGTTTCTGAATCCAGGCATCTGTATTCAGAAAATTTCCTGCTGTTCTTGGTGCTCGATATGGTCTTATAATTGTGTATTTGGGCCAGATAGACGGTTCATAAATTTTTTTCATTTCTGAAAAAGGTACTTGTACTTTAAATGCTACAATATCAACTGATCGAGTTTGAAGTTTTTCCATTTGGATGGTATTTATGTCACTCTCACTTAAGTATTTCTTCAGCTGATCCACTGTCGTTTCTGGATGCAATCTGGATATAAAAATGTGTCTGAGACTTTCTACCGCTGCAATTGGCATTTTGTTGGTATTAGAACCAAGGGTTGTTTTATCTT
Source organism: Kuschelorhynchus macadamiae (assembly GCA_030620095.1). Classification (NCBI taxonomy): domain Eukaryota; kingdom Metazoa; phylum Arthropoda; class Insecta; order Coleoptera; family Curculionidae; genus Kuschelorhynchus; species Kuschelorhynchus macadamiae. The sequence continues at coordinate 457,529 of JAUTXW010005188.1, read as the reverse complement.
TCCGGGTATATGTTGGCACTGTCTTTATTTCATCAGGTTTTTTTGATTGATGGTTTCTGCCTGTGGAATAGAAGTTTGGCTCATCTTGCACCAGATGAATGCCATTGTTCATAATCTGTTTTTGTGCAGCTTCGTAGTCTGTTTCTTTGGCTAAAGTTGGTTGTTTTTGAGGTTGCATTGGTTTTGGTGATCTGGTATCAGGCTTTTGCCTTTTTCCTTGCAAGTTTTTTTCAGCTTTTTGGTCCATAGTTTTAGCAATATTTGAGACACCAATTTCCTGTTGATTGACCTTTGGGCAGCTAGTTTTTGTTAAAAGCGATTTTACATCTTCTGTAACTGTATCCATCTTTTCTCCGATATCAGCAAGACATTTGCGTAGTGTGTTTACCTCTTCAAGCAATAGTTGTAAAGGGTTATTCCAAGGAGGGCAGAAAAACTTCAGTTTTCTATTCTTTTTCAGTTCGAGAACTCTCTCCTCTAAAGTGGTGAGGTCGGCACATTTAGCACAGATTTTTATGGTCCAAAGAGCTACACTTTTTTCGTCTTTCTGACATAATATGTACTTCATGTCGATAAAATATTCGATCTTCACGGAAAATATGGTTTTATAAAATATAGATATTATGACACAGTTGAAGGTTAGGTGAACCGAAATTTTCAGTTTTCACAACAGAAAATTGTTTGCTTTGGTAAAATCAATATGATCCTGATAGTTTCTGACTTTGATGTAGTATATTAGAGTTTTTAGATGCTTGCTTCAAGAAAAACTCGGAAAAAAACACTAAAAATTTAATTTCGTAGCACATCTTATCACAGGTTCAAAAAACGGAATTTTTTCGATGTTCTAATTAATAGTTAAAAATATTCGATATTCACTAAAATACAGTTTGGTAAAATACCACGCCACGGTTTGAGGTTAGGTAAACAGAATTTTCCCGTTTTCACGGCAAAAGATTGATTGCTTTGGAAAACCTATATTTTCCTAGTGATTTGCGACACTGCTGTAATGTTCCACACTCTTTATGTTAATTTTCTTCATGAAAAACTCAAGAAAATACTGAAAATTTAATTCCGCGAAATTTGACATTTGAACTTGAAAGGATTTTTCAAAACAATACAATAACAACAACAATAAGTTTGAATCAATTACTATATTTTTTACTTCTTTTGCTTTTATATGGGATTTTATGTATATCATACTACCACCTGTATGTAGGTTATCCGCATAAGCACAGAAATATTTGTATCCATTAATACTTTTTTCACTCTCTAACAAATCTTTTGTTACCCGCGTTTCTGAGAGGCATACTATATCTGATTTCATTTGTTCTACAATCCAGTTAAGTTCTGTTTTATGTGGTATAAAACTTTGTATATTGTGGTATATAATTTGTTTGCTGCTTGAATTGCTATAAGTTTTGTCCAAATATTTCAGGATAATTGTATCTTCTTTGCAATGTTTTGTATACATTTCTGTAGCTCTCACATTTTTTACTATAAGAAGGGTGCTTATAATCTAGATTTGGTATATTTAATTTTTGTGCATTGTGTTTACAATTCACACATTCTTCCGTGTTTGATCTATATTCATGCGTTTTATGTTCCTCAGCACACTTCCCACATGTCGATTTTTCTTTTACATTGTTTGGCCATGTGCCCAAACTTCCAGCAGTTAAAACATTGAATGACATTTATATAATCTTCATCTTAGTCTTTAGTATTCAATTGTGTATAAGTATGTGGATCTAGTTCGAAGACTATATTTGTTTGTCCTTTTTTTGTTTCATATTTGTATACAATCTTTATTACTAATTTACTGATTTCTGTTGTTACTCTGTTCTGTTTTATTATTTTTTTCCACTAAGACTGTCTCATCATCTGCAGTATTTTTCTGCAGGTTAAATATTCTGATCCATGGTTGTTTCCTCTCTGGTTCTCTCACCTCATAATTTTGTCCCATTTCTTGTTCGATTTTTGGTTGAATAGTTTTTGATTGCTCTTCATTTGCACAGGTTATAGCGATGCCCCCATCCCGAAGATATTTCACTCTTGATATTCCTACACCTAGTTCTGTTGGATTCATTTTTCCTTCAACTATTTGTTTAGTTACTTCTGATATTTGGTTTTTATCTTTGGGTTTTATAATAACAATTTTTTCTTTTTATGTTATTTTTTTAACTGCTTCGCTATATGCGTGTTGCATATTGTGCGCATTAGATATGGTTTTATCCAAAGCTTGAATTTGTTCATTGCATTCCATGTTAAAAGTGTTATATGTTGATCTTCCTCTGCTTAAAGTCCAATTCCAATTCCAATCTATGTTTTTGGCACTGCACTGCTGGATGAGCTATACACTCCAAACAAATATATCATTCTAAGTGGCGACTTTAATATTAATTTCGCTGTTATCAGTAAGTCTACCTGTTTATTATTGCAGCTATTTTTAAGCTATGGCCTTAAGCCCCATGTCGAGGGTATGACTAGGGTAAGTTCTGTTTCTAGTTCCCAAATTGATAATATATTTAGCAACCTCATAGACGAACACATACTTGACTGCACTATATATATTACTAATATATCTGACCATTATGGTCAAGTTCTCAATTTTATAATATCTAAGCAGGAAACAGGGTTAACCTATATTAAGAAACGATTTTTTACCCACTCAAATATTAACAGATTTATAAGCTATCTCAGATCTGAAGACTAGACTGAAGTCCAAGTTATTGAAGGGATCAATGAAAAATACACAACATTTTTCAACATATTCTTTTATTACTTTGACTTACCCTTTCCAATTTCATCCTCACGAAAAAAAAATCACTCAGATACCTGGGTAAATACCGAAATTAAAAATTATTCTTCTTATATTAAAAGTCTATATGTCTGGTCTAAACAAACAAATAATGAAATTATCTATAAGCAGTACAAAGCAGAGAGAAAACAGTATAGACGGTTCCTAACAGACTTCAGAAAAAGTAATAACGATAATAAGATTTGTAACTTGAGTAACAAAGTAAAAACTGCGTGGAGTATTTTCAATACCGAATCTAATAAAAAAAGGGCAAAAACGGATATCTCGTTACAATTGCAAACGGATGAGATTACTGAAGATGCAGTAGTCATTGCAGAGTTATTCAGCAAACGGTTTAACTTTTTACCTATCCCAACTAACGATACAGATACTAAGCACCAAAGTAATATACCTACAATTTTTCTTGCTTTTTCATTCTTAAGTCAGTGGGTAACTGGGTGTGTTCTCCACTTGCTAACGTAATAAATGAATGTTTCTACACGGGGATATTCCCAAACGAACTTAAAAAAACCAAACTGGTTCCTGTTTTTAAGAAGGGTGATCGCCATAACGTTGGCAACTACAGGCCGGTGTCACTGCTATCGGCAGTGTCGAAGGTTTTTGAAAAAGCCATTTACACAAGAATAATGAACTTTTTACATTTCCATAATATCCTAAATCCAAATCAATTTGGTTTCAGGCCTAACATGTCCACGGAATTGGCAATTTTCAAAACAATTTCATATATAATGGAGAAAATAGATAAGGGTGAGCAGGTGGCAGGGCTATATTTTGATCTTTCAAAGGCCTTCGATACCATCAACCACCAGTTAATGATTTGAAAACTGGAAGGGTATGGGATTAGGGATGTTTGTGCTGCTTTGCTAAAATCGTATCTTACCGAGAGGTATCAATCTGTGTGCGTAGTCAGCAAGGGTAAAAATCACTTTTCAAGCGCTGTTGAAATGAAGCAGGGCATCCCACAGGGCTCAATCTTGGGTCCAATATTGTTTCTGTTGTATGCGAACAGTCTCTGTGAAGGGGTAACTACTGGGCTTGTCTGTCAGTACGCTGACGACACATCTGTTATGTTGGCGGGCAGGTCCGTGGAGGCCCTGTCTGGAGGATGTTCGACAGCAGCAGAGAAAATGTACAGATGGTGTCAGAATAACTATTTACAACTTAACACGGGTAAGACAGGACTAATCACATTTGAAAAAAAGCTAAACCAGAGCTATTCCCTTTATGTAAAACTGAATAGCAGGTCAATATCATTGGTGAATAACATCAAGTTTTTGGGGGTAGTCATAGACTCCAACTTAAGCTGGGAGGACCATATTAATTTACTACAGGGTCGTCTGAACAGTATGTGTGCACTGATACGCAGACTACGGGATTCACTTTTTATAGACAGCATCCGAACTTTCTATTTTGCATGTATCCAATCACTAATAAATTATGGGATCTTGTTTTGGGGCTCTTCAAAACACGCAAACAAAATTCTCAAGACACAAAAACGTATCATCAGATGTATTCTTAAACTAACCCCTCGAACCTCTTGCAAGACTCATTTTGGTGACCTGAATTTTCTGACTGTGCCTTGTTTATATTTCTTAGCCTTAGTTATGTTTGTCAAAAAGAACCCACATTTATTTAATGTAAACTCAGATTATTATTCAGACTCAATGACAATGGTAACTAGAAACAGGGCAGGTCTTAGTATCCCCTCACATAACTCAGCTTTTTTTGAGAGAGGTCCTTACTATCGTGCAGTGGGGGCATACAGGTCACTACCAAATAATATAAGGCATATTGAGGGTGTGAATCAGTTTAAAAAGAGTGTTATATTTTACTTGCAGGGTAAGTGCTTTTATTCTTTTAATTTTGATTTTTAGCTACTATTTTAAACTGTTTGTGAATGTACTTAATGTTTAATTATGTTATTAGTGTCTTATTGATTTATTAATTTATTTGTTAATTTTATTTAATATTAAGGTTTTAAAATGTATACACAAAATTTTTAATTATTGTATTTGATATTAAGTGTGCCTATAGCACCATATCATTTGTTTTTTTCTTCATTTTTTTTTCCTTGACGTTGCTTTGTCTTGTACTGAGATTTCGTTGGCAATAAAAGATATTATTATTATTATTATTATTATTATTATTATTACTTCGCAACTTGCCAGCACTTTACGATAGAGCTCTCAGATTGTCAGGAACTGTTACCCCTGGGAACTCTGGAACTTCATTTCCCTTCCTGTGAGTGTGTACTCATAGGAGTATTATTATATACTGTTGTATGTTCCCTATGGGTATGTACACGTAAGGCTGAAGTATAAGATATTAACTAATATTTTTTATGGGATATGTTAGTAAACATGTAAACATTACAGACAGAGGTATAAGACTCTTTACGCTCCCACTCAGGGGAGGAGCATTTCACACAGGACCTGAGTCGGTTGGAGGGGATTGGGTATGTTTTTTTTTTCTTTTTCCGAGTCTAAAAAATTTGTACATATAATACTATTTATTAAAGTTTTATTTTATTATAGTTTAAAAAAGTGTTAATTATATCACTAATCTCATTATTAATCGTGGATAATATAATATAAATATTAAATGGAGTTTTTACTCCTTTGTTTCTGAATATTTGATATAGATCTATATTAGGAATTTTATTTATAGGGCATTCAAAGAAAATGTGATCCAGGGTTTCAACCTGTCCACATTCACAGTAAGGGTCATTTCTGAGCCCAATCCTGTGCAAGTGTTCTCCAGTTAGACAATGACCTGTACGCATTCTAATTATGAAGGTGACGTGTCTCCTATTTTTGTATGTGCAACATAGAAACCATTTTCTAGGAGGGAAAGTAGTTTGTATTTTAGAATATTGTTTACCTTTGGTTTGTACATCTAGTTTCCATTTATTTTCAAATTCTTCTCTTATATTTTTTTTAATTAGGTTTGTAATGTCTGATTTGTCTATTTTTAGGTTTTTAGGGATATTTAAGATTCTCCCTATATTTGCTAGTAAGTCTGCAGTGTTATTACCTGCAATTCCAGAGTGACCTGGGATCCAGGCTATATAGATATTGTTATTTGAATTTGCTTCTATAATAAGTCTTCTAGTCAGTAAAGTGATGTAATCTGTTGTAGTGTCAATACAAGAGTTTTTTAGTTTAAAAATTGCGCTAAGAGAATCTGTAAATATAAATGCATTATTTATATTTTTCTTTAAAATAGTTGTGACACCTTCATTTATTGCAACAATTTCAGCTGTGCATATACATAGTTTTCCAGGGATTTTTGATGAAAATTTATAATTTACTTCTGGTATATATATCCCAAAACCCACCTTGTCCTTAATTTTGGAAGCATCTGTGAATAAAAAGGTAAATTGTTGTCGATAGTTTTCTGTTTTTTTCAAAAAACTGTTCTCTAGTGTCCGGTTCATTTTTTTTTAGATTAAGTTCCATTATTTTTATTGGCATGATTTGATTTTCAAATTCTGTTTTGTAACATGGAAATGTACTATTTTTATATATCTTCTTATAGTACGGATCATATTTTTCCAGGGCTTGTGTAAGGTATGTCCTATTGTCATTTCTCCTTTCTCCGATATTATTATTTTGCAACGCACGCAGTTTTTTTAAGATGTTTATTAGTGGATGGTTATCAATGGTAATAGGTTTTGATAGGAATTTGACTGCTAGCCATATTCTTCTATATTCTAATGTCATTTCAGTTGCTTCTGCCATAAGTGCAAGGGTAGGTGTAGATTTCATACACCCCAAACAAATCCTTAGTCCCTCATAAAAGATCCTATCTAGTTGCTAAGGTTCTCCTTCGAAGTCGGTTTAATGAAGAATGCTCCATAATCCAGGTGACTTTTTATTAGTGCATTGAAAGCAGTTAGAAGAATTCGAGGGTCACTTCCCCAGCATACCCTGCTAAAGGTCTTTAAAATATTTATACCTTTTTTAACTTTGTTTATGATGTGCAGAATATGGGCATCCTATTTTAAATGTTTATTAATGATGATACCAAGATATTTTACTTGATTTCTATATGGGATTATGTGATTATCTATTTTCATGTCAGGAGGTCTTGTTTTACGTGGGCCCTTAGTGAACCACATAGCTTCACATTTGTCTTGAGATACACTTAGATTGTTATCCTCAAGCCAAGTATGAATTTTATGTAATGTAGTGTTCATTTTTTCTACAGCATTTACAATATTTTTGTCTTTACAAAAGAGGACTAGATCATCTGCGTAACCGATAAGCGTACAATTTTTTGCCAGATAATCCTAATTCCATTTCATGGAGCGTAAAGGGTTTGATATGTTGTGGTGTTGGATAAATAGTGAAGTCCGGGTCAACATTATATATAGCCATATTATTTATTAGTTCTATTCTTATGTCATCCACAATATTAACTTTGTTTAGTTTTTTATTTTTACCTGAAAATTTTTTAATATTATTCCAAATGTATGTTGTATTAGTGTTTCTGTTTAAAGACTCACAGAAAGTTTTAAACTTTTGTTTTTTTATTCTTTTAAATGTTAGTTTAGACTCGGCAATTGCACGTTTTGCCTTAATATAATTATCTATTGTTGGATATTCTTTAAAATTTTTTAGGTGTGATTTTCTATCTTGTAGAATAATTGAGCATTGTTCATCCCACCACGGGTTATTTACTTTGTGGGGTTTATTGTTATTTTTATAAGGTATTGTGGTAATTCAAAATCTAATGTTATATATGTAAAATTGTTTCCAACCTAAAATCACGGGTTTTATATACTTGATTTTTCATTGCTTTTTTTTGATTATTGTAAGTTATATATGCTAGATCATTGCTATTATTGTAATATCAGCACTGTTATTTTTTCCAGGAGGCTGCAAAAGCGTAGGAGTCATTCAGCTCATTTTCCAAGATAAAATCACTAATCACTGTACCTCCATTATTGGGGGTACAGTTATCCCATATTGGGTGGTGTGAGTTAAAGTCACCCATAATGAGGAGTTTTTCACAAGAATTGTTTTTAATATTTTCAAGTATTTGTTGAGATGTTTATGTTATTATTAGAGTAAAGGTTTGTGATACTTAAGTTATTTACTTTTATTATGATGAATTGTATGTTATTATCATTAAAGTTTATTATATGCTCATATACAATATTTGCTCTTACGAGGGTAGCTACCTCCCCATATCCATCTTCCCTATCTTGTCTGATAATGTTATATGATTTTATAAAAAAATTATGAGAAGTTTTTAGCCAGGTTTCATTAAGCAAAACTATATCAGGGTCATGTTTTCTAATAAGCGTAATGAGATTAGCCCTATTAGCATTAACACTTCTTATATTCCATTGGATAATTTTGATTCTTATTTTAGTCTTATTAGTTTGATTTAAAATCTTTATCTTTTTTAATTATAGTTATCTATCTCCATATAGGAGGCTAGTTTAAGATGAGAGAGAATAAGATTTTTTATTCGATTTTGTTCATAATATGATGAGTTATAGAAATAATCCATTAATTTATTAATATCTGAGGGTGAGTCCTGAGTGTGCGAGATCATAATCTCGTCTGAAACTTGCGAGGCACGATGAGGCATTTCTATGTCTTGTATTTGTGTGTTTGGTTGGTATCTTTCCTGTCTATCCTGTACATGTCTGTTTGTTGTGGTAGTATGCTGTATACTAGGTAAAGGGTCTTTATTTGGTCTAGAATTTGGGAAGAAGAGTGCTGGTTCATGTTGGATTCTATCGTAACCTTGATTTGTGTTTTGTGAAGTATTTCTTCTTTTCTTTTGCTACAGTTTGCTGATAAGATATTTTTATTCCTGTTGTGAAGTCGTTTGTGCGTCGTTGTGAAGTTGTAGTTATGTCACCATTATGTTGAAAGTTTTCTTTATTATTATTTTTTCCTTGTAAGGGAGGGAAGTCTCTGGGGTTAGGATTATATTCACTTATTATATAGTTTTTTTACAAAATATTTCCGCATCCACATAAGTGAAATTATTAAAAGCCATAAGACGTTTAATGCTTTTTTGGCGTTCATACTCTGCACAAATTCTATTTGTCGCTTTGTGCTCGTTTTTACAAAAACAACATCTAGTGTTACATTCTAATGGCTCCCCTTCTGTTGCATGTTTTAGTTCTCCACAATTTTGGCATTTTTCCTTTCCTTTACAATTATTTTTTGTGTGTCCATATAAGAGGCATTTATAACACTGGGTTACTGGGGGTATATATACAGTTACTGGTACTTGTAAGTTACAATAATAGACATATTTAGGAAGTAATATGCCTCTAAAGGTAATTAAAACTGTCCCTGTCGGCTTATACTCTACTTTACCCTCTTTGTTTATGATTTTTCTATTCATTATTTTTAATATTACAGAGAAGGTTGTTAGTATTTGGATTCTCCCAATACAGTACACGTGAAAACGTTCTGAAGGAACGAACCAAACTGCTAAAAGTCACAATTTGTTTCACACCTCAATCCTGTTATGACATCATAGTTCACTCTAAATTGTACTATACCTGTACAATTGTACCGCAATGAAGTATCCTAACAGGAAGGCACCTGGCTTAATAACAGTACAATTATACTTGGAGGGACTGTACTCTCCTTGCTGGTACGTGGCAACACTGTAAGTTTCAATAACTTCGGAGAAAAAACTTGCAATAAATCCAGTCTCATATGCTTTTTTCGCGAAATATATATCTTGGCACATAACACAATGTTTATCCAATGTTTTTAAATAGTTTATTTGCTAAAACATTTATTTATTCACACGATGATTAAAGATTTCGCGGCAGCGACAAACTTGAGGCTCAGTGTAAAAGCGCATATATAATACAATAAGGGGGGGAGCTTGATGATCCTAGCAATTTTAGACCTGTAGCGCTCCTTTCTTCTCTCTCTAAGATTATTGAGCGAGTTGTCAAAGTTCGCATTATAAAATCCTCCATCCTAGTCAATTTGGCTTTCAATCCAGCAGGAGCACTGCTGATGCTATATTCAGGTTCTTGGAGGGTATTTATCAGGGGATCAATGCGCACCACTTAGTTGCCACAGTTTTTTGTGACTTGTCAAAAGCGTTTGACTGTGTAAGTCACAGTTTGCTCCTTCAAAAGCTTGCCGTGTATGTCTTCAGGGGCAGGGTTCTGAAGTTGTTTGGATCATTTCTTACTGGCCGCTATCAGGGAGTCTGGGTTAACTCGTCTTCATCCACGTTTCTTGTTGTTGAGTGGGGAGTTCCGCAGGGATCTGTGTTGGGTCCTTTGCTTTTCCTGCTTTACATCAATGATTTAGCTCTTGTTGATATTCATGGCCGAACCATCCTAATTTGGACTCCTTAAGAGAAACCATATCACGGGATCTTTCTGTCATTAGGGAGTGGTGTGATTCCAACTTCTTAACCCTGAACATTAGTAAAACCTGCCTAGTGGGATTTATATGCGTGGTGGCTGATGTTGTTGTGAGTTCTGTGCTACTGAGCAACCTGTCAGTGTCAAAGTTTCTCGGCGTAAACATAGACGGTGCTTCGCTGCCGGTAGGGTTGCTTCCGAGGTCGGATTCAGTGCCCATCTCTACTTCAGCTCTAACTCTTAGCTCCATTCTTTGTTTATTTATTTATTTATTTAAATGAATGATTACAATTTACAGATGTGTAATACATAGTCTACTGTATTTGATCCTTTCATATTGTTATAATAGTGACACCTAAATGTTTGCACATTTGTGTGTCATAATACAAAAAACTTTTTTTTTTACAATTAAAACTATAAATGATTAATAAAATTCTATATGTTTTCTTTTTGCACAATAATAAGTCGCGAGTAGTAACCTCTAAGAACTCACTAAAAAAAAAAGAAAAATACTCTAGTTACTACGACCAAACAACAATAATCTAGTTAAAGAGATGTTGAAATCTATTGTAATTCTCAAAAACAAAACACTTACAAACTCTATTAAACTTAGCTCTGTTAAGAATATTTTTTTATTTCATTAGGTAAAATATTATAAACCTAACCTTAGGGCCAATATAAGATACAAACTTTAGATTCAAGTATATTCCTGTCAGTTCTATTACGGGTGTCATAATTATGATCTATGTTGATCCATTGATGTCTAGTTCTATGAATATATGAAGAGATAGTAGTAATATAGAATGATCTTATATTCAGTATTTCCTTAGAAAACAGTATGAAATGAAAGTAAGGAAATCTATAACCACCTCCCGATTTCTATCAAGTCGCTGGGCACAAAAACCTTTCGGAATTCTGTAAGAATTTTACTCGCTGAGAAGTGATATTATGAGTTGGGGGAATTCTATAATGATACTTTTTAGGAACTCTCTCCGCCCTGTGTTGTTTTTAGATTTTAATTATTTTAATTTGTCGCTATTGTCTTTTTACGTGTGTTATATTTATGATATGTGTATGTTGTTTATAGTTCTTAATATAATGTTCATTTACCTATTTTGTTTACTGTATTTTGAATTCTTTATTGTAATTTTTTAAGATCTTTATATTCATTGTTTTATTCTGTCAAACCTGACAACAATTTGTAAGGTAATCGTTTGTCAATTTATGATTATTATTTTACTTTATTTTTGACGGACTTACTTAGCATATAGTTTTAGAAATTTAGCTTTGTCAACAAATTAATACTAATAAAAGTATAAAGTAATTGTTTATTCAGGAGTTTCTGTGATATGTTGTTTGTTACTGTTTTACATCAAGTTAATTATAAAAAAAAAGAGCCATCTATAATGTTATGTTTTTTTTTATATATGTATGTGTTTTAAACTTGTTTTTAGATTTTATTTTAAATTGACTATCTGTATTTTTTTACTAGCTATTAAGATAATATATTGTAATAAATTGGACATTGTCCGTTAATAAATAAAGTGATTCAATAATTTCATCACTGGCAATTGCTGCGAACAACTTTGGTATCTGTAAAAGCAAAGAAATACCTCTGTAGTTTTTTACGTAGCATCTATCACCAGATTTAAATACTGGCATGAGAGTAGAAAACTTCCAAATTTCTGGAAAAGAACCAAGACTAAAGGACATTTGAAACATTAACGGGGTCATCATCCAAAATTAAATCAAGAATTCTGCCCATCTGATTATGTAAGCAATTTATTTGCTGAAGCTCAAGGAAACTCATTGAGACAGTAAGACAGAAGCTAAAGGGAGGCTAAAATCAACGAAAATAAAAAATTTATCATTTTCAAACCTATTTCTCAGACATTCAGTATCACAAAATGATTGATAACACTCCTGGTTAGAATTCGGTGGAAAATAAACACATCCTAGTACCATATTAATCTTGCCCATTTTAATAGGAACCCAAACATCTTCAAACTGAAGATGAGTGGGAGTTTCAACAGTGGATGCCTGGAATAAACAAGAAATGGCGATCAACACACCACCGCCACAATGACAATCCAGTCTCTTCGAAAAACTACATATTTATTATTAATTATTTCATTGCTGGAAATATCACTATTTAGCCACGTCTCAGTCAGAAGTAGTATTTAATAATTGTAAGACAAAATGTTGAGAGAAATCTCATTAGACTTTGTGCGAAGCCCCCTGCCATTTTGATAAAACATGGAAATTTTTTGGCTTCCTTGCTTTTTTATTATTAGACCTCCAGTATTTGGATAATATCCTCTGTTTGACTGTGTTTGGTGTATTAAGGATGACTGGTTGGGCTTTGGCAGAGGACAAAATTTTCATCAGACTGGATACTTTCAGACATGCAGTCTTTAATGATAAAAGCTGATAATTCCTTTTTAGTTTCTATGTTAAGATTTCCTCTCCGGTATGTACTAATAATTGGGATAAAGGAAGCATTTTTTGCAGTTAGATAGGATACCATGAATTTGTTCTGCTGATGAATGAAACTGTTTAGAACAGGTCTATTTGAATGATAACTGCAGCCTACAATAATTAGGTTAGTTCTCGAAGTGTAGGCTAATAAGAGATTAGCATCCTCTTCTTTTATCAAAAAATATATGTGTCAACGTGAGAGGATGTTAGAAGTAGCCGGACACTTCTTAATAGTTTACTTTTGTGTTTTGATAACCTGGCTCTGTGGCACTGTCATAATTTTTAGTTTTTTTAGTTTAGTTTATACAACTGCTTTTTTACAACTGTCTTGTACTCAGCATCCTTGAGTACTGCTCAGTTATTTGGACTCCGAGTTATAACTCCCACAAAATAAGATTGGAAAGGGTCCAAAACCGATTCATCAAGTACCCATTGTTCAAACACCAATTTCCCTACTCATATCTTCCCTATGAGACCAAACTATTGTTGTGTGGAATGAAGAGTCTCATGAACTCATGAACAATTTAATTGATTGCTCTGAACTTTTAGAGTTAATCACATTACTGGTTCCCAATAGACATACAAGGCAGCAACAACTGTTTTATGAACGTCCCCACCGTACAAACTATGGACTCAATGCTTTTGTCGATAGAATGTTACACAACTACAACCGCCTCTATTCTGACTGTGATCTTCAGTTCTGATTTATCGATGATAAAAAGACAAATTTTGTACAAATAGCTTTAGTTAGATTTCACATATTTTATTACATTTAACTACACATGTTTATTTTAAATTATACAGACTGTCTGTTTTCTTGTTTTTCCCTCTTTCTAGTTTTTCTTTTTCTGTTTGTATTTTGAGTATTTTCTGTTTGTATTACTTATATGCCATTTGAGTCTGTAACTGTGTGTGTGCAGCAAGTCCTTTGATTGTGGAATTAAGTCTGGGTAGGATCTTAAAGGAACATTCCAGAATATGTTCAGATGTAAATAATACATTTCTAAAAAAAAGTCAGCCACCATTAATGCATCTACATGTGGTAGATTATCCGATTGGCTTTTGTAAATCCTATGTTAGCCACACTTCTTTTAAGACAAAATTAGATAAAAAATTTCACTAAAGACAATACCAAATACAAACACACAAACAATAAACCTATAAAACAATGACACAAACAAATGGAAACGACAGTATTGATCTGCCAGCCAAATTCAAAAATTTTTTTTCTGTAAAAATAATTGACAAGGCTGTTTTTACATAAGCAAATCTAGTACATTATTGGTGTTTGGGTAAAAAAAGAATTATATGCAGACTCTATTGTAGTCCATGACAAAAACAATGTAATAATTTATAAAATAAAAATAGATAAATGCTTATATGAGGGGTAATCCACTGGGAAAATCTGGTGTATAAGTAATAGGAAATCTGCAGATGTCTTCGGAAGTCGAGGATATTTGGGGAAGTCCGGGGATGTCTGGGGAAGTCCAAGGAAGTCTGGGGAAGTCTGGAGATGTTCGAGAAAGTCGGAGAAGTCCAGGAATATCTGGGGAAGTCCAGATTATCTGGGGATGACCGATGATATCTTAAGGATGACAGAGGATATCTTGAGGGTGGCCGAGGGAAAACCAAAGAATAATCAGTCTTATAAGCAGCAGTGACAGCAATGTTGCCAACCTTTCAGAAAGTAATCATATTTTGTGATATTTTTAATTGCAAATGGAAGCCACTTTTTTAATAAGTGTTCAAAGAAACTTATAAATGAGGATTCTGTCTTCGGTTCAAGAATATTTAGATGATCATGATATGTATATTTTTGTCTACAATAGTTTATTTAGTAATATGTAAAAGAAAGCAGTAGAAAATAACATTTAAACAATTAAAAAATACCCACTTACCAAGATATAACAAAGTTATTTTAATATAAATTGTCAGTAAAAAAAAATCTTGTTAATAATATGTTAGAAAACACTTCCGTAAAAATAAACAGATATTTTGTACAAGGAGCAAGAAAATGACACATTTTGATCCACTTGGCAGGTTGTAAAATGTCAAATTTATAACCAACAGTTAATAACACAATTTTAAGACTGGCTGTCTCGGTATCATCTATACATTCCATACACATATTTGGCACCTTCTTTTTAATATGAACTCGAAATTTGGTTGGCGCACTACCTTGCGCATTCTTTACAGCAAGCTTAACCAATCCTAGACTAACATAACCCCCATTTTTATTAATTATTAGTTTCGTTCAAGAAAAACTTTAAAAAAGTCATACATATTGGTACTCCTATGCTCTACCACCAAGCATAAGGGATATTGTCCCATCCTCATATGGGGGCAAAAGTGACATTTATGGGAGATTTTAGTTTTCACTTTGGCTTGGATCAACCTAATGCTGTGCGTCTGTGTGACCTTTTTCAGGGATAGGGTTTTCATCAGATGTTATTTGACCGGACCAGAGAACGGTAACTGCTTAGATAACGACTTTATTAATTTTGATGGAGACAACCACAAAAGTCAAAAATATTGATAAAACTTATCTGACTATACAGGCCAACTTGTGACAGTACAATATCTTGATAAACACCAGAAAAGATTGGTTAAGAGAGTATGTAGGCCTATCACTGCAGCAGGTAAATGTGCTTTCTTCGAAAGAGTAAGAATGATAAATTGATTTTACATCGACAATGAATCTTTAGGCTTAAACAGCAAGTTTTCTTTTTTCTCTAATAAAATGAAGGAGACTTTCCATTATGCATTCCCTGAAAAAATATATTACTCAAAATCAAAACATTCTTTAGAAGCAGATTGGTTTACAGCCAAACTTAAATTCAAAAGAGAACAACTCCATTTACTAAATATCTTATATAAGCAGTATAAAGACCCTATCATATTAACACAATAAAATAGGCTACAAAATAGATGTGATATTACCCAGGCTAAGTGTAGTTCAAATGATAGGCTTATAAGTTGTCCTGCAAAAACAATGTAGACCATCATAAATAAACATAGGAATGCAGGTAAAAAATCAGAGAGCTCTGTTTTCTCCCAATGAAGCAAACACTTATTTTATTAATATATTGAAACAAATAAACCAAATTGGTTGCAGGGAGGATCTGGTAGTGAGCAATATCTTGACTCCAAATTCTTGCTTTACCTTTGCTGAAGTGTCATTTATACAGGTCAGGGATATACTAAACAGCTTAAAGAATAAAAACCCTAAGTATATCTTTGGACTTAATGCCCTCTACTACAACAAATAAAAGAACTAGTGTTGTATCCTCTGATGGAACTGGTGAATCTGTCTCTGAAATCTGGCATCTTTCCAGATATCTTAAAGGAAGCATTGGTTCTGCCAATATTTAAAAACAAGCAGGACAATTCGGATGTCTCAAATTATCTGCCGACATCAGTTCTCCCTGTGTTCTCTAAAGTAATAGAAAAATGTATATCCATACAGATTACAATATTTTTTGAATGTAACAACTTGTTTACTGAGTGTCAGAATGGCTTTAGGGAAAATCATGGTACTGTTACTGGGATTCTTGATGTATGATGCTATTACTGCGACAAGTATTGCTGAAGATGAACATCAGTAGTCAGTGAAGTTTCTAGAGGTTCATCTCGATCCTGGGCTCCGATGGAACATACATATTGATAAGGTAGCAAAAATGCTAAACGCAGCTATTTTGGTTCTGAGAAACCTAGCCTATAATGTCTCACAGGCTACATTAAGCTCAGCATATTATGCTCTGTGCCATTCCCACCGCAGTTATTGTGCAATGGTCTAGGAACAGGGCTCCAACTGGCAAAGAATTTTTGCACTGCAGAAACGAGCAGTACATAGTAGTAGGTACTGGCTATAGGGAGGACTATCAAGGAGTCTTTTGTGACTTTGGAAACTTGACTTTTCGCAGTATTTTTGTGTTGCAGAACCAGTTATACATCAAGTAAAATGCCACTCTCTTTCTGCAAATGGAGATTTCCATGGTTATAACACCCAATATAGATCAGATGTAAGCGTTCTTCCATGTCGTCTATGAAGATTTTAGAATAGGCCAAAATGTTGGTCTGTAAAAGTGTATAATAAAGTCCCAAGTTCAATTAGAGATCTAGAGTTGAGGATTTCTTAAATTGTAATTATAATTAAATTTAAAATAGACTTTTTAGTGCATATTTGTTTATAAATCTATGTATTTAGCAATTATTTTGTTTTAAACTCTGTACTTTTGTTAGCCAAATATGTATGTATGTATGTATGTATATATATATATATATATATATATATATATATATATATATATATATATATATATATATGTATGTATATATACGATTATTTTCTAATTAAAATTCTTAAAAAGAACATGGATTTAAATAAATATTTACATTTCTTATTCTGAAATGGTACAATATATGGAATTAAAGTAAGCAATAAAAAACTATATATAAATGCGTATGAGGTCTATCAAAAACAATACAAGTAATATCATTTAAATGCCCTGTATCTCTACCTTTTTTGAAAATGTTTTGTATAATAACCTTTAATGTTTGCATAACAATCAGGAACAAACAACCTGCATATATTTTATCATAAATCCTCTCGATTTTCTAATATGTATGGTATTTTCGCCACATTTGACTAATTAACATAAGTTGGAGGAGTAATCCCCAATGAGAATATCTGGTGTACTCATACAAGTATTAGGACGACGAATGATATGTGAAAGATGACGGAGGATATCTAAAGAAAGTCTGTGGATGTCTAGGGAAGTCCCGGGATGTCTAGGAAAGTCCAGGGATGTCCGGGGGATTCTGGGGATATCTGAAGGAAGGCTGAGGAAGTCTAGGGATATCGGAAGAATATGTATAAAATGTCTTTAGTTAAGGGGTAGTCTAGTGTACAAAATTTCCTGAGAGGATTACCCCTCGTGCTTATATAAAGAATAAATTTACAAAAAGGCATGAAAGCTTTTTCAAGTATATATTCCTGGAGATGAAAAAAAATCTGAGTAAGCTATGACAAAATTAAAATATTTAATTAAAGGGAAATATTATGAAACAAATATTTCAAAAATCAGTAAAGGATTAAATGCCTATTCTTTATAATCTCCTCGATAATCCCTCTATTAACTTTTTGATAACAATTAAAGATAATATCTAGTTAATAATTCAATTGATAAGAAATTTAAAAAAATGTTTCAATATGGAACGTGATTGTACAGTGATAATTAATACAAAAAATAATTTAAATACCTACTAATAATTTCAAATATATTATTTTATAAAGTGGGTTTTGCATTAAGTTCCACTAACATTAATTACAATGGAAAGAGGAATATTGTATGTATACAAAATATAAAAGGGTTAAATAGAAAAATTATATATCCGAAAATTATTTTTAGGTCACGATTCACGAAAGGCTTTAAATAAAATACTCTTTTTACTTAACCTCAAATATTACCTCGTACGAAATCCGGCTGTTCCATAAGAGATATCACATTTTACCGTTTTCGGATACATTTCTCTAGCGAAAGCGTAAACTGTTCTACACCTCTGCTTGTTATTATTATTTGCCATTATAGCTACGGTTATTGATATGATAAATAATCGAAAGTTGTTTTTGAGGAAGGCCGCTGACAAGCAGTTCGAAGTGCAGGACAGTGCACCAGGGTAAACGTGTGTGTGACAGAGACAACCAATTACCAAATAGGATAAAGATAATAATTAAAATGCATTGTTGCCAGAACAAATACCACGGATTCCAAGAATATTGTAAATAGGTCATTTTTGGATACCAAAATAATATATTACAAATTACAACAGATTGGTTGTTAATCTGTCGTATTACGATTAGAAATATCACTCAAAGGAGGAGGCGGGGGACGCTCCCCCAAACATTGTGAGCAGTTTTTTAAGTTGGGAATAAAGGACCGGCTAAGTATTAAAATTGAAAAATAAAGGGTACTATCTTTTCAACTTTTTTAATATTTTTTTTTACTTCTAGAGGACCTCCCTTTCGAGTCCAAGAACGCATCTGATTACAGTAATACCAAGAAAACAAATAATTTTACGGCAGTTTAATATCAAACGATGTTACCATTATATTACGATTACGGTTGCCAACCCTCCCGATTTAGGTGGGAGACTCCCGCTTTTTATGCATACCCTATACCGGCCGAACAGGTACAAAACTTTCGATTTTGAGGAGAATTTAACATTATTCGTTTATCTAACAACCGGAAAAAATATAGAAGAAAAAAACGTACATGGGGTGACAAGGCAAGTGTCTCGGCAGCGTAGTACCATTCTTTACTATAATACAGGGCAAAGGTATTTCTTGTAAACGCGTTTCAAATTACCAATATTTACTAGAACTAGTCTGTTACTTAAATCGCCGTACTCTGAATAGCAGTAAACAATGCCTATGCACCTATTAAGGGCACCAGTCAGAGGCAATGTTTACTACGATACAGAACCAAGAGTCTTATGAGTACACAACGATTTCTTAGAAAACAAAGTTCTGAAAGAGGTTTGATTCGCGAGTGTTTTCCATTTTTCATTTATTTGGTGGTATTATTTTGCTAAAAATGGAATACAAAAACGTTGTAGTTGATATCTGTAATTCGTCCTGTTCAAAACTACAAAAGCTAGTTTAACTGGAAATGTGTTTTAAGCATGTTTAAGGTTTAAAAAGACAGATGAAAACATTGAAAAGAGTGTTTGGTGTGATAGCTGGGTTGCCGAATTTAGTACGAAGACATGCAGCAATGAGATTGTGCCGTGTACGTGACGCTTACCCAACTTCACAAATATATTTCCCGTAGAGTATTTAAAGGTCAGCATCACGGCTTTGATAATGTTAAGGACAGGAAACGGAAGGACGTTCGAATGCGGATAAAGGATACAACGCAACCATTGATATTGTATTGTTCGCATTTCAGAATTTTCAATTCTTGGAAAACAATGAATATAGTTATTACTTCCAATATTGTATTCGCGAAAAAACACCCTCCAAGATTATTTCATATCTTCGTTTTAGGGTTCCCAGACCTTAAAAAAAACATGTTTTCTGGATCGGATAGCAGACGTAAAAAATGACTTGGCGTTACTTCTAGAGCCAACCGAATTCAGTCATAAAGACCATCAAATATGGACTTAGGAATAAATAGAAAACGACACTGAATTTTAAAGTAAAATGTACTGGTATCATCCCTGTAATTTATAGAGTGCTCAAAATCATTTAGATTCATTCGGTATAAACAAACAATTTATTTTTCTAACTATACACTATTTTAAGAGATAACATTGTGTGGATCAAAACTGTTAAATTTTCCCAAAAAATTTAGAATAATCAATTGGATTGCAGGGATGATCACAGCTAATTTTACCTCAAATATAGTGTTAGCTTGATCTTTCATCACCATTTTATTTTTTTAATCACTTCCCAAACTTGGCAAATAAAAAATTTGTGAAATTAAATAAATAAATATCAGGAGGTACCTAAAGCTAGCAAGGAATTATTATTATTATTATTTTACTAATACTAGAATTTAATGGCACGTTGTTTTTGTTAAAGTAAATATTAGCTTAGCTATTATTTGCTTTGGATTTTACCTATTTTAACTGCCGAGTAAAATCTATTATCTCCCATATCTAGTCACGACACGCCACTATACCTCCCTCTTTTGCTTTCTGCAAATCTGGCAACCCTACATTATATAGTAATATCAACTTTTTTCTGCTTATATGGAATGTTTTATTTATTACATATTTTTTAATTTTGTGTATCAATAGCTGTTTTGGATTTACATATATTCTTAGCTAGCTAAATTGCCCTTTATAGTACAAGAGCTCCCAGTTCGACAGAAGCTGTTAAATCCGGTGCATATGATAGCGGCGGAGCAAAGAGAATAATATTCAATTCTCGGTCCGTCCGTTAATCATCTTTTTAAAATATATCAGAATTTTAGCCAGCCTTTCATTTATTTATATACCCTTTATTCACCGCAAAAACGAAGGTCTAACATAGGAAATTATAACTTTTGCTAAAAAAGAAAGATATTACCCGAGTCGGGATTGGAATAGAACACATTTGCAATGCTAACCTCTCAAGCTACCACTGAGCTAGTAGGCTTCATAACGAAAATGTAAGGAACCTTGCCTATACTCCGCCAAAATAAACCTATATTTTGATTGGAGCAAGTCGCCGCAAAGGACGCCACAGTGCGTATCTTTCAGGGTACAGGTTTTATGTGCTAAGTGCTTCTCATTTCGACCTCGAATCAAATAATAACAACGTCCAGTTTTGGCTCGATGTTGACCGGACGACTAATGACGATTTTATTGACAAACCTGGTGCAAATCTGACGGGACGGATCCCCCTAACAGTTTAGATTTTGTTAAAAAAAAAACTAAAAAAAGCCATAAATGCATACTTACAAGTTCGTTAAAAAAAGTCACCACGTAAACCTGGATTAGAACACACATCCTTTGCAATGCAACTCGAGCTCCCTACCACTGAGGTAACACACAACCAAAATATAAGTAAACACACAACCCGGCCGAAATAAATTAGCTCCGCCAAGTTAACTCCCCAAACTATATTTCAAGAAGTTTTTAGCAAAAATTGATTGTGCTAGAAGTGAGCCCTACTATGCCGCTAATATTGAAACCTGTACTTGTTTGCAATTGGGAGAAATAATGTTAATTATTTACCGTTATTACTATTAACATTATTTCTCCCAACGACAGTTAGGAATCCACAGTGTAATTCAATGCCGGTCGTGGTATTAGCCAGCAGAGTAGTTGTTTCTGTAATTCAATTTTATGCCTTTGCCCTACACGGGGCTTGCTAGTCTATGACGGTCTGATGAGCTCTAAAAAGAGCGGAATTGTGACCGTCGTTTGATTGAAATGGATCATCTGTGGCATTACGGCACATGTTCCAGCCAGGGATCGCAAGCAACCTATAGTACTCTCTATCGGCTTTCCTGCCACTCTTATTAATAGATTGTAATTATTGGTTGCCGAATTTCTTGGAAGAAATACCATAAACCAAGTTGTTTTCGTATTAAGCTGTAGGTCATTAAACAATATGTACAAAATTGTAATGAGGTTTTATTACCCTTTTCGGAAAGAGTTTCAAGGTTTTCAAGCAATGCTTAATTAAAATATTAGTATCATCCGCCTATAGAACCATGCGACCTGGTGTAGTGCAAGAACGTTTCATGTCACCAACAAATGTATTAAACAGAGAGAATCTACCTAAATAGGGATTGAAATGTTGATTGTTTCGACATTGGATACGACTACTGGTACTGTTTGGTGCGCCTAACTGTAACGTAATTTTACGTTAGAACAAGTTTACCAATTTCAATCAAATTGAAACAATACCCAGATGAGGCCTTGTCGGGTATAAAAATTATTTATTATACTATAATCTTCATTATTCCAATTAGTCTGTAAATATGCCCTTATTGAGAAATGTGTGTAAAGTAAGTTGCCCTAAAAAATCCTAAAATTTACGAAAAAAATATTTCTGTTTACTTTCTGGTGCCATTTTTTAAATCTGTAATTTCGAAAAAAAAAATCAAATTGAAATGAGTTCTTTATCTTATTATGTTACCAAAAAAACACGCAATTGTATTAATTGTGACCTACTTTATTAAACGGAAATTAATTCAGAATTGGTGGTGGTGGTAATTCTTAGGTGGTCGAAGCGACGCCGTGTTATCTTTGTTTGTCGTAGGACTTAAGCTGCAATAGGTAAGCACTATTTTGACCAATACCAACGTCGACATTAGTCAAAATTAGCATGCGGAAAAATATTACTTCGGCTATTAAATGATACTCATATTCAACCAGGCACGTAGCCAGACTGGAGGGGAAACTCTGAAAATATCATGTTTATTTTATATAATTCATTACTCGAAAATAAAATTCCAATTACTGCTTTAATAGTTCGAACTTAAACCTCATGAAAATTAGGAACTCTTTTGAACTAGCAAAGTTTCCATTGCTGCACCCTCTGCAAGTGCCAAAATAATTCCACCATGTGCGTGCGCGCGAATTGGGCACATATTTCACCTTGCTCGTAAAAACAACGGCAGATGTTGATTCGTTCTCCGCGTTGTCCATTTTAACTCAATTCAGATATTCTGTTTTTTTCACGTACACAAAAGACGAAGCTCAATATAACGAATAGGAAAATAGTAAAGTAACTTCCGAAAAAAAGAAACAAGTGATTTAAAGAAAACGTCCGTTTTTGACAGTCGTGAGAAATATTTGAAATTCTGGAAAATAGAACATATATTATATTCAAAATTAATAGGCTGTTGATTCAAAAATATTTATGGATATACAGGATAGTCAAGCAACTATTATTATTAATATTAAAGTATGATACTATGTGGATCTTTTTTAAATAATTCGTGTTAATACGTTGAGAAAACAATATTTTTAATAAAATGTGTGCGTAAAGAAATGTTATTGGTTTAATTATTAGAAACAAGTTCATGCTTCAATGTTAATTATTTATTAAAAAATACACAAACGTTTTGCCCGAATAACACCATTAAATTGCAAAATTTTCGACCAATTATTTGTAATCGAAAATGATATTCGGCTGGTTTTAATTTTTTTTATTGCAAGTAGTTTAAATTGTATAGTTACTAAATATTCGATATAAAATAAAATATTTATGAAATAACGGATATCTGTGGCACAGTGTATAACATAAATTACAGTATTAAAATATTAACCTACACAATTTTCAAAAAGGACCTTTTTTAAGGACATCTATATTTTTTAACCTAACTTTGACAATACAGCATTTTAAATTTAAATGTATTAAAGTGCAAATAACGTAACGTGCTTGAATGCCTTTTTTTGTATTTAAATTGTGCGCTCCTAGCCAAATAAATAATTTGGTTTGGCACTGTACTGTCCACAAATAAATGAATAAACTAATCCGGAATAACATATTATAACTATTAAATCCAAACAAAAACGTGTTTTGTATTTGGAAAACTGAGGAAACTAATCAGGTACCGTCCGTATTAATGGCACAAAATTATAAGTTAGATCAACAATATAGATTTCTGTGATACGGCGATAAAAAGCAAAATGTGACAACCCTGTGAAACGATGATTCAAATCAAACATTAATAAAAACGGGGGGTTTGGTTTCTTTGTCACAGTCTTTGTATTAAAATTAATAATAAAATTTAAAGATTCAAAATTGAATTTCCTCGTGGCGATGCCAAGTGCCTTTCATTTTCATAAACACGTTGTATACTGCATTGCTACATATGCTAAATATTTATTTCATTCACTTATATGATTTAATATTGGTATTATTAGGTATTATTTGTATCGTGTCTATATAGGTACGTTTTTTCTGGTATCTACCTATTTTTACTAGAATCTTGGGTGTTTTTTGGAAGGGGGAAAAACGGGAAAAATACCTTATTCCCTCTTGATATTACAATAGTTTTTATTTGCACTCTCAAAGCTGTCACATATATATATATATATATATATATATATATATATATATATATATATATATATATATATATATATAATATATACAGGGTGTTCCAGTAAGGGCGGCCGGGTAGGTTTTCTCAGAAACTATGAAAGCTACAGCTTCGTGAAAAAAAATTCATAACTAAAGTGGCCAAGAGAAATTGCTGGAAAATATTTTCAAGTCTGTAAAACTAGCGCAAGATGGCGTGCCTGTAATGGTAAATAAAAAAAAAACACTTTTTTTTGCGAAAATACTCAACATGAGATAACATTTTGATAACAGCAACAAAAACTCCAACAAAATCTGCGTCAGTTTTGTTTAAGGCGTTTTGTCATTTTTTCAATAATAAGGGTGGGGGAAGGTGATAAATAAATCAACTTTCAAAGCGCTCTGTCTCCTACATCTTTTATTTAATGTTATCCAAGTGGGTACTTGTTTGAAAGAGCATTTAAAGCTCTTTTTACTGTCATTTTTGGCTCTCGATAGTTGGTATGGTACACTAACTAGAGGGCGTTGTTTAAACAAAAGTCAATTTTTAGAGATTTTCTCGAAAAAATCAAATGGAACGGTATGCTTTTAACAGTGTGATTTTAAAGAGGAAAAAATTGTCTAAATTCTGGCGAAAACCGCGTTTTGATATCTTTATTCATTTTTTAGTTATTCCAAGATAACCTGTTTTCCGATGATCAAAAAAAAAATAGCTTTTAATCATAATTAAACGTTATTATTGCGTGATAAAGTATTCTTTATTACAACTTGAAAGCAAATACTCCTTATTACAATAGTGTTGGCTTTACCTTACATTTTATTCAGGCTTGGTACTGGTCCAAATTTATTTATTATCAAAAATTTGAAATTTGTCATTTCTGTAAACCCAGTGATTTTAAGGAGGGAAAAATTAACTAAACCCTGTTTTGATATCTTTATTCATTTTTTAGTTATTTCCTATGAAGCATTCATAAAAGTGGTAAATCCTAAAACCTAACTCCTAATTTTAAAAATAGCTTATTCTGTATTAAAGTAAATCATTATTTGTATTAATGTTAATGTTCACAGACATAACGTTAATAACTAAGAATATTATTAGTTACCCGTCAACGTTAAAATATTGCAAGTAGGCTGGGTAAAAACAAAACAGGCAAATTAAACGTGGTTGGCTGGCGCATTACTCAATTTAAAAATGGCCGTATGTCAAACTTCAAATAAGCAACAATGCATATTTATTGTTAGAGCTTATTTTGTATTTGCGAGTATATGTTATCATAATTTTCTTAAACTGACTTAGTAAAGATGTCTTATTCCATTGAAGAAGCTTATGACGTATACTTCCAAAATTTCGAAAATGCGAATATAGCCGCGCGTGTATATGTAGCTAAATATCCTGATAGAAGACATTTCAGTAAAAGACTATTTATGCGTTTAGCTAAAAATTTGCGCGAATTTGGTCAAGTGAATCCGATTTTAGTGCCTAGAAGAAATCGTGCAATTAGAAATGAGGATAACATTATCAACATTCTTGCTTACGTTCAAATTAATCCATATTTAAGCACCAGAGTAATTTCGTTGGACTTGGGAATTAGTAAGTCGAAGGTACATCGAATTTTGTTAGACAATAAATTACATCCATATCACGTTACTCTGCACCAAGGTCTGACAGAAGGAGATTTTGATTCAAGATTAGATCACTGCTACTGGCTAAGATCTATGATTGTCGAGAATACCTATTTCTTGTCCCGCATATTATAAACGGATGAAGCAACCTTCACGAACACTGGAGTGGTCAATTTACATAATATGCACTAGTGGTCATCAGTTAATCCTCACCGGATGCGTGAAGTCGACAATCAAAATCGATGGAGTGTAAACGTTTGGTGTGGCATATTGGATGGCCACATAATTGGCCCATTTTTTTTTAATGGTCACTTAAACGGCGAAGTTTATCTAAACTTTTTAACAAATGAGTTGCCTGCACTATTGGAAGATGTTCGTTTAGAAATCAGAAGGCAAATGTGGTTTCAACATGATGGTTGTCCGGCACACTTCTCCAGGGCAGTTCGTAATTTTTTGGACGAATATTATCGAAACGGCTAGGTAGGACTAGGCAGTTTGTTTTCATGGCCTGCTAGATCCCCGGACCTCTCTGTGCTTGATTTTTATTTGTGGGGAAGAATAAAAGACATTGTGTTTGAAACGCGCCCTACTACGCCAGAAAATATGATTGAAAGAATTCGAAATGCTATAGCTAGCATTTCGAGAGCTGAAATTAAAGTCGCCGTTGCTAGCACTCTGCAAAGACTTGATCGTTATATTGAAAATAATGGAAAACAATTTGAACATTTGTAAAGACATTTTTGTTAATTGTAATTTTTTAAGATTTGTGAGTTATCGTTATTGTTCTTTTATGTTGTTAGTGATTTACTTAATGGGTTTTCGGTTTTGTTATTGTTATAGCCCGTAAATGTGGACCAGTACCAAGCCTGGATAAAGTGTGAGGTAAAGCCAACACTATTGTTATAAGGATTATTTGTTTTCAAGTTGTAATAAAGTACACGTTGTCACAGAATAATAACATTTAATTATGATTAAAAGCTAATATTTTTTTAACAGTGGAAAACAGGTTATTTTCAAATAACTAAAAAATGAATAAATATATTAAAACGCGCTTTTCGCCAGAATTTAGGCAATTTTTTCCTCTTTAAAATCACACTGTTAAAAGCATACCGGTCCATTTGATTTTTTCGAGAATATCTCTAAAATTTGAGTTTTGTTTAAACAACGTCCTCTAGTTAGTGTACCAAGAACTATCAAGCGCCAAAAATGACAGTAGTTACAAGTGCTTTAAATGCTCTTTCAAACAAGTAACCACTTGGGTAACATTAAATAAAAGATGTAGGAGACAGAGCGCTTTGAAAGTTGATTTATTTATCACCTTCCCCCACCCTTATTATTGGAAATATGACAAAACGCCTTTAACAAAACTGACGTAGATTAGGTTTTTGTTGCTGTTATCTCATATTGGGTATTTTTGCAAAAAAGAGTGTTTTTTATTTACCATTGCAGGTACGCCATCTTGCGGTAGCTTTATAAACTTGAAAATATTTTCCCGCAATTTCTCTTAGCCACTTTAGTGATGAAATTTGTTTTCGCGAAGCTGTAGCTTTCATAGTTTCTGAGAAAAGCTACCCGGCCGCCCTTAGTGGGACACCCTCTATATATATATATATATATATATATATATATATATATATATATATATACAGTGTGACAAGCGAATGAACCTTATCAACGCCTGAAGGGGCAGGGGAGAAACTCGTCAAAAATCTTCCCGTGTCATAGGCGTGCGAAGTTATTTTAATCAGATTATTATTCATTAATATTGATGACAATAATAATAATAATAATAATGATAATAATAATAATGATAATATCAATAAATATTACTTTTGAACTTCCCTCGTAAAATGGAAGATTGTAATCCTGAAAAAATTCACCCACCGAGATTTTTGCAGATCCTTACATTTTTGGGTCTCTAGACCTCGAAAAACATGTTCTCCCATTTCCATCGTTCTGTCTGTCAGTCTGTCTATCTGTATGCGGCATAGCTCAAAAACTATTTATCCACTATCTTTAAGATTTGGTCAAAAACCATAGATCATAAAAGGATAAAATGGTAACATTTTGGTGAAAAGCCATTAAGGCGAAAGAAAATGGCGGTCTAGTGAAATATTATTACTAGGAAATACTAAGATTATGTGGAAATTAGTTGGTAAATTTTGGTTTGAATTTAAGATGGCGAAACAAAATGGCGGCTTAATAAATAATTTCACAATTCGGCCCGAAAAGACCATTTTATAGATTTCAAATTTTGCTCTAGAAATAATTGTTGTATAGAGGTGAGCTTCTAAAATTTTGGTACGATTTCAAAAGGGGCAAAACAAAATGGCGGTCAACTACAACATTTATAAACATGGAAAAAATCAATATTTTATGTATCTTCCTATTCTAGCGTCCCTAAGTCCCAAAAAAATACAGTTTCTTTTGATCTGTCTGTCTGTTTGTCTCTTTGTTAACTTGCGGCATAGCTAAAAATCTACTTGCCATATTAAGTTTAAATTTTTGTCAAAAATTAAGGATTGCATGACAGTAACCTGATAATATTTTGGTAAAATTCCAATACGGTGGAACAAAATGGTGGCCTAGTGAAATGCTAAAAAGTATATTGCTAAAAATGTAATTAACTAATGTATCTAAAATTTGGCACAAAATTCGAGTGTTACACAGGAATGAGCCCATAACATTTTGGTTCAAGGCGCAATTGTTCAAAAACTATTAGTTCCACAAAGCCTGGTTTTGGTGTGCATAAAGTACTTAACAATGACTATTATTTCATCAAAGGCAGCTTTTTCTCCTGTTCTAATAATCCGATCAAGTCGGCGATGACATTATATTATTTGTAAGTTCATTCTCTACTATTTATGTCGTTATACCATCAAGATTACTTTATTAGTTTCGATTTTAAAAGCCAAAAACGAAAAAAATGTTTTTGCATTAAATTGTTTATAACCTAAGTTGATACCTAGTCGTGAGTGGGAAACATAAACGGAATATTACTATGGACTATCTTGTGTGTGATGGCGCACTCGGATTCTGGTTACTATTTTTGGCAAAAAACGACTATTTTTTTGCTCCATTGATTGGTGTAAAAATCAAATCTCTTTCTAGCACATTGATATTTATGACAAGGTTTTTGTTGATTCACTCAGTCATCGTCAAAGATAAATATATCACCGGGTATATTTAGAAGAAAGAGAAAGCGATGTCTTTGACATTGAAAGGTATTCCATTTCAAATAAATTATTTTTGTTATATTTTCGAGTTCTCACGTATATATATTTTTTGACAAAGTAAAAATTTGATTGAAAATATATATAAATTTTGTTTAAAAACTTTTACCACTTTGTACAGGGTGTTCCAACAATAATGGCCATGGGCGATATCACAGAAAGGAAATTATTTCCTTTGCTGTTACGTTCTGTAGCGGTAATTTTTTGTACTTTTTTGGTGAAAGCGGCCACGAGGAATCATTGTCAAATATTTTCAAATTCAAAGAATTGCCGCTAGGGGTATAACAGAAACGGAAAATACTTTTCATGATATCGACGAGAGGCATTTTTAATTGAACACCCAGTATATACATAAACACAAGTAATAAACTATTATGATCGTTATCACATCATAAATAAATTAAATATAATCAATTCCAAACACTCACCACTTGCCCTAATATTGCTTACTATTCCAAATACGTCATTGCTTTGCCAACATTTCCCAAAAGTTAAATCATTATCGACCCAAGTCTCATCAATGTAAACTATGTTACGACCCTCCTCTCTATAATTTCGAATTGCCCTTGTATATTTATAGCGCCAATGTAAAACTTCGGGTCTCTCCAACAGATTTTTTCGTTTATTTTGTCACTTACGAAAAAAAAAGCCATTGGCCTTCAACAACATCCTTAATGTTTCGCGACTATAAGGGAAATCCATTGTTTCTCGCAATTTAAGGAGAAGCTTTCTGAGTGTAGGCGCAGTTTTTAGTTTTAAATAAAACTTGTTTATTGTTTGCCTAATGATAGGAAAATTATCAAAATCCTTTTTGAGAGACAAACGGGTTTTCTTGTTGGGTAATGATGGGTGCATCTCACCTGGACGTTCCCTTTGCCTCTCCTCATCTTCTTTGTGAATTTTGCTCACGGTGTCTTGAAAAACTCCAGTATATAGAGCGACGCGATCGATTTTCCTTTTTAAAGGTAATTTAAAATTATTACTTCTCGCTTCCTCATCGCAAACTCTATAAACATTGGCGATAATTTCTCTGGACTGGCCAGGAAGAGGTTTTCTCTTTAAAAAGAAATTTCTTTCCATAATTGAAAAAAAAATTATTATTGTAAGAAATATATAAGCTTCAAGAAATAATTAAAACCTAGAAATATGTCACCAAATAAAGATACTTGTAAAGATTTAAATAGGTATGAAACTGGCATGTATATACTCACTCTATTCATTAATTAAAACTAAAGAAATGCACCAAGAAGCGAGTCGAGTCTATCATTCAATATAAAACAACTAAATAATCGGAAATAATTAACTAACAAGTAAAATTAACAAAACAACTAATTAATCCTTATTAATAAAACAGAGTTTAACAAGAAGTTTTTTTGATTTAACGTCAATTGGAATGGCGAAAAAACTTCTCCCCCATAAAATATTTCAAACAATTTCTGGAAATGGGCGTAAATATTTAATTTTTTTTATCACCTTTTGTGTGTGCTCTTCCAGATCTTTGTGAAAAAAAGTCTTCAACCACAAGTTCTACAAGTTCCACATTATTGCAAGTATTTTCCCAAGTTCTCCAAATAGCCATGATTATTACTAATTATACACAAAAGAAAATAAAAAAAAAACAGGCAATACCCACATACACAAATAAAACTTAAGTCGGTATTATAAATATTAATTAGTAATTAATTTTTCTTATTTCGGTGACACCACTGATCAGAAAATCGGACATCAGACCCCGGCCCGTTCATAATTCAAACCAAGCCTCGAATAACGATCTTTTATCTTCGTCTTTTCCACGCCATCCGCTCCGACCACGGCTATCTCTCTCTGACAATAACTGCTTATTGAAGGGGCTGGAGTTGGCAAATCTTGGCTGATATACTATCGATACCGATCAATATATTTTTACTATTTCATTTGAATTCGTGATGCAGTAAAAATATATATTTTGAACGGACCACTTATATGGAAAAACGGAAGGAAGTTTTTTGCCCGCATTCGTTCTATCTAGGTTCATTCAGTTGCCAGACTGTATATATATATATATATATATATATATATATATATATATATATATATATATATATATATATATATATATATATATATATATATATATATATATATATATATATATATATATATATATATATATATATATATATATATATATATATATATAAATAGAATATCTGCTTTAATAAAAAAACATATATCTAAAAACCCTTTTCCAAATGATTTTAGGATGTTGGAAAACATTTACTTGGGAAAAAATATTTATCTTTTCTAATTAACTTCTGATCAATTGAAATAAAATCATTACAACTAATTGATAATCGCTTCACAAAACCCAATAATTTAGTGTTTATGGTTTGCTTAAGACTATTATAATATATTTGCGCGTTTATCTGGTTTTACATGTCGCTAATTTATTTATTTGTTTATTTATTCACAATAAGTACTTACATAGAGTAAAAATAACTCCAAATTATACATATAACCTTAAGATTAACATCTAAAGTTAAGTTATAATCAACATAATTAAAATAAATGCAAGCTGGAATGAAGATATTACTTGAACTTAATCACATTACATTATGCAGCAACATAGACACCATAACAATGAACGAAAGAAAAAACTCCAACAAGAATAAACTAGGTTCGTTGCCTCATTCTAACTGTATTTTTCAGGCTATTTAGGCTGAGATTGAATAAGTCGGTATGAGTAAAATTTTCATTGCAGTTCTTCATGAGCCTTTCGGAGAAGCGCTGGATACTATAGCTAGTGAGATGGAAGGTAACTTGGAAAGACTGTCTATTCCTCGTGGGTCTTGGGTCGATCTGATGCGGTAAGAGACCTCGGACAACAATCGGTTGTAGACCATTTTTAAACGATGAATGAAAGATGAATTTAATTGATGACCATAAATATACTAGATTAGATCCAGAAATTAAACTACAAAAAGAAATAAAGGATTTTTTTTCATTGTATAACGGCAAGATGAAATAGGAATGATTTTGACATAATGGAGGTGAAGTATGCTTAATTTGTGAAGGACCAAGAAGTCTGACGAGTTGACGTGAAATAAAACCCCTGCATTATTGCAAAAGTCTGTTAACGCCCAAAATTCTCAAAACATTTTTTTTCTTCTGACCTAAATGACATTTAACAAAATATAAAAAAACCGTTTCCAGATTTTTTTTTCGTATTTTAATTTGTTTGCAATACGCGCGTTTCTACAAATATATTGAAATCTTCATAAAAGTGGAACGATAACTTAACAACCTAGCCGTATACAAAACCAATTTTTATCACCTAATTTATTATCAATAGTTAACCGTTATCATTAGTATTAGAAAGTTTTGGAGGCTGAGTGTGACAAAAGTTAGCTAGAATTATCAAACATTAACTTAATGTATTCTATAGATTTACTATGATTCGCTTTTGGAATTATGTCAGACGTAAGATAATTACGATATACAAGACAAACCTTTAAGCCAACAACATCTACTCAGACAGCCATCCTTCGGCCAGTACTACTAGAAAAATTATTAACGGTACCTACTATCTATTTACATATTAAGGGAGTATATGAAACGCTAAAAGGCATCCTTTAATTCAATAAAATCTATTTAAATAGTCTATATTCGACCAGTACTACTAAAAAAAAATTGAAATTTTCGAAAACTACGCATACTAATCTAGTTCGTATTATTAGGTGGTATAAAGCACGACAAAAGGCATCCTTTAAGCCAATAAAATCTACATTTTTTTTAAATGTTCGAAAACTACGCATACTATCTAGCTCATACTTTAAGCCAATAAAATTTACTTTCTTTCAGTACTACCATAAAAATAACTTTCTTTTACTTTTTGGAAAATGTGAATACGATCAAGTTCATATTTTTAGGGAGTATAAAGAATGCCAAAAAGCATAAAATATATCGGATAGTCGTCCTTCGACTAGTACTACTATAACACTTACAAATTTCCAAAACTGTGCATACTATCTAGATCATACTTTTAGAAAGCATTAGGGACAATAAAGGCACCCTTTATGCCAATAAAATTTACTCAGCCAGCCGTCCTTTGACTAGAACTACTATAAAAATCATTTCCTTTTTTTAATTTCCGAAAACTGAGCGTACCATCTAGTTCAAATTTGTATGGAATATAAAGGACACCAAAAGGCATCCTTTAAGACGTTATTATCTACTCGGACAGCCGTCCTTGGACCAGTACTATTATAAATAGGACGTAAGTATAAAGACTAGAACGTATTCTTTAAACCAATAGTCTACTCGGACAGATGTCCTTCGACCAAATCTGCTATGACAATAACATTTTTTGTCATTTTCGAAAACTGCACGATATCTAGTTCATACTTTTAGAAAGTATTAAGGACAATAAACAGTACCCGCCATCCTTCAGACAGTTTTGTTATAAAAATTGAATTTTCTTGAAATTTTCGAAAATGTCCACTTGAACTGGTAAAAAAACAAAACATAACACCAGCTGTTTATAGAGATAATTAGATACACATACTAAAAGTTTGAGGATGTATCACATTTCTGTCCAGTCATCATTATAATATTCTAATAAACTGTAATAAGCCTTTTGCCTAAGGCATGATGAACCTAGCTTTTCAAATATTTTTATTCTTGAGGACATTTTAATGGCACTTGGCAAGTGATTAAAAATGTTTATACTTTCATAAATTAGAGAGTTCTTAATAAGCGTGCTTCAGTGAATTGGTAATTGTAAATTGTTAACCTGTATAGTATTATAATTACTAGTTCCAGGCAAACCAATACTATTCCTGTATTTTTTAAATACGAGACAAACTGTATCCATATTATCTAATTCATGCTTCTAGGGAGTATTAAGGACAATAAAAGGCACCATTTCAGCTCATAAAATCTACTCCGGCATCCCTCCTTTAACCAGTAGGTACTACTATGAAAATTATGATTTATGTTTGAATTTTAGAAAACTATATTTTAAAACGGATCTAATACAGACAAATGAATGGTTAAGTGATATTTTGTTATCTGTGTCTCTTTTAACTATGCTATAAGCCAAGATTCAAATAATGAATAAGGTCGATTCTGTTGACTGCGAGAATAGTTGAAAAAGTGGAATTCTTGAAAAAGGTGGACTTAGCAAAATGTAAATTCGGAAACAGTTCAAAAATAGTGCGTTTTACTAAATAGGAACTACAGTGAATACAAATATATCCTGTTGGCATTCTCAAAAGGTTTTCGTGGCGTCAAAGAAGATAATAGGAAGCCATCTAAACTTGCTTTTCTAACAGAGGAATTTTTTCACTGTTAAATTGTTTTACGCAAAATGAAACATATACTTCTTGAGTATATATAAGCATACTGCGTTTGAATTAGATCCCAGATATCACTCTTATTTCGGTCTAAATGAACAATTTTCCCTTTTTTGGCCTATGGTATGTGTTTTTTTTAAATTAAGAGTTTTTCTTTATAGATATTCTGTTTAACTAAAGTTCTTTCAATGACCTTTACATACGCAGTCAATGGATCTTCGTAGCAATAGTCTTCTGAGTTACTATAAACAGACATTGTTATTTTTGTAATAATTATTATAATTTTCTTTGTAATTTTTCAGTTTTCAAGTCGTATATATTTTAATTGATACGTTTCAA
This sequence comes from Kuschelorhynchus macadamiae, assembly GCA_030620095.1. Classification (NCBI taxonomy): domain Eukaryota; kingdom Metazoa; phylum Arthropoda; class Insecta; order Coleoptera; family Curculionidae; genus Kuschelorhynchus; species Kuschelorhynchus macadamiae. Next base: position 422,818 of record JAUTXW010005188.1, on the reverse strand, counting down.
AGTACTTAGTACATTTAAATATCATTGTGTATGTATTGTTTATATGTCTTGAAATTCTTTTGCATACCAAATAGGGATAGTTTCCTTGTTTAAAAAGAATCGAATAAAAATTTCTATTAATTCAGAAAAGCCCTTCTAAGTAGATGTATTTCTTAAGTATTGATGTTATCTCAATTTGGAATTTACAGGAAAAAGTACTATTAGCCGGTGACAATTTTAAAAGTTTAGATGGTATCTGGATTTTTTTTTGAGTATTTAAAATAAAGTGTCATCTTTCCCAGTGCCGAAAAGATTTAATTGGCTTAAAGAAAGGCCTTTTAGAACACTTTCTTTATTCGCCTTAAAAGTATAAACTAGATAGTATGTACAGTTTTGAGCGCCCGTTGGCCGTTATCTGTGTTTTCTGAATATTGCTATTGTTGTTGTGATTTGTCGATTATTGTCTTCCATACTGGTGGTAGTTTTAATGATTCGTCCCTATTAATTAAGTCATCTTGTTTTTCTATTTTTATGGCTTATCGGATTATTGTAGTCTTATAGTGCTCTATATTGGCAATCTCCCTACACCCATCGAAATTTATTTTGTGGCCGGTTTCCTGATGATGTAGGAATAGGCCCGAAGTTTGTTTTGAGTATTGAGTTTATGCTGTTCTATTCTTGCTCATATTGGCCTATTAGTTTGCCCGACAGCTTTTCACAGCTCTGGCAGGGAATGCTGTATACCCCGTGGTTTTCCAATTTGTTTTTGTATTTTGGGTGTCCAAGTAGTTTACCTGATTGTTTGTGACTTGTGTAATGTTTGTATATTGTGTTTTCTAAGAATTCTTCCGATTCTGTCTGTTGTGCCCTTTATATACGGTAAGACTACTTGTTGCCTTCCCGGTTCATAATTTTTGGTGTTCGTTGTTCGGGAACCCTGTGCATTAATAGCTTTCTCTATATTGTGATTTGTGTAGCCATTATTCTTTAAAGCACCAGATATTATATTAAGTTCGTTTTTTCTCGTTTGTGTTTCAGTTAATCGCACGGATCTAGATATTAGAGTATTGGCCACAGCTTGGAATTGTGGTGGGTGTTGGTTTTTTGTACACCAGTGTATTCAAAATGTCCGTCGCGGTTTTGTGATCAGAACATCTAAAAACGGAAGTTTGTTGTTTTCCTCTAACTCTAAAGTAAATTGTATTCTGGGATTAATCCACAACTTGAGCTTCAAACTTGCTTTCTCAGGAGTTTCTTTCTCGAAGTATATCATAAATAAATTTGCTACTAGTGGTGATAGCGAGGACCCCATTGGAGCACCATCTGTTTATACATTTACTCGTTAAATGAAAAATAAATATTTTTAAGTCAATGCTCAGAGAGCTGTATTATATGTTCCTGGATATCACGGTTTACAGTAATTTTGTTAAATTAACAGTAATTTTGTATAGTGGGAATACTTGGATACAACGACTTGACATCTTGGCTTGCTATGATATCGTCTTTTTAAAGAACGATATCTCGTTTAATTTGATTCAAATGAGTGTTTTACAAATGAATCAGCTTTTTCAACCGCGGGTTACATAATTTTAGCAAGATAATTTTCCAGTTTTTGTAGCGGCGAATTAACAGCACTAACGATAGGTCTGATGGGCACCCGTGGTTTGTGTATTTTTGGTAACCCATAGAGTTAAAGACATCTGCTTGACTTTTCCCGTGGTATGATTTTTTGTTGTATTTTGAGGTTTATTGGTGACCTTTTTATTTTATTTTTACTTGTTTTTTCTAAGTATGTATTCGGGTCCCTTGGAACAGACTTATAACAATTGTTTAGTAAGATATCCTGCATTTTTTGTAGGTAGACTTAGGTATTCATAACTACTGTTGCGTGTCCTTTATCTGCTGTAAGAATTGTGATGTCTTTATTTTTTCGAAGGTTTGTTAGGGCCCTCTGTTCAGTGGAAAATACCAAATGGATATTAGCGAAATGTCAGCAAAATGGTTCTTTTCAGAACAATAGTAGCGAACGGATGTACACCCGGAATGAAAACACATCGTATTTTTCCATCCGTGAAGGAGTAAGAATTAACACTATACACCTCTACGGGGAGGAGATCTTCAAGACAATCAGAACGTATGAGAAACTGAGTGGTAAGAAAACTAATCTTTTATGTCATTTGACCTTTCAGATTAAGTGTCGTGACAGTGATTTACTTCCTACTTTTACAAGGTTGTCTTATCATACAAAAACTAGGAATACTAATATCATACTTCGAAATGCTAGTAAGGCCTTACTAACAGAACAAATCCATCAAACCAGAAAACTACTAGCCGGGACAGAGAAAGACCTTTTAAAGTTACGCCTTAATTTAAGTAACAGTATTCACCCTTTATTGTGGAATCGCATAGAAATGTTGGTGAACTGAATCAAATAAGAATATCAAAAGTGATAAACTTTTGAAAACGTATCTCCTAAAAAACTCAAGTCAGCCACAAGTCTCATCAGTGGGCGTCGATAAAGTAGTGCACAATATATCGTGCTACAACCTCTCAGAAAATGAATAATTCTACACTACACAAGCAAGGGTTTTAATTTTACGATACCCTAAGGAAATCCCTAAAGAAGAAATAATAGCTGGAGTGGAAGCAGTCCTTGACTCCTCTGAAAAAAGCAGAGGAGATTCGACAAGTAGTGGCAAGAATTTTACGTTTAAGAAAACCACCGGAACAAACCAAAATGCCATTGAACAGAGGGCCCTAACAAACCTTCGAAAAAATAAAGACATCACAATCTACATACAAAAAATGCAGGATATCTTACAAGACTGCTGAAATTATGCAACCAGCGGTCGAAAAAGCTGATTCATTAGTCAAAAACTGAGGATTTATAAAAGATATCGTTCTTCTAAAAGACGATATCATAGCAAGCCTAGATGTCAAATCCTTGTATCCTAGTATTACCATCGACGAAGCACTAAACAGGATTGCTATGAACGAGGATTTCCAGGCACACATACACAATACAACTTTTGGAGCAGTGCCTTAAAAATATTTATTTTTCATTTAACGAAAATGTATAAACAAACAGCTATCACAAGTAGTAGCAAATTTATTTATGATATACTTCGAGAAAGAAGATCTTGAGAAAGCAAGTTTGAACCCCAAGTTAAGGATTCGTTATGTGGATGGCATTTTTATTACATGGTAACATAGTCATACATAGCTCGTAAATGTAATACATCCCAGAATACAAATTACTCTAGAGTTAGAGGAAAACAGCAAACTTCCATTTTTAGATGTTCTGATCACAAAACTGCATAACGGACATTTTAAAAACGAATTAGAAAACCATGGGGTTTACAGCATTCGAATTAGCAAAATTAGCCGCAACAACAACAGCAATATCCAGAAAACATAGATAACCGGCCGCTCAGATATAACTTTCGGCCCCGGCTTTATAGTATTACTGCTCGAAGGACGGTTCTCAGAATAGATTTTATTGGCTTAACTGAAGCCTTTTATGACAAGTCATCTCACTATATTATGTAAAGGGCACAACAGATACAATCGGAAGAATTCTTAGAAAATACAAATATTACACCATCCACAAACAATCATAGGTAAACTACTTGGAAACCTAAAAGACAAAAACCAATTGGAAAACCACGGGGTATACAGCATTCCAATTAGCGAAATTGGCGCAATAACAACAGCAATATCCAGAAAACATAGATAACCGGCCGCTCAGATATAACCTTCGGCCTGCTCTTATAGTATTACTGGTCGAAGGACGGTTGTCAGAATAGATTTTATCGGCTTAACTGAAGCCTTTTATTGTCCTGAATGTACTCTAAAGATATGAATTAGATATAGTACGCCGCACGGATCTGAAGCCCCGCCGAAAGGGGAAGAATGTCCCCAATGAATAATGCACCGTTTCCATAGATACTTGCATTTTTTTCATAGCTTCAGATTCGCGCGCCAAACTTTAGTAGCACACTTTCCAAAAATTAAAAAATGTAATTTTTATAGTAGTACTGTGGCTATTACTATTATTAGCTTATAGGATATCCTGCATTGTCTTTAGTACTTTGAATTAGATAGTATGCACAGTTGTCAAAAAATAAATAAAATGTAATTTTTGTAGTAGTACCGCTCGAAGGACGGCTGTCCCCTAGATTTATTGACTTAAAGGGTGCATTTGGATCTCCTTTATACTCTCTGAAATTATGAACTAGATAGTATTCATAGTTTCCAGAAATTTCGAAAAAAAAATTATAATTTTCAGACTAGTACTGGTCGAAGGACGGTTATCCGAGTTGATTTTATTGGTTTAGAGTACCTTGTATTGTCGTTTGTAATTTCTGAAGTTAGAAAGTTCGCTCAGTTTTGAAAATTTCATTATACTCCTTAGAGTCTACTAAATCAGATACGCTTGCACCTGTCGGTATTCAGGGATAAGATTAGTCTTGTGTAGTGTCCCAAGAAGTTAGATATTAAAGTAAACTTGGCAACAGTGCTAATTTTTAAAATATCACGCTAGTAAGCACTTCGGATTGGTAACAAGAGCTTTCTTCTGCCACAACCGTCCTATAAAGAACAATGAACATCTGTTCATATACATCACATCAGAATATCTTGGACCACTCTGAAAATCGATCAAGATCAGTCTCCATCAAAAATCATAAATATCGTCATCAGGGTACATTAAAAAGTTAACCCATTTAAAACATTGACTGATGTTATTGACAAATATGTTGAACAATAGTAGTTCCAAATTTGCTTCTTGGTGAACTCCATGACTAGCATTTATTTTGACGGATAAGCAATTGTTCGATTGGATCCTTAGACTATAAAAACAACACAGACCCAGCTATTTATATTTAACACGGGATCTTAGATTAAATGTTTTCCCTCTCCACCACATCGATATGTATATGTTGTCACGTTTTAAAACTCGTCAAATATTCTAAGCCAAGTTTTATCGAATTACTGCAATATGTTTAAATATTTCCATAACACGGTTGTATGTATATCAAAAAACTACACACAATAATTAACCTTAGACTTTAAAACATTGTTTTATGGTCTAAGTAATTAATTAAGGTCTTTAAAGAATTTCAAAAATGTAATAATAAAAATACTACCAAACAGAACTGGTAACGACACTATACCAAATTTACGTCCCTTACGAGTAGTTTTACAACTATTCACTCATAGCAGTCATCATAGCACTCTTGTTTTATAAATTAATTACAAAACAGATGCTGCCTGGTTGTCGTTTTGGTACCGCGTTCGATCGTTGTTACGTATATATTTTTTTTAGTTTTTTAATGATTTTGTAAGTTCTGTGTTGTAGCGCTTAAATAAATGAAAAACTATGATGAGCACGTGTGTTGTTTGTGGAAATAGAGACTATTTAAGTCCGGAAGTAAGTCTTGACGTAATTAAGGTTAGATCTCAGTGGTGTCCGAACCGTAAAGCCTTAGCATTTACACATTAATTTGATATTTAAGCCATTCGATTATGACAACTGGCATCGAAAACAAGAAAAAAATGAATACTAACTGAACAAAAACCAATATTTTGCCAATTTTGGGATGGGTTTTACATAACGTAAACATTAAAATACATACTAGCTCTACAATACAAATACAGTGAAACCTCTCAACAACGGACCGTAGCCGAGCCACAGAAATTGTCCGTTGTATAGAGGTTTCCGTTGTGGGGAGTGAACAAATTAAATACCAATGTAATTTTATCTAAAAAAATGTTTTATTGTTAATTAAAAAAATAATATGTTTAGTACAAATTATTAATACAATTGTTCCTACGTATACACCAACATCTTTTACATACATATATGCATAAAATAAAAATACCTAATATAAAATATTATACTACCTACATATACAGTTTGATACAGTTCTACTTTATAAAAAGTTTCTATTTTAAAAAAATTATCAAGTGTTGTTTGTCTTAAACTAGTTAATTTATTTTTAGTAATTTGAGATTCCATTTTAGACGCAACTTCTGAGATTTTTTCCCCTAAAACAGAATCTCCAGATAACATACAAAAGTTTTTAATATACCTTAACATTTTATATGCTTCCCTAATGTTCTTAATATTGGAAGAAATAGTTTCTCATCATCACTGTCAGATGAAATCTGACCGTTCTCACTATTTTGAAATTCACTGATGCACTCATGTACACTTATGTTAGGATTTTCCGTGAATAAACTTTCATCAGTTTCTGAATATGAAGTTAAGTCGGAAGGTACATGTTTCTACATAATTCTGTTAATGGTATATCATCTTCACTATCGTAGGCAACGTTTTCCTCGAAAATTTTGAATCACGCGCTGGGTCCAATAGCTGGCAATGTGATGTCATATTTGGGGGTAAAAAAATTATTTTAACATTTTTAAACTTCAATTTTGGGTAAGATGCAGCATTATCCAAAAATAAAAGTACATTTCGGTTTGACCTTTGCATTTTTCGGTCAAATTTCATCAACCAATCCGACGTTATATCCCTTGTCATCCAGTCTTTCTTGTTATAGTACCATTCAAGTGACAATTTTTCCACGCTTGATCCTTTAAAACAACGGGGTTTTTTACTTTTCCAATCACCAGTGCATTTTCTTTTTCTCCATTCATAGAGGAGCAAAGTAAAATAGTGAGTCTCTACTTGGACGCTTTCACGTCAGCACATGTTTCGCCTTTTAAAGAAAACGTTTTATTTGGCAAGGCGCGGAAAAAGAGTCCCGTTTCATCGGCGTTATAAATGTCTCTCGGTGCGTAGTTTTTGATAATAGCACATGATTTCGTCCGCCAATCAGTTACCTGAATCAAGTCTACCGCCTCTGCTTCGCCACAGATGGATTTGAAAGAGATATTATGACGTTTATCCTTTAAAACCATCAACTCCTAGATTCTTCGCAATTTCTTGTGCTTTTTCCTTTATTATTGTACCGGATATTGGAATGTTTTTGGAGCGTACTTTACAAAACCAGTCGTAGACAATTTGGTCTATGGCAACACCCTCAGTTTTCGCAAATTTCTTTTTCTCTTTCATGTTCCCGGTCTCGGCGAATCGCTCTTGTCGCTCAAAATATCACTAATTTGAGATTTTCCTACACAGAATTTTTCGGCTAATACTCTAACACTAAGTTTGTTTGTTTGCGCGTACTGGATTATTTCCACTTTTTCTTGAAGAATCAAAAACTTTCTCTTGTTTGAAGACATACTGATCGCACTAGAGTAGCATCAAAACTAATATATTCTATTGATAAAGACTACATTTATTTTATAAAAATAAGGTGATCTATTTATTATGTAATTCACCGCAATTTACCTACAAGCTACACAGCATAAGCCAGCCTATTGTTAAACTAGTGATATTAACAATAGGTAAAACAATGGCTAAACACTCGTATGTAAGGCCAATAACCAAACAACAAAAACAAGAGGTAGGCGCTGCACCGCTTATTAGCATAGATCTAAATATTGCCCATAATGTGCAATAAAAAAACCAGTATTAAATGTGGGTTTTTCAAAAATTATTTGAACATCTGTCCGTTCTGAGGAGGTAAATTTCAATGTTTTTATTAAAAATGTTCCCAATTTGACTGTCCGTGTCCGATGTTGAGGGTATCGGTCGTCAAGAGAGTTTAATACACAGGAATACATATACTGACGGTCGGTGACTTCAAAATTATCCGTTCAGCAGGGGTGTCCATTGTTCTGAGGTGTCCGTTAAGGAAGGTTTCACTGTATACTATTTTGGATGTGAGTAAGTTCTATATTTCTACGGCTAAATGCTTTTATTTAAAAACAAACGTTTTTGCTGATTTTTAAAATGCCTCTTAGTTAGTATAAGACATGTTTAAATCATATTGTGATTTTAATCTTCAGATACCTACGTGGAAGTAACTCACGTTATTCCTCTATATACCAAATTCCGAACTATTTAGTTCCTGGGGTTTTATCTAATATGTAATTAAAATATAGCTGAAGTTAGAAAAAGAGTCATAGAGACATGTAGGGCAGCTGGGTAGTTTTTTTAGGTTGTTCCATAAAACTAAACATCTTCAATGTATGATCTATTTCGGGATCACATGTATGACGACGAAATCCTAAGCGAACATCCCATTCATTTGTTAAAATTAATTTAAAATAAGTATATCAGGATTAGAATACATAACAAAACCATGAAGCATTTAGACTTAACCAAGACACATATCTAGGAGTATCAATACAAAAACTACCCAATTTATAAACGAGTAATTATTTCTGAATAGGGAAATTAGTTTCATTTTAGTTAGTAAATATTATCCTCCATATTCACTTAAAATGTTTAAGATTTAGACCAGGTCTAGTTGCCTGGGTACTTAAAACTCTTAGTTCGTCAGTTATATTTAGCTTATGTTACTATCATTGTGTAATTGTGACATTTAGACAAAAAATGTCATCTTAAACCTATAACTGTCAATTTAGATCTGGTCTAATTTTAAACCTCTTTAATGAATACGGGTTATGAGTAATATGGGTTTAAGTGAGGCAGGTATACTTAAAAAGAGAATATATATATATATATATATATATATATATATATATATATATATATATATACATTTGTGACCGTGGACGCAGAGGAAGATATGTTTTCTTTCGCACCAATGAAATGTTGAGTCTATCCTTTGTTTTATAGTCTAAGGTTAGATCGTACACACAGTTTTAAAAAATATATTTTTATGTAGTACTGGTCTAAGGATTACTAGATTTTATTGGATAAAGACACTTTTTGGCATCCGTTATACCCCCTAAAAATATGAACTAGATAGTATGCACAGTTTTTGGAAAACTTCCGAGTAGATTTTATTGGCTTAGGAGATATCTTTTGTTGTTCTTTGTATTCCCTAAAAGTATGAACTAGATATTAGGCACAATTTTCCGATATTAAAAAAAATTTATATAGTAGTATCGGTTAAAGGGCTGCTTGCCGAGTAGATTTTATAGTGAATTTTTAAATAGCGTAGTATACACGGCCAGAATAAATTTTTTAACTGGCGCAGATACATCTCGCCTGTATCGAAATAAATAAAGTTAATAAAGATTCTAAGGTCTATAAACAATTTTCCAACAGTTTTATACCGTTCTGTTGCTAAAATAAACAATTTACCTTAATATAATTATAAGCCCTTCAGGCAAAGAAACTAGAGTCAAGTTGAATCAAATTTTGTCCAAACACTGCAACAACCAATGAATAAAATATAAGCCAGTTGACTACTTATATATGTTCATTGTCCGTATTCTGCTTGAAAATAACAGCCGATACTGAAAAACCTCATTTGAAGCATTTAGAAGCTCATATACAGGGCCATATGAGAACTGAAGGGAATCTCAAAAATGAATTTTTTTTTATGGACACATCTTTCAAATACACTGTTTCTGAAAATTTGAGTCCAATCAGACAAATAGAAAATTTTTTACAGGCCAAAATAGACCCATTTTGACATAAACCTAAAACCCTCCATGAAACCTAAACTAAGATCGATAATCCATGAAACTCCAAACAGAAAGGTATAATTTCACTTGAGCTTCATTTTGAACAACTTTAAATTTTTTTGAAAAATTAACTTATTACGTCTAAAAAAAATGATAAAAATAAAATTTATTAAGATAAAACGCATATTTCAATATTCTTTTTCGAACTAAACACTTTTCCGATTTTTAGAAAAATATTTTTGAGTTTCGTAAGGGAAAATTCCGTGATGAAGAGCTGATCCCCAAAACTTCTACAATTTCAGTTTCTCAATGAAAAACGTCCGTACGCGGCAAAATAAAAGCTTTAAGGCTACGGTGACGATGCCCACATAAACTATACGTAACACCCGATTTAACAAAATAGACCTGGTGATTTTTAACAGAATTTAGAAAATTAAATTTATGGAAAAAATCCAGAAAAAACCACAGAATACGGGAAAAAAATAAGTCCATAAAACAACAAAATAAGTTAAGAAAACATAAAAACTAATTTCCCGGGGGCTCAAATTTTGCTGCTGCTTCTACATGTCTGAGAACAAGACTGACCAAATTCAGAGAGTCTCGAAAATCCGACTTTGCTCTGATTGGTCCAAATGTGCAAAAATAGGCGGTTACCGGAAAAGTTAACAAAACTGACGTATTTTTTGGCCACGAAATCACAGTTTCATGAAGTCGCTGCATTAACACGCATATTTTGCTTCACTAAGGGATTGCCTGCCGGAAGTTGTTTATGAAATTCTGCCTAGCACGCTGCTTAACGGTAAGAACTTTGTTGATTCGTGCGCCATAATAAACACGTATCAACACAGCCGAAAGGGGTTAATCTGATGAACAGAAGGAATTTTAAGTGGTACTCTAAATGTTCGCGTAGCAGCTATCCAGGTATGTGCCAATAATCTGTCTCGCATTCGAAAGCTACTTAATAGTCTCTGTTATTTAAGTCTGTCTGTGCTTATCCATTTTTCCGAATTTTCTGCAATTTTTTTAAAATTTCCCGCTGATTCTTTTAATTCCCCTTGAAGGGTTTGAAATTCGAGTTTTCTTTAGGCCTTCAGCACTGTTCATTTTGACTTTAAACATTTAACGGACTTGATGAACATTTAAATATTTTGTGTATTAATTAAAATTTTTTAACTTGAACTATTCTGACCTCTCATTTTTATCGACAAATGTAGTGTTATCTGATAAAGTCTTTCTAAGTTCGCGACTCTTTTATTTATTGATCTGCTTATACAAATTTTGCTTTTCTTAAATAATATTTGCTAAACATTTTCTAACTTAAAATAATTTTGTTCTCTTACAACTTAAATTTTTTTATTTGAACTGCGAGCTATATTTTTCAACTTTAACCTTAAATATATTTCAAGTTTTTTGAAATCTTAAATATTTTACTTTAAGCTAACAGCAAACTATTTTAATTGTTGATAACAATTTTTGAAACATTTCAGTTCTACCTTAATTGTGTTGATTTTTGACAAACCAAATTGCGACTTTGAAGGTCCTTTCTTTAGTTGGATGGTTATTAATTTATTTATCAGTTAAAAACTATGAGATTTTAAATTCTTGTACTGGGTGTTTTCCCAATTAGGCATATTATATATATATATATATATATATATATATATATATATATATATATATATATATATATAAAATATATATATATATATATATATATATATATATATATATATATATATATATATATATATATATATATATATATATATATATATATATATATATATATATATATATATAATATATATAATTGGGAAAACACCCAGTACAAGAATTTAAAATCTCATAGTTTTTGACTGATAAACAAATTAATAACCATCCAACTAAAGAAAGGACCTCCAAAGTCGCAAGTTGGTTTGTCAAAAAAAAAATAAAAAAAAATATATATATATATATATATATATATATATATATATATATATATATATATATATATATATATATAATTTAAACCTTAGAGTAGAATCAGACATTCACAATGATGTACTACATTTTAAAAATAGCAAAAAGTTATCTTTACATTCCTCAAAAAAACGTACTACGATAAGAACACCTTTTTACCTAAAACTGCGCCATGAGTTGCCTGGCAAACCACTAACTTGCTACCTATCATTTAAATATAAATAAATAATCAACATGTGTTTTTCGAGGTAAGTAACCTTATTTTATTAATTTTGTAATAATTATTGTCAATAGTATAAAATTTTAAATCAGTTTTAGAAAAATTGTAAATGTCTTTTATAATTAGACCACTAAATGTTTTTTGAATTAATTGTAGATAGGAAAGGAAAGCCATATATACCAAAAAAAAATAAAGGAATGAGCAATTTTTGAGAAAGCCTACTATGATAGGCGAAACGTCAAGTTAATCCCATTGTTTGATTTTGCTAATAAACCTATACCCAAGAAAGAAGTCCAATTAATATATATATATATTATATATATATATATATATATATATATATATATATATATATATATATATATATTCTTATTCTATCAGACTAATTGGCTCGCACAGCTACTGACACTGACGATTTCTCGTAACAGTAGAGGCTTGTCTAGTGCATTAGAAACCCGTGTATAATTTTTATAAATATTTTTTTATAAAATTTTTTAATTTTAACTGATGGGTAATAAATTTGCATGTATTTGTGGTATTTTGTAACTACCGTGTTGGAATAAGATTTGTGTTTATAAATCTGTTTGACAAATTTTTAATTGTTGCTAACTTTTGTATTCTGTCTATATAATAACTAATGTCTAATTAATAATTTGTGAAATTCTTTTGCTAATCGATTCGTAGACAAATTTCTTTTAAGCAAATTAACGTAGAAATTCGTTCTTTTTCGAAGTCAAGCTTTTCGACTTATAAAATGTTTTGCCGAAGAGAAAACAGCATATTGCTACCAGACGTAGTAATTAGCCCCAATTGTGCAAATAATAATCAAAAAAATTGTTGGATAAGCTCCCGAATGGAGTTATCCCTTTTATAACGTAATATTGAAAAGAGGAAATAGATTCCTACCAAAAAGAATAAAAAATAATAAACCAAAAAAGATCCATTTGCACCCTTGTAAAAAACATTAAATACATTTTCAAATGGTAACTTGTAAGTTGTGTTGTTGTCCATAGGATATTTTGTAAACCAATTTCATTTAACTCAAAGGGATTTTCAATAAGTTTTCCGCTTTACAAAAACATTAGATATATACTGTCGCTCAGTTGAACTATTTTTTCGGACTAAACTGAGAACTGAAAAATCGACTTAATAGAAATCAGTGAAGTGCAACGATCTTTAAAAAATTTTAACAAAAAATGAAACTCTAGGTCTCCTGAAAGACATTGTGGAAGCTTCCAGTAAGTAAGCCACTTTTTGTGCCAGTGAAACTTTAACAAAAAATCGTTTGTAAATTTAACTGTAGTATTTTGTCCACCCGACGCGACGTCCTCGTTTAACAACAATTAAATCTTGTACAAGAGGTACAAGATTTGATTCAATTCAACAGGGAACACGAATAGTTATACCCATGGCGCCGTAAAATACAACGTTTCAGTTGTATCAGGTACAACTGCATGAATACCTTTAAGGGAAATTAATTTAATAGATTTAAATAATTTAAATACCCATACTAACGCTACTTCTTTCTATGAATTCACAGGTGACCCATAAACTACAAATGTCTCCAAACATGATCATCATTCTGCTTCTAACGACCAACAACGAAATACGAGCCATATTTTAAACAAACGCGCTATTTTATCAAACTTTCTAAATTTCAAAAATAAAAATATTAAAAACGTTTCGATCCAAAACCGACACGCATCAGAACATGGCATCCATGGTAGGGAAAGCTTGCCAGATTGCCATGCTTATTCAAATATTAAAAATTTAAATTCTAAAATTTTCTAAAATTCCACCATTCGAACCGTGTCCATATAGAACAATTTTATTGGAATTCTAAAAAATAAAAAAATATTATTGTAGTGCTGGTCGAAGAAAGACTGTTCTAGTAGATTTTATTATCTTAGATGATACCTTTTATTATCCCGATTATACCCTAAAAGTGTAAACTAGATAGTACGCACAGTTTTCAAAAATGAAAAAAATGTATTTTTATAGTAGTACTGGTTTAAGGGCGGCTGTCCGAGTAGATTTTACTGACTTAAAGAGTGCTTTGTATTGCCTTTAATACTTTCTAAAGTATAAACGAGCGTGCTAGTGGGATACAACCCCAATTTTGCATCATAAATTTCGGGACGGACCAATCAGAAGCCAGTATTTTTGGGGAGACAGCCAATATCGCGATGTGTGTGGTTGGGGTTAATGACCTTACACATGTACGCTCTCGGAAAGATGGTTTAGTCATATGGAGAGGGTGAAAGAGTGTGATATTTCTGATTAGCAGCAACTTGAATATCGATTTTCATTTACACGGAGGTTGTTGATTATTATTTAAATGAGGGATGGCTATATATTAATACTGAAAGAGGTTTGTAAGATGCAGTTAATTACTTAAAGAAATCCGTGCAATTTCCTTAAACCAGTATAAAGCAGTGTTTTAATTTTTTTTATAGTGCATATCAATTCTCATTTATATCTTATACACTGGGAACTCGTGACCAATTTTCTTTATATTGGTTAATTCCCTACGCAGCATGCAAACATCTTACTTTTACGATGGGGTCAGACGGTTAGATGGGTCGCTATCCGTCAGCAGGATATTTTTGCTTTTTGTTCAGTAGTTACAATACCTTAAGTATAATAAGCGTTTGCATATTTTCCTTCACACGAACATTGTTATTTAATTAAATGAAAGTTTAAATGTAGGATATATTTAATTACTTAGGGAAGTTGGTGCATGATTGATTTTAATATTTTTAAATATAGTGCAATGCAATAACACGCAATTCAGAAACCAACATTTTAAGAGAGTGGAGTGATTTTTTTACTTGATTTTCTTTGGGATAAAAGGAAGTAAATCAAAATATCGATAAACTTCCACGTATACATTACATCATGAAATCGTATGGAGTAAAAATTCAAATTATTAGATATTTGGGAAATACATTACGCATACATATTTTTCATAAAAATCATTAAGACTGATAGAAACTACAATTTTTTCAGATTTTATCAAACCCTGGACCTTTTTCGTGCTTGCCGAATATTTTTTTCCACTGAACTCGCAGTATTTACCGCCCCCTAGCTGATTTTCGCATAGCACTATTTTTGAAGATCGTTACTTGATTAAATTGAAGATGACTTACGTATTATGCTGAAAGAGGTTTAAATGTAGGATATATTTAATTACTTAGGTACATAAAAGCCTTGATTTTAGTATTTTTAGATATAGTGCAATGTAATAACAAGCAATTCAGACACTGACATTTCAAGATGTGGAGTGATTTTTTTACTTGGTTTTCTTTTGGTTTAAAGGAAGTAAATCTAAATATAAATAAAGCCCCACGTATACGTTAGTCTTATACAGTGAGAACCCGCATTGAGCAAAAAATCCAAACTATTAAATATTTGGGAAATACATTAGGCATATTTTTTTCACTGAACCCACAGTACCCCATTACCCCAAGCGGTTTTTTTCACATAGCACTGCTTTTGATTACTGATTGTATAAAACAAGTTAGTATAGTTAATGATTTTATAAACAAATATTTTCTCGATACGGGATTTGATGCTCTATTATTAATGCTTACATATAGAAATAAAACAAGCGAAATGGGCTGCCTTGATAAAAATAATGTAAGTTAGCTACTACGCGAACCTTATTTTTCTTAGTATACTTTGACGGTTTACTAGGTAAGAAAGATGTGACGATACGAGGTTAAAAGTGGGGTCATTTGATAGGGTGTTTTGAAAATCGGTAAGAGGACTTGGGGGAGATTTTTATGATTATTGTTCTTATAAACATCTACTTTTCAAGATATTTAAATTTTTCACATATTTTTTGTAATTTATCAACTTATTATTTTTTACGATGTAAAATTTCGAATCGAAATTTTCTTTATCCGGAACTTCCCTCTTTATGAATCTTTTCTTTTATTAGGAATTATGAATTCTGACCCAATTTAGTTTAGTACATAGTGATTTAGTAACACATTATATACTGTCTTTAAACATTTTTATTGGGCACCATATTGTTCCATCATATTGGATTCCTACCAAGATTTTACCAGTTTCAACTTAGTCTATACTTGATTTTTGGGCATATTTTAAAATACACTCAATAAGTAGTTTTTACATTGACACACACCGCCATTTTGTTCCTTCATGTTGAATTCGTACCAATTTGTTCCTATATCATATTTAATATTTCTACAAAAATTAAAGTCAATTGAATAAGATTTTTATCGTTGAATATTTAAAAAATTTCATTAGGCCGCCATTTTGTTTTACGATCTTGAATTCGTACCACATCTTTACCAGTTTTTCTCTATATCACATTTAATGCCTGTACAAAATTTGAAATTAATCTAATAAGTAGTTATTTCAGGATGTTTTTTAAATATTTTATTGAGCCGCTATTACGTTTTGCAATCTTGGATTCATACTAAAATGTAACCAGTAACACTCGATTGTTGAGCCAAATTTAAGGTAAGTTGGATAATTTTTTTAGTAATAATTTTTTTAACATTTCACTAGGCCGCCATCTTGTTCCGACATTGGATTCTTACTAAAATATTACCAGGTCATCCCTATATGGTCAATATGGTATGCAGTTTTACAGCTATGCCGCGAACTAATAGACAGACCGACAGAACTGATAAACAATTTTTTGGTATCTAAGGACGCTAAAACGTGAAGATATGCAAAACTTGAGAGGGTGATTTTTTACAATTACTAACATTTTACACATCTTAAATTATTACCGCAATGTTACAAATTCCTTTTTATAGGATACTGTTTCCTACATAATACTTGATTTTTATGCAAAATTTGAGATGAATTGGATAAGTAGTTTTTTAGTAATAATTTTTTTAACATTTCACTAGGCCGCCATTTTGTTTCAGCAAATTATATTTTTACCAAAATGACCCTTAATTTTTGACCAAAACTTGACGTCAATCGACTAATACATTTTTTAGCTATGCCGCGAACAGACAGTCCGACGGAATTGAGAAAACATGTTTTTCGGCATCTAGAACCCTGAAACATAGATTTAAAAAAATCTCGGAGGGTGATTTATTCACGATTACAATACTTCGCTTTTACGTGGGAAGTGAAAACGCAGTGGTTAAATGACAGCTGACAATACCGCTTAGTAACAACACAAATACTCTCTTCAAGAGAAATTCTGTCTCTCTATATTTTTTCATCCTTCTTGCACTAAAAAGGAAGACGGTAAATTAGCCTTTGAGCCTACTTTACCTACCTGTTCTATTTATGACAACTGGCAATGATATCACCTTCATTTCCCGAATGTGGGTTATTTATCTCTAAAATTTCATCTTCAGTGGACAAATTTAACTTTTAACGGCACAGACTCATGTACTTTAAGTCGAGACGAGATTAGAGAAATAGGCTCATTGAAGGGTGACCTAACATTCTGGTATTGCATGTCTTTTTTTACACTTAATATCTTCGAAATTGTTAGACAATATTACTCTTGACGGGCTACCCCTAATAGCAGATGTTTCTTCAGGCAATTGAACGAAGGAAAGGAACAAAACTAATATCAATTGCCATTTTCTTTTTTTTAAGTAATAATGAAGGTATTTATTTCAGCTAGTTGGCAAGACTTTAAACAAGTCTAGTAGAAAAGGAGTAGATGGGGATATCTCATTTAACCGTAGGTATTAATTTCTTCATTCTACACACAAAATGACTTCCACAATAATCAGAAATAAACCTAATCATTATAGCTGTTTAATATGTTATACAAAAGAGTGGACAGGTTTTATATGGGTATTAAATAAAAACTACTAGCTAGACACCTAAAAATAAACATCGAGTATAGGAGATCGTAAGTTTTGATGGCGAAACGACAAACAAATGGTGCTAATACGTATAGGTGTAAAAGATTGTAGTACGATTTTACCATGGGCCCGGTCTTATTAAGGTATGAAAGAACATGTCCCATTTTAACAGCATATCCACTTTTGCCATATTTCTCCTTAATATCTCTTAAGCCGGTATTTTCCATGTTAATAAGTAATAACTCCGGTCAGCAGCCGTTTAGCGAGTGTGTAAATGGAAATCGAAAAATTAAATTAACAGCAAAAGAAAATTTGGTAGTATCCATATAAGGAAGGAAACCTAAGACTTGGATCAGATAACATGTAACATTCGTGCGTACATGTGTGTTCTTTTTGGATGTTAGTAGGCTAGAATGAAAACCTTATCAAAGCTGGTGGGATATAATAAAAGGAACAGAAATATTAATAGACCTCTGCTATAATACTGTATATTGCTGTTAGTTATAACACCGTCAAATTTAAGAAATTTTGAAAGTAATTTTAGCTGTAACATATTTTATAATACTGTAGAAAATGACAAAAGTTATTTGTTCAGTATAACAAAATGCACTCCACTTGTAGTAACTCTGTATTAACTATACCTTGTAGAAGGAAATATCACAACGGTTTTTATTGAACTGCTTCCTATTTTTAAATTCCGGTCGGAGGGCGCCTCTTGATTTTTCTAAGAAGTTCCCAGCCAAGTACTAATTATGGACACATACTAAAACTAATGCCAAAATTTAGGAAGTTGATTTAAAAGATAATTTCACAACTCTCGAAACAATAAAATACACCGCAAATTTTTGTCAAAATAATAATTGAATGCGAACATTAAAAAAATTGTACCTAATTCTTATATTAGTTTTTATTAGCAACTTTTGTCTTTAGGCAGATATTTTGCCTTTTTATCTAAACACAATATAATCTAAACATTTTCAAGTCAGACATTTATTATATTAACCCTACAGCTGTAATCAAACCAATTGCTCCGCTAATAGGTGTATATCAATATAATTTTTTTAAATAAACCTATTTATAGAAATGTTCAAAAGTAAACGATTATGCATAAACACCAAAAATAATTTCCAGGATAAAATTAATAGATAAGATACCTCCATGTGAACTACCATTGCCTATACTTAATATTTATTGATATCTGCTAAACAGATATTGTGTGGCTTGTTTCACAACTTCAAAATAGTTTTCTCACAAGATAATTCCTGCTTTTTGGTTTCACACGTAGTCATATCTTGACTTTGTGGTTCATGAAAGACTGGAGAAAGCGTAATATTATTTATATTCTTTATGGCGAACAGTGATTAAAAATAAGGGATGTGTCTATTACCTACTGTTCCTTTGATATAAAAAACTGCACTTATAACATAAATGACATTTCGCTAACACTTCCTGAATTTTTTGTATACGTCGGCCTCTATTTTTACAGAAAAGTAGAGCGGTCAATCTTAATATTTTGGAGCTATGGCGGAAGAAGGAGTTGATCTTGCGGTGGGAGAAATGTTTTTAAAGAATCAAATCCTTAAAAATAAAACTTCCGAACAAAAAGTACAAGTAATAAATTTGCCGATGATTTGTTTTGACAAAATGTATCAAAAATGTAAACTTTTAACAACTAAAAATTTTATTCTTTGCACAATGTCGCAGATAAAATGAACATGTACACTATTGTGTACACACACTTGCGGTAATGGCAAAATAAAAAGCCACCCTTTTAACATTTTCTGAACTTAATATTTTAAGATTGCTGAAAACAGAAAACATATCTTATGCACTGCGTGCGGTAAATCGTGTCTTTCGAATTCATATCCATGCGGTAAAGACGTACTTACGATCTTATAGAATTTATTATAAAACAAGAGAAATTAATTAACAATAATTGTTAGGCTCATATAAAAGTTTGACAGTTTGAAATCTTATTTCTTGGTCAAGGCACGCCCGATTCAGATTTCACTCTGATGTCCGATAGAATTATTCTTCTTGTACAATCTGAATTTTAAAGCTAATCGAATTTTTGTTAGCTATCAATTATATAGGGTGTTTAAGAAAACTTTGCATAATACTCATAGTTAATTAAGCTCAACTAACAACGAAATGTTTGCCATGACATGTTTTTTTTCAACACGATTATGCCCCTTAACATTTCTTGAATTTTGGCTTTTTATGATTTGCTTTAGGAGACAACCTAATTTTATTAAAATTATGCATTTTACTACCATATTTTTATTTTTCAAAATTGGTCTTACTTTGTAACTTCACTCTTACGACAATGTGAGTTTGATTAATTTGATAATAATTGTCATTTAATGTTGGTTATTATTTGTCAGGGGCATACTCAGACGAGTCAAAAGGTTTTTAATTGCAAGAAAATATGATTGTCTTATTGATCACAGTTTGGCTAGGAAGTACAACTCATTTACTTGTTGGCACCGCCGTCTTAATGACTCTCCAGAAGGCTTTGCAATTGTAGATTTCCCTCGTTTACCCTAGGAAAAATTATGCTTTGTACCTTCTAAGTCTAGTTTACTTGAAATCTGCCCATTTATGAAAATTTGAAAAAAAAGTTCTTTTTTGTTTATTGATTTTACTTGATTTTATCCATCACGTGTGAGGCCCAGTCAAAAATCGACTGCAACTATTTGGAGTCAAGACTTGACTTGTAGATATTGACAAATCAATTCTTTGCTAGCTTTGTACGGGGTGGCCAACTAAGAATGGACGCCGGCCATAACTCGCTAACCGTTAATCATATAACTTGGGGGAAAAAAAATTATTAGCTAAATCGACTAAGAGAAATCGCTGGAAAATATTTTGAAGTTCCGCATATGGCCGCTAGGGGGCACAACTGTTATGGTCAATCAGAAAAAGGGCTGTTTCTTAAAAAATATTCGTGTAAAGGTATATTATAAATACTGCCATCGTAAAGAGTAGAAAAATTGCGATTTTTTTGTTAAGGATATTTTGCTCTATCTCGTAAAATGTAGTGGTGGGGGAAGGTCAAACATGTTTTTATTTAAATGTCAATAACTCCGTTATAAGTCAACGGAATTGAACAAACTAGGTCTCGTTTAAAAGAGCCCATCTTAACTAATAATCTGATGTAAAAAGAAAATCCGATTTGATTTCGCCGTGGTAACTAGAGGGCGCTGATTGACATCACAACAATTATTACGCATTATTTTGAAAATTTTAAATAGCACGCTATATCTCTTTTAACACAATTTAATAGAGGAGGGAATTCTCAATAAGTCAGTGCAAATTTCAGCTTCCTAACTTTTTTCAAACCGGAAATATAAATAAAACAAATATTAGGGCGCTGGGTACGCAACATCTCCCTAATCTGTATGGACATAGCCTACATCACAATAATTCAGTAATAATACCACAGATAATATTCAACGCAAATCGCTAAAAATTATACTAATGTTCTGAAATAACCACCAGGTGGCGCAGTAGACGTTAATAAGCATAGTTTTACTCGCAATTTTACTTTTCTCTATATTTTTTTGTAGTTTACTCTATTTTCAGTAAGTTAGATATTATAAGGTAATAAATAAGAAAAATCCTAATATATTCGACCGTTGCAAATCTCCGTCTTTCTTAAAATCGACAATTTATGCACAAGAATAACAATAAACTAAAAACATAGATAAATAATAATTCCTTAGCAATTTTCTGCTACATCAAGCAAAAAAAATAGTAGGCTGTGAAAACGAAATTGAAAGTAATACGTCAAAAAATAAACAATAGTTTCTTGTCAGTGCCTTTTAGTTGCTATTTATCGTTCTTGAATTTCCTAATAGTATTGCTATCATTTCGCGTTTTTGTCCGAGATTTTCGTGTTTTTTGAGTTTTTCTAGTTGCTGTTGTTCATGTTATTGTTGTAGTTCGTATTTTTCTTGTTCAAGATTTGTTATTGTTCGTGTTGCGTTGTGTTAAGAACAAAATGATTTATACAAATCAAGAACTATTCGACATGATAGGTGTTTATTTTGAATGTTTGAGAAATGCTACGGTTGCTGCAAGAGTATATGCGCAGGAATATCCGCAGAGACGCCACCCAAGTAAAAAGGTTTTTCTTCGAGTGATCCAACGTTTGCGAACCACTGGAAACGTGCATATTCCCGTATACCGCAGACAACGCAGAGGACGCACCGAAGAGAATGTAATTAATGTGCTAGCGTATATCGAGTTTAATCCTCAACTAAGTACTCGAATTATTGCGCTAGACCTAGGAGTAACGCGAACCACTGTTCAAAATATACTCAAAGAGCACAGGTAAGCAACGACATTGCAAATATAAACTGGACATATTTTTTAACAAAAGTCACGTGATTCTGATGTCACATAGGTCTTTAAGCCTAGAAAACCAATAATTTCCTGGAACATCAATTAAATATCTTCATCTTGTTTTAGGTTACATCCATATCACTTAGTGCTGCATCAGGAATTGACTGCTGCAGATTTTGATCACAGACTAAACCATTGTCACTGGCTTTTGGGTGTAATGAGGGAAGATCGGCAATTTCTGAGGCGAATATTGTGGACCGATGAGGCTACCTTCCAGAGCGATGGACGTGTCAATCTTCACAATACACATTATTGGTCCAGAACAAATCCACATTGGATGCGCGAAGTCCAGCACCAAGGCCGTTGGTCTGTAAATTGTTGGGCAGGGATTTTAGGCGGACGAATTATCGGACCATTTTTTTTGATACTCCATTGAATGGTGAGAGATATCTAAGATTTTTAAGGGAGGAATTGCCGATTTTGTTGGAGGACGTACCTCTGAACGTCCGACAACGATTGGTATACCAGCACGATGGTTGTCCAGCGCACTTCGCCGTCAACGTTCGGGAATTTTTAGATGCCCACTATCCTGGCCGATGGATAGGGCGAGGCGGCACCCTTCCATGGCCAGCTAGGTCACCCGACCTAACGTGTTTAGATTTTTATTTATGGGGTCGAGTGAAAGATTTAGTTTTTGCCACCAGACCCACTACACGGGAAAATATGATTCAGCGAATAAGAGACTGTATAAATACTATTTCAGTTGCTGAACTGGAGGCTGCAGTTTTATCCACGCGAGATAGGATGCATAAGTGCATCGAAAACGATGGCCGACAATTTGAACATTTAGGGCGGCATTAATTGAATTATATTTTTATTATCGTTTCTTTCACACGTTCCATTTAAATGGCTTTCATTTCCCATTATAATGAAAATTTAATATTGCACTTATTGACTCCTACTGCGCCACCTGGTGGTTATTTCAGAACATTAGTATAATTTTTAGCGATTTGCGTTGAATATTATCTGTGGTATTATTACTGAATTATTGTGATGTAGGCTATGTCCATACAGATTAGGGAGATGTTGCGTACCCAGCGCCCTAATATTTGTTTTATTTATATTTCCGGTTTGAAAAAAGTTAGGAAGCTGAAATTTGCACTGACTTATTGAGAATTTCCTCCTCTATTAAATTGTGTTAAAAGAGATATAGCGTGCTATTTAAAATTTTCAAAATAATGCGTAATAATTGTTGTGATGTCAATCAGCGCCCTCTAGTTACCACGGCGAAATCAAATCGGATTTTTTTTTTACATCAGATTATTAGTTAAGATGGGCTCTTTTAAACGAGACCTAGTTTGTTCAATTCCGTTGACTTATAACGGAGTTATTGACATTTAAATAAAAACATGTTTGACCTTCCCCCACCACTACATTTTACGAGATAGAGCAAAATATCCTTAACAAAAAAATCACAATTTTTCTACTCTTTACGATGGCAGTATTTATAATATACCTTTACATGAATATTTTTTAAGAAACAGCCCTTTTTCTGATTGGCCATAACAGTTGCGCCCCCTAGCGGCCATATGCGGAACTTCAAAATATTTTCCAGCGATTTCTCTTAGTCGATTTAGCTAATAATTTTTTTTCCCCCAAGTTATATGATTAACGGTTAGCGAGTTATGGCCGGCGTCCATTCTTAGTTGGCCACCCGTACATATTCTTTGTTGTATGTAGAATTTATATTAGGCGGGGCAACTTTTAAATCATTAAACAGACTCAAAATCAGCTCTTAATAATAAACTTAATGACTAACCTAGAGCCATAAAAGCAAAACTTTAAACTGGAAATAAAATAAAAACAATAATGAAACTCCTAATAGTCCCTCTCTAAACACTAATCTTAAGTTGCTTCAGTGCTTCCGATTGAAACCGCAAAAGAGAAATCAATAGAAACGACTATTTTGATATATCGATATACTGATTCGATATTATAATAAAGTCAAAAAAATTCCTTTACCCGGATATTCCCTCGTTATGATTTTTTTTCCATTTGATAAGAATAGTGAAATGTGACCCAATTCAGTTCAATACATATACTGTCTTCGTTTTTATAACTACGCCACACTTGACTTTTGGGCATAATTTAAAATAAATTCAATAAGTTGATTGATTTGACACATGCCGCCATTTTGCTCCCTCATGTTGAATTGGTCCATTGGTCCGCAGATATTTTTTAATCCCAAATAATTCACCACTCTAACAACAAGAAGATCGTTAACGAAAATCATTTAGAAACTTAATATCTGGAAACATCTGGGAACCAACTGGAAACGTCGATAATTTAAACAAAGGGCTTTTGTTTTCCTTATTGGATCCTAACCCCAAATAATACACCACTCTAACATAACAACAGGAGTAGGTAAAGACATGGGGTTCATGCAGGATATAGAATCTATACAGGGTGTTCCTTAATGACATGCTAATATTTAAGGGGGTGATTCTTGGACCCATTTTAAGAAAAAATCTTCATATGAACTGATGTCCTAAACGTCTTAACTTTTGAGATACAGGGTGCTAAAGTTTTCAGAAAAAAAATTATTTTTTTTAATAACTGTGATACTACTGTAGATATCTTTATGAAATTTGGTACACGTGTTCTATGCATCAAGATGCATTTTCTAATGTACAAGCAATTTTATTCTTTTTACCAGTGGCGTCCGTACGCGTTTTGCTTAGAATATTTTTGGAGAAAAAAATGGTACGCCACTGCTTTATCTTAAAATAAAAATTATTTTTGGAATTCTCATTCATTTCTGAGCAAATTCGATCTTTTGATTTTCTTTCGTCCGACGCATAGTTTTCGCTTAAAAAAATAAAAATCGTTTTACTTCAGGGTCAAATCGTTAAAAATCTGATAGGGTGACTGTTGTGTGGAAATCGCTTATTTATCGGGTGAAAGAAAATTATGACATCGAATGTGTTCATAAACGAAAAAGTTTTCTCGTCTGATGGTCCGTTCTTGATTAAATAATTGAGTTAAAATTGCTTCATAATATCTCAATACCAACTAATAATAATTTTTAAACCCATAAATCTAGTAGTCCTGGAATAAATTACGTTTTTACAAACGTCGATGTCAAATGACTTAAAGTAAGCTGTTGGTGTTCAAAACCATCTCAGTGTGTCATCTCTTTGGTTTTTAGTGTTTCATTGAAGTTATTGAAGTTATTTTCGCCGTTTTTTCGAATAATATCATTAAATATGGTAAATTATACGAATGCGGAAATGGCGGCAATGCATTACGCATATGGCCTCGCAGATGGTAATGCAACAGAAGCCAGACGCATTTATCAGGAAAGATATCCTAATCGTGCCTTGCCAGATAGCCGAACCTTTTCGAATATTCATCGCCGACTTAGCGAAACAGGTAGTTTCAATAAAGGTACTTCGGAAGGCAGACCTCGAACTGTCAGAACACCTGAAGTTGAGGAAGCGGTGCTGCAAGAAATCGACGAACATCCTGAGACGAGTACGAGGAAGATCGCTAGAGCTTTGAATATTTGTCACCAAATTGTTTGGCGTATTTTAGTTGACTTTTTGTTATATCCATATCATATTCTAAGAGTACAGGCATTACTCCCCAGGGATTTCCCACAGCGTGTGAACTTCTCTCAGTGGTATCTTCAGAGTATTACACTAAATCCGCAGTTTGAGTCACAAATTTTGTTCACAGACGAAGCAACTTTTTCTAGGAATGCTATTCAAAATTTCCATAACAATCATGTGTGGGCGGAAGAAAACCCGCATGCCATAACCGAAACCCATTTTCAAGAACAATTTTCGCTTAATGTTTGGGCAGGAATTATTAGTAATCATCTCATAGGCCCATTTTTCCTACCAGGACGTCTTGATGGACGGTCTTATTTGCATTTTCTCGAAGAAGAACTACCTGGGTTGCTTGAAGATGTACTAGTTGCGTTAAGGCATCGCATATGGTACATGCACGATGGAGCACCGGCTCATTTCAGCGTAATTGTCCGAAATCATTTAGATACAGTTTATCCTGATCGTTGGATAGGTCGCGGAGGACCTCAGCAATGGCCAGCAAGATCCCCGATCTCAATAGTTTGGATTTCTTTTTATGGGGGCACCTTAAAACTCTAGTGTACAAAACTCCCGTTAACACTGTAGAAGATTTAAGAGAGCGAATAGTTGCCTCGTGTGAAACTATACGGAATACGCCGGGAATATTTGAACGAGTGCGCAATTCCATGCGTAGACGGGCGGAAGCATGCATATTAAGTGAAGGTGGCCACTTCCAACAATTTTTATAATTAATGTTAGTATTGTTAATAATTAATAAAATTAAGCCGTTTCTGTAAACTTTGTTTTCTGCAAGCTGAAATCCCCGCTGTAATTTATTGGCACATGAAAGTTTTTTAAAAATTGTTTCCTAAAGTAATCAATCCTAAAGTAAAGTAAATCAATTACTTATTTCTAAATTAATTAATATTTATTATTAAATGAACTGAATAGCACGAAAAAAGAAAAAAAAACGCTTTCCACACAACAGTCACCACATCAGATTTTTAACGATTTGATCCTGAAGTAAAACGATTTTTATTTTTTTAAGCGAAAACTATGCGTCGGCCGAAAGAAAATCAAGAGATCGACTTTGCTCAGAAATGAATGAGAATTCCAAAAATAATTTTTATTTTAAGATAAAGCAGTGGCGTACCATTTTTTTCTCCAAAAATATTCTAAGCAAAACGCGTACGGACGCCACTGGTAAAAAGAATAAAATTGCTTGTACATTAGAAAATGTATCTTGATGCATAGAACACGTGTACCAAATTTCATAAAGATATCTACAGTAGTATCACAGTTATTAAAAAAAATAATTTTTTTTCTGAAAACTTTAGCACCCTGTATCTCAAAAGTTAAGACGTTTAGGACATAAGTTCATATGAAGATTTTTTTCTTAAAATGGGTCCAAGAATCACCCCCTTAAATATTAGCATGTCATTAAGGAACACCCTGTATATGTGTCCTGAGGATGCAACAATAAAGATGCGAGACGTCGACTATTTAAAAGTAGACTTTTTTTTATTGAACCTTAAGCCCAAATAATACATCACTATAACATAGCAACAAAAGGATTGGTGGAAAAAATTTAGAAATATAATATCTAGGAAATATATGCGGGCCAACGGAGTAGCTAAAGACTGATAATATGGGTTTCATGCGGGATATAGGATCTACATATATATGTGCCCTGAGGATGCAACAATTAAGTTGCGAAACGTCGACAATTTAAAAAAAGACTTTTTTTTTACTGGATCTTAACCCCAAATAATACACTACTCTAACAAAATGTTTTTAAGATCCGCCATATTGGATTTTTACCAAAGTCTTGCCAGGTCCATCCCCATATTACCTTAATTTTTGGACAAAAAGGACAGGGTGATTTCTTCACGATTAGAAACATTTTATTTGGCGCCATTTTGTTCGGTCATCTTGAATAGTACCACTGTTTTTGATCCCCATACCACCAATAGAAAGTTATAGCACACAATGTGAAATTAAACAACTAACAGTTTTTCAGGCTGAATTTTTAAATATTTTATTAAGACGCCATTTTGTTCAGCCATCTTGGATTCGTTCCAAAATAATACTAGTTGATTCCAACATAATACTTGTCGGTTTTGCAAAATTTGAAATAAATTGTATAAGTAGTTTTTTAATAATAATTTTTTAATATTTCACTAGGCTGCCATTTTATTTCGCCATATTGAATTTTTACCAAAATGTTACCAGGTCATCTCCATATGACCCTTAATTGTTGACCAACATTTGAAGTCAATCAGGTAAGTAGTTTTTTAGCTACGCCGCGAACAGACAGACAGACCGACGGAATTGAGAAAACATGTTGGACCCAGAAACATGAAGATCTGAAAAGATCTCGGAGAGTGATTATAATACTTTTACGAGGGAAGTAAAAACCAATCCAATACATATAAACGTCGAAACAGAGTTTGATATAGATGGAAAAAATAACCTCATTTTAACCTCATAGTAAAATATTTTTTAAGTAAAGGGATATTGTAAACAATGTATGGACATATTTCAACCCTATAAGGGTTAAATTTTGAAAATTCCTTGCTTTGTAGATGTATATGTTATACAAGAAAACTATTCACAATTCCAAGTTTCTAGACACGAGTATTCAAAAAACATAACTTTATTGCCCCATATAACAGCTAGTATATTGTATTATTAATACAATATATACGGTAAATAGATTAAGTATTGAAGTCCCAAAAATTAAAAAAAAATATATATATATAAGTTGGGTTTAATCGACATTTTAGAGTTGCTAGAATGTGAAAAATATATTTTTAGAACGAAATTCCATATCTGTACGATTGTGTGCGTCTGTGTATATGTAAACAAAATTTGCGCCAACCAACGATAATTTGAGAACGGTCAAACAGATTAGATTAAATTAAAAATTGTAATTAGAATATTTATCTATTACTACTATTAATGATCCATTGTAGTCTGATATATTCATTAAAAGGAAATCTCATAGTTCCAAGATTCTAGACCCGATTATTTAAAAAATATAACTAATTAATAAGGGGTGAGTTACGACTAAATTCGAAAGGAGGTGGAATGTATTTAAAACCATATCGAACAGGTTTAGGACTTTTATGAACCACTTAATAAACTAATAAAATGTCTTCTTTAAACACCACTATCGAATATCGATCTAAAAAGGTATTACATATTAATTTGAACAGTATAAGAAGATTTGGGACGCATTGGGTGGCATATCGGAAGCAATATTATGATAGCTTTGGTGATTTACCACCGCCAACTGAATTGATTCGATATCTGCCAATGAGTCGGGAAGCAGCAAAGCAAATTTACTATACATACATACGATCGGCAACAGAAATTTGGAACAGTCTGATGGGGATATTTATGTTTAAAGTTTCTCTCTCAGTCGTAAAAATTAGTATGTCGTTTACCCTCCAAATTGATCGTTATAGTTATAAAAAGATCGTGTCATCGTTGAAAGCCTATCATCGTTCCGGTAGTTGTTTAAAAATTCACAAAAGACCCACTATTAGAACTGAATACAATAAATAAATATGGGCTTGCAGTTGTTGTTTTTTACACATATAATTCTATTTTTGATATCCATGAAAGCAAAAGCAAGAAAAAAAAGACCAATCTTTACCATCTATAAAGTTAACAATTCCAACAGGAGTATACCAAGTAAACGATATTGAAAAAGCAATGAAAACTGTTTTACATGTATCCTCAAAAGATAATAATGATACAATAGTTTCATTAAAATCCAATAATAACACACTGAAATGTGAAATAAAAACAAAATACATTATAGATTTTACAGGAAAAAACTGTATTGGTAAGATGTTGGGATTTGATCGTATATTTCATTTCCTTTTCGCCTTGACTCCTCGAAAAAAGCCGGCCAGGACGGTATTCCTGCAGCATTATTGAAGAACTGTTCAAGTGCTTTAGCTCAACCTCTTATGACGATTTTAAAGGTCTCTCGATTCTGGCAGTTTTCCTGTTATTTGGAAATCTTCTTTACTTACAGCCGATATTTAAAAGTGGTGACAAGAATAACGTTTCTAATTATCGTGGAATATCGGTATTGTCTGCGATTCCTAAAGTCATGGAGTCGATACTTACGGAGGAGATATTCCTATGTTTAAGCATTATATCTCCCCCAAACAACACGGTTTTTACAATGGTCGCTCCACCTCTACTAACTTGGGTGACTACCAGCATTTTCTTCTTACTTCAATTGAAGCAGGTTCTCGAGTGGACTCTATATATACTGACCTGTCTAAAGCCTTTGACAGCATCTGTCACAAACTACTTTTGAAAAAGCTATTGGACATTGGGATATCAGGCAACTACCTGACCTGGATTGAGTCATACCTTACTAATCGTAGACAACGGGTAACGATTTCTGATTTTTCATCTCGTGAAATTCAGGTGACATCAGGAGTCCCATAGGTCACACACATTGGCCCCATTCTCTTCACTTTGTTCCTGAATGACGTTGAATCTTGTTTCAGGAAATCGTATGTTCTTATGTACGAGGATGACGCGAAATTCTACAACATTGTCATTTCCTCCGACAATTACATGCAGACCGACCTCGACAGCTTCACACATTGGTGTAATACAAACCTATTAAAGATTGACATCAACAAATGCAAAGTGGTTAGTTTTGGCAAGTGCTTTAATCCCATCTTTTTTCCATACCACATTGACGACATCAACTTGGAAAGGGCTGACTTTATTAATGACTTAGGAGTCATTTTTGATAACAAGCTCACCTTTAACAAGCACATTGGCAACATAACTCTCAAGAGTTTCAGGATGCTAGGATTCTTAAAGCGCAATACCAAGTTCATGAACGATACCAAAGCACTCACCTGTTTATACAACAGCCTTGTTCGGAGCATCCTTGAATACTGTTCAATTAGCCCTTATTATGACATACATAAAAGACGATTGGAGAGAGTGCAGAATAAGTTCTGTAAATACCTGCTACAAACATCGTTTTCCCTACCTGAATACAGGTTATGAAACTAGCGGCTTAAAATCTTTAGAAGACCGAAGAAATGAAGCAATGTTAATATTCTTTTTCAAGCTGTCCCGTGGGTTGATTGACTGTATGGAGTTGCTGAACCGCATGCTCTTTCATGTTCCAGCACGACTAACAAGACAGCAACGCCTGTTTTTCGAAGTTCCACACCGTACGAACTATGGACAAGCCACGTTTATGGATAAAATTCTCCGAAACTATAACAACCATTTCTCAAGTATTAATATATTTAACCTCAGTCTGTCCGGCCTTAAGAGGAGACTGCAGTGTATCGCCAACTAGTTCCTGTTCCTCACGCTTTGTAATATTGTGATTTCCCCTTAACAATTTATTTGTCGTTAATGTAGCACCAGTACCTTGTCTCGTAAAATATACGCATATATCTGTTTTTTTTTCTGTTATTGTTATTATTAATTTTAAGTTTTTATTGCTAGACTTTATTGTACCATTTAGAATTCATTTTTTCTGTAGAGTACTTATTCCTGAATAAATAAAAATAAATAAATAAATTGTTAACAACGGGTAACAAAAAGCATAAATCACCCTTTCAAGTAGACATTATGAAAGTACGGATAATACGTGTTGATTGTAATATAATCTCAGTTCAGGTCATATACAACATCACTCCACGCATCTTGGACGATAACGGTGATCTTATCGATTTTCACGAAGAGAAGATTTATTATTAAACTGGAACTAAAGAAACTAAAATAAGAATGGCTTTTGTTACAGTGGAGTCGTTAACCGTACATCGATATGTCAAACAATGGCAAAACTTAAGAAAAAGGAACAAACTGCTAAAGCGTTCTTACACGTTCCACTTCCACACGTTCAAATTCCAATTCGGATATATCGGAAAGTTACATCTATATCGAAGGAATATTCAAACCAAAAAATGCCACCAAAAAGTGCTATCTATCTAACAATTCATTAGCGAAATTCGATTTGAGATGGGTGGTGTGAAAGCCGCAGTTGTCTCAAAACCGGGTATAACTATAATCATTAAAACAATGATTTCCTTTGGAAGTACACAGCTGAAACCACTTCTGACGTGTGGTTGGAGCCTAAATTAAAAAAATCATCACATTGTTTGTGGATTCCAATAGTAATGTATTTTCTGGTAATCATACAGCACTTTGATATATGCTGGGTAATATTTTTTATTTTTTTCATAAAACAAATCAGTAGGTAGATTTTAATTTTTTAGTTTATTGTGGAAGTACTGAAAAGTTGTAGGCATTTCATAAATCTAGTTAATATTTAAAGGTTATTTTAAATTGACGGAAATATGCTATTTAAATATTTGATGTAACAAAAAGTTCCAAACACAGAGATTTTCATGATTTTTAAAATTGTAATTTTTTTGCATTAGTTATAAAGAAATGTTTCTACAGGATTTCTGCATTATAACTGGTCTAGTTACGCCTATTAGACGTTTGTAAAATTCTTGTGGACTCACTAAAAAATCTGTTTTTCGAAGCACATGGTTTAAAGAAAAAAAGGTGCTCAAAATATGAAAAGCCAGAAACTGCCTTTTTTATACTAAACTACAAACAAATGTTTAGTTATTCAGAGAGGCTTTTTTTAATCTATAAGATAGCCCCGCGTTTGATTGGTCTAAATATGTGGTTATAACATAATTTCTCAATGCTAATTTTTATATAAAAAAACCTATCGTATTTCGCCAGGTTCCCAATCCATTCATATTGAGGTAGAAACAATTATCAGACGATTTGCAGTATTCGTTAACTTGGATATTGAGAAACATTACGGACCAATATTTTTTTCATAGAATTTATTGAGAACTGATAAAAATTGCAATTTCTGCAGATTTTACCAAACCTACGACTTTTTTTTCGTACCTACCGACATTTTATACAAAACTTATAGCTATGTGCCTTATTATAAACTTGAAGCGAGCTTCAAACCGCTGTCATGCTATTTTTTTTTTGTATCAAAGTATAAAATAATTTCTCAATAATTCTACAGATGTAATAAAACGATATCCTTTATATAATTTAGGGAGGCTCAATTTTGAATGCTAATATTACATGAAATGGAATAAAACAGAAAAAAAGGTTTTTCCGCTTATAAGTAATATATGCTTTAATTTTTTTCTCCAGAAATTCATAGTTAAAAATGGTAATCGGTAATCTTTGTTTAACGTGAAGATCTGTTATCCTCAAAGTCATATATAATATATAGAGGGTATTTTAATATCGAATCAAAGAAGTAATATGGTTTTCTGAAGTCTGAAATGCACCATATATAAAGGTATATCTAGATTGTGTGATATTAAACAATAAAAAATGTAAACAGAAAAATACAAAAAACTCTGTCAAAATATAAAAAAGTATGCTATGTTTATTTGAAGGTAAAATGTAATAAGCTATTTAACTTTTAAGTCTAATCAAATATGTAAGATTTTTTTATACTCATAAACTTATAAACAGTATTTTTTTACAAAAACAGGTGATTTTTTGGTTAGTTCTAAAAAATATACTAACACCATGAAAATTTAGGATACTGTATGTGAACGATTCCTTTTGCAATACTTTTGAACTAAGGGTATTCGTCACTATATTAACAATATTTTAAATATTTAGGCAATTTTTTCAAGTATTCGACCTAAGTTGACGAATTACATATAATATGTAAAAAAATTAAAATATCTCGAACAGTATTGTTTATGAGAATAATAATCGTAAAAATCTCCCCCAGGTCCTCTTACCGATTTTCAGAACGCCCTATCAAATGATCCCAATTTCAACCTTGTGTCATCTTTCCTACCTATAGTAAACCGTCAAAATATACTAAAAAAAATAAGGTTCGAGCCAGCCCATTTCGCTTGTTTTATTTCTATATGTAAGCATATTAATCATAAAGCCTCTAATCTCGCATCGAGAATACATTTGTTTATAAAATCACTAAATATACTAACTTGATTTATACAATCAGTAACCAAAAGCAGTGCTATGTGATAAAACCGCTTGGGTAAGCATCGCAAGGTTTGATAAAAATCTGAAGAACCTGTCGTTTTTATCAGTTGATTTCTATGAAACATATCGATGCGTAATGTATTTTCCAAATATCTAACAATTTGGATTTTTTTCTTCTTGCTGTATAAGACTAACATATACGTGGCAGTTTATTTATATTTCGATTTACTTCCATTAATCCTAAAGTAAAAAAATTTAGCAAATATTGCGGGTTTAGTGGAAAAAATATTCGTAACGCACGAAAAAAGTCGCAGGGTTTGATAAAATCTTAAAAAATTGTAGTTTTTATAAGTCTTTATTGATGATTTCTATGAAAAATATGAATGCATAATGTCTTTCCCAAATATGTAATAATTTGAATTTATGCCCAATACGAATTTTTGATATAACGTATACGTGGAAGTTTATTGATATTTTTATTTACTTCCTTTTATCTCAAAGAAAACCAAGTAAAAAGATCATTCCAGGTTCTTAAAATGTTGGTTTCTGAATTGCGTGTTATTTCATTGCATTATATCTAAAAATACTAAAATCAAGGCTTTTTTGCACCAACTTCCCTAAGTAATTAAATATATCCCACATTTAAACCTCTTCCAACATAATACGTAATGCATTATCCTTCATTTAATTAAGTAGCAATCTTAGTGTAAAGGAAAATCATAAACATATAAGAAGGGGAGACACAACCCTCCATTCGTAATACCCGTTTGTTGTGTATCAATCATTGCCCATATGTTAGACAAAGATATATGAGAAAGAGAACGTCAAAATTCCGACTTCAAACATCACTGTGGAAGATTTCCGACCAGAGAGTTTTTGGAGCCAGCGACGGCAAATTCAACTTCAACATGTTTTTGTATTAAAATGCTTTATTTTGCTTATATTTATCCAATAGTACTACTGATTCTATAATAAAACCATGATAGAGTGAATCTGAATATTTACACACGAACGCCGCGTTACATATTGGTTGATTTTAAATTTCTAAAGCAACAAAAATAAAAAAATCGGAAAATTTTCTTTACCCGGATCTTCCCTTGTTATGAATATCTCCGTTCATTAGGAATAGTAAAGTGGAACCCAATTTAGTTTCACACATAGTCATTTAGTATACTGTCTTCAAATTTTTTATTGCCCGCCATTTTGTTCCACCACCATACTTTACCAGTTTCTACCTGAGCCACACTTATATTTTGGGCATGATATAAAATAAATTGATTTTTACTTCCCTCGTAAAAGAAAAATATTGTAGTCGTGAAAAAATCATCCTCCGATATTTTTTCAGATCTTTACGTTTCAGGGTATTTGGTAGTAAACAACAGCTAAAATTTTGGTATGAATCCAAGAGAAGAACTAGTAAAATCGTGGTACTAATTCAAGATGGCGGAACAAAATAGCTGCCAAATAAATATTTATAATCGTGAAAAAAATCACTCTGTCAGGTTTTACATATTTTCAGGTTTTAGCGTCCCTAGATTGCGAAAAACATGTTCTGTTGCTCTGTCTGCCTGTCTGTCGAAACGTCTGTACGCAGCACATCTAAAAAACTACTTGCCCGATTGACTTCAAATTATGGTCAAAAATTAAGGGTCATATGGGAATTGGGAATGACTGAGGGAATGATCTGGTTACATTCTCGATAAAATCTAAAATGTCAAAACAAAATTGCGGCCTAACGAAATATTAAAAAAATGATTAGTTAAAAACTGCTTATCCAATTTATCTCAAACTTTGCAGAAAAATCAAGTAAGTGTTGTGTACAAATCAACTGGTAAAATTTTGGTACGCATCCAGAATGGCGGCTTAATAAAATATTTAAAAATTCAGCCTGAAAAACTACTTAATTGACTTATTTCAAATTGTGTGCTATAACTAATTGTGGTATAGCACTAGTAAAACTGTGGTATTAATTCAAGATAACGGAACAAAATGGCGGCCAAGTAATATATACCTAATCGTAAAAAAAACCCTCTTAGACTACATGCAAAAAAATATTTTTATCAATTCCGTCGGTCCGTCTGTCTCTCAATTCGCGGCATAGTTTACAAACTACTCATCAGAGCCACTTCAAATTTTAGTCAAAAATGAAGGGTCATATATAGGGATGACCTGGCAATATTTTGGTAAAATCGAATATGCCGGAACAAGATAGCAGCCTAGAGAACTGTTAAAAAATTGTGATTAAAAAAACTTATTCAAATTCAAAATATACTACCAACAGCACCTCTGATTTCTAAAATAGCATAACAAAATCTTATATTTACCGTATTTTAAAAACGAGTTTAACGTTTGACTTATTCAATAGACTCTTGCAGTAGCTCTTTATTTCGGACTCAGACTCAAATACATTTTATAACTAATATGTCTGACCCCTTCTCAAGCATGTTCTCACGCGATCTCTGTTAGATACTATTTTATATATTTATATAAGTTAAATCTTAAACGTTAAAACGATTCACGAAATTAGGGCATTAAAAATGTACAGATTTTGTCATCGTACTGAAATATAATACTATTTGCAAAACGAATGTTTTAACCTAGTGAAATGCTGGTATTTAGTAAAAATGTACTATGGACCTGAAATTCGCCACTTATCACGAAAATATGGACATATGATATTTTAAATAAATTTTAAAATAATCATTTTTTTTATTGTAGTACATTTTATTAAAGAGCTTAACAGTTGTATCTACTACCATAGGTATTATAATTGCGCAACAAACGACTTGTGAAGAATAATAATTTCTCATCATTTGCATTTCATTTAATTTCATTTCAAAAATGCTAAATGTTACGCTACTGAAAAGGTGGCGTTCTAACCTTAACCTAAGCCACCTGTAAAAGGACAATTCCGGCTTAAAAGTATCTAGTTTTCCACAAACTTGACACTGGAGAACGATTTTAAGGCTTTCAAAGCGCTATCTCACCAAAAAAAACAAAACACACTAAATATCCACAAAAATTAGAAATTCCGATTTAAAAAAACAATGAACAACATGAGATACTATAAACCACTCTACGGAGTTTTTATCAATTAATATTGGGTATCGTCATGTATATCGGCGAACAAACATGCGCGCGACGTATCGACTGTTGGACTAAATTTTTACGAGTTGAAAATAAATGAGTAGTAATTATTACCACAAACAAAAAACTTTGAATTTAATTTAATGATAATAATTTGCGTAACAATAAACACAAAATATTTCTCTTTGCGGAAATGCAACTACAAATGCAAAAGTGTTTCATTTGTAAAGACTTAAATATGAAAATATTCTTTACAAGAATCTATATTGCTGACAATACTGTTTCACAGAAAATCATGTTGGATTATGAAGCTAAATAGATTAGGAACACAAGTAGAGTAGCAAATGTGATGTGTGAATCTTATAAAATATAAATAGATATATCTCTTCTTGGATATATATCTATGAGGAAAATATTCAAACACTTAATATACTAAACGTATTTTAACTATTGAACAAAAAGCAAAAATGACATGAGGTTGGTTAGCGACCCATCTAGCCGTCTGGCCCCCATCGCAAAAATAAGATGTTTGCCTGTTGCGTGGCGTAGGGAATTGACTAATACAAAGAAAATTGGTCAGAGTGTATAAGATATATACGTGTTAATTAATATGCACTATAAATAAAAAATTAAAACGCTGCTTTATACCGGTTTAAGGTAATTGCACTGACTTCTTTAAGTAATTAACTACATCTTACAAACCTCTCTCAGAATTAATATATAGCCATCCCTCATATAATTAATAATCCACAACCTCCGGATAAATGAAAATCGATATTTAAACTGCGGCTAATCAGAAATACCATACTGTTTCACTTCTCCGTATGACAAAACCACGTTTCCGAAGGGGTACAAGTGTGAGGTCATTAACCCCAACCACGTTCGGCTGCCCCCCAAAAATACTGGCTTCTGATTGGTCCGTCTCGAAATTTGTGATGCAAAATCAAATACTATTTAGCTACAAAAAAGTGTTTGGTTTGTTTTTGTTAACGTAATACCCATAAACATAAAAACAGCGAAAAAAAAAAATCGCACTTATAAAACCGTGTTAAGCAGCTATAAAATAATTTTTTGTTTTAAACATTTTGTTTCGGTTAGTACCTCTATATCCCACTGTCTTTAAGTACCGATAACTTTATAATTAAAACGAAGAATATCTGTCATATATTAGCAGTATTTTTGATCTTTTGTCCGTTAGTTTTAACACCGAACATTAACAAGACAAGAACGAGCACTCGAAGCTCCTCCCCTTGATATGCTTATCTCACTCGAATATCGGATGCTATGCTCTTTCGACCCCTCGAAGTCGCTGCCGGGCGAGATGCATAAACCGGTTGTTCGTCGTATAATAAAGTATTGAAATATACCACCAAACATTAATATATACCAATTGTCTTTATATTTGCTGGCGCGCGGAGTGAAACTAATTTTTTATTTTTTAAAAATTAAAATAAGCATTTACCAATTTACTTAGTGTTTTATGCTTGGTAAATCGCTGGAAAATTACGATTAACTCCGATTTATCTTTATGTGAAACTTTAAAACGCAAAAATTATTGATTTCTTGTAACAAGAAACCCTAATAAGGATTTCCTCCTGATAAGAAATTGTGGCGAAAATTCGAGAAATCCAACCCCAATACAATTTTGTAAGGCATTCAAGAAGTTATTGACTTAAAAATATCTTAATGAGGTTGAAGGTGCAAAATGTATCCAAGATATTAATAAAGTTTTGGTTAATGTAACTCCTGATATGATCGAATAATATAAAAATATCTATATACCAAGAATGACACAAAATAGTTCTTTAAAAGTGTTTGCATGCGACTATAGAAATCTTTCAAGTACGGACGGCAATACTGTAGTGTTTACATTACTGGCTATCTATTTGAAAATCAGTAAATTTTCTTTAGCCGGAACTTCCCTCGTTATGAATCTTTTCTTTTATTGGGAATAGTGAAGCGTGGCCCAATTTAGTTCAGTATAATAGTCATTACTATCTTTTAAACATTTTTATTGGGTGCCATTTTTTCCATCATATTGGATTCCTACCAATATTTTACTAGTTTTTACCTATGTCACACTTGATTTTTGGGCATAATTAAAAATAAATTCAGTAAGACCTTTTTACATTGACAAACACAGGCATTTTGTTACGTCATGTTGAATTTTGCCAGTTTATACCGAGGTTTATCCCTATATCATATTTAATTTTTCTATAAAATTTAATGTCAATTGAATTTTTAAAAAATTATTGGCCGACATTTTGTTCCAGCATCTTGAATTCGTGCCACAACTTTGCCAGTTTATCTGTATATCACATTTATTGCTTGTACAAAATT
This sequence comes from Kuschelorhynchus macadamiae, assembly GCA_030620095.1. Lineage (NCBI taxonomy): Eukaryota > Metazoa > Arthropoda > Insecta > Coleoptera > Curculionidae > Kuschelorhynchus > Kuschelorhynchus macadamiae. Next base: position 383,960 of record JAUTXW010005188.1, on the reverse strand, counting down.
TGAAATTAATTTAATAAGTAGTTTTTTCAGGCCGATTTTTAAAATATTTTATTAGACCACCATTTTGTTCTGCTATCATTTATTCATACCAAAATGTTACCAGTTTATTCTTAACGCTTCATTTTTGTGTAAAATTTGAGGAAATTGGATAATTAGTTTCACTAGTCCGCTACCTTGTTCCGGCATGTTGGATTTTTACCAAAATATTATATGACTCTTAATTTTTGCCTAAAATGGAAGTTAATTTGATAAGTAGCTTTTAAGCTATGTCGCGAACTGACAGACCGACAGTGAAATTGACAGACGGACCGACGGAATTGATGAAACTAGGGACGCTAAAACCTGAAAATATGTAAAACTTAAAAATTGTGATTTTTTCACGATTACAAATATTTGATTTGGCCGCCGTTTTGTTCCCCCATCTTGGATTAAAATCTTTAACAATAAATTTCGTTTTTTACAAACAGTACTTTTTATAATTATATTAAGATCTATTAACTAAACAACTTGGCGGTTTCCCCGTTTTTATTTTAATACATATAAAGCAAAATAGGTCACAATAACAATTATGGATAGATACTTTTAAACTCGTTTTTAAATCACCCCGGTAAGTGAACGTTTTTTTTTTAAATGGCTAGCGGATTGCATAAACCTCGTAAAAGCATGGGCACCTGCACAGTGCACCGCTGTATGAATTTCTAAGATTTGTCGGTGCGTTATTGTAAGCACAACATAATAGTTCTGAGGGATTGTGCCCCTTCTTGTCTTGTTAATGTTCGGTGGTTTTAGCCTCTCCTATCGTGATTCGAGTTAAGCTTATTAGCTAGCTACTGATCCAGAGATTGTGATATGTAGATAACTTTGGTTAAATATTTAGCATTTCTCGATTATGGAAATAAAGGGTCATGTCCTAAATTATATACGTGTACAGTTGATTTATTTTTGTTATGCTTCGCAAGTTGCATATGGCACGTATATTTACGTAAGGAGAGTTGATGATATTTTGCAATACACAGCTACGTTGCTCTCGATATCACGTAGTAGACCTTAGCTGTCAATCTATGCGAAAAAGTGCAGCAATCTCTTAGCCTTGAATTGGAACAAGTATGTTTCTGGACAGATAGTATCAAGTTGGCTCTATCATTGTATAAATAGCAAATATTCGTAGCTAATCGCGTATCTGAAAATCAAACACGACTGGACATACCGCAGTATATTTTCCACTTTTGGATTACTGCGTGATACAGCATACTGCTTCCGTTTTACTCATAACCATAAATCGGAAAACATCAAAATTCGCGGAAATCTAACCATTAATTAAATCAAGGCAGCGAAATTTATTCTTCTGAAAACTGCACAATCGGAAATATTTCCTATATCGAGAGAATTAGTAGAGTCAATGAATGAGTACATTCGTTAAAATATCTTAATTTTCAGTTACGATTTTAATGTTTTTTTATATATAGTTCAAAAACAGAAAAAATTTGGTGCATGCACAATATTTATGCAGAGTTTGTGTAATTTTAGTTACCAAATGATTTTTTTATTATTGGCTTTACCAAAAGTTATTCTATTCTATTCTTATTAGTTATTCTATTAAAAAAATACGCTTTATTGTTGCATCCTCGCGACACATGTACGAGTATAGAGTCTGTATCCTGCATGAAACCCATACTATCACTCTTTACCTTCTACGTTGGTCCGCAGATATTTTCCAGATATTAAGTTTCTAAAAGGTTTTCGTTAACGGTCCTCTCGTTTTTATGATATAGTGGTGTATTATTTGGGGTTAGAATCTAGTAAAAAAAAACAAGTCTTTTTTTAAATTGTCGTTTCGCAAATTTATTGTTGCATTCTCAGGACACATATATAGACTTTATATCCTACATGAAACCCATATTATCAGTTTTTACCTACTCCGTTTGATCGCAGATATTTCCCAGATATTAAGTTTCTAAATGGTTTTCGTTAGCGATCTTCTTGTTGTTAGAGTGGTGTATTATTTGGAGTTAGGAAATATCTGCAGAGTATCGGAGTAGGTAAAGACTGATAATATGGGTTTCTTGTAGGATATAAAATCTATATGTTCTGAGGATGCACCAATAAAGCTGTGAAACGTCGACATTTTAAAAAAGGACTTTTGTTTTTTTACTGGATTCTAACCCCAAATCATACACCACTTTAACATAACAATATTAAGAGGATCGTATAACGAAAAGCAGTTAGAAACTTGACATGTTGAAGTATCTGCGGACCAACAGAGTAGGTAAATACTGATAATATGGGTTCCAATTTAAGATGGCGAAACAAAATGTCGGCCAAATGAAATTTTTTTAAAAATCAACGTAGAAAAATCTTGTTCAATTGACTTTAAATTTTGCAGAAAAATTAGATGCGGAAATGGGATAAACTGGTACGAATTTAACTACTTATTGAATTTATTTTAAATAATGCTCAAAAGTCAGTGTGGCATAGGTAGAAAGAAAATGGTAAAATATTGTTAGGTATCCAATATGACAAATAAAAATGAAGACAGTATATGTAACACATATATAGTGACTATGTACTGAAATTGGCTCACACTTCACTATTACTCACAACGGGAAAACCAATCATAACGAGGGAGTTCCGGGTAAAGAAATTTACCGATTTTTTTGTTTCGTTCCCTATATATAGAATCACATTTATTTTTTAATCACCCGTATTTAAGAAAAACTTTTTATGAAGAATACTTTTCTGCTAGAGTCAATAATAAAAAGTTTTCCATTTGTTAACTAAAATTTCACAGACTCTGTTTTAAAGAATAACCATGCTATTTATTAAAACTTTGATCTTAAAATTTGCCAAACATTTTATAAACAAATATATATGCAAGAAGTTCAGTGTCGTCACATAAAAAAGTTTGGGCATTGAAAAGAGTTAATGAATATAGTGATGCCGCGTGACAAGACGAGACGAGAGAAGGCCTTCTCTCTCCTCGTCTCGAATCTTCTCGTGATATAAAAATTAGAAAAACTATTCCTAATTAAATCCTATTTTAAACAGACGATTTAATATTAACATAAAAAACTTGATATTAAATTTTGTAATAAGGGATTAATTTTTAATTATCTAAAATCTAACAACTAAAAGAAAAAACGATTTATGAAGAGTAATTGTCAATTCTAAAAGTTTTTAATTATTTTTTAAAGAAATTTCAGATTTAAATTTGAAGCATTCCTCAGTTTTTAAGTTTTTTTTTGGCCTCTTGCACCTACTGCACCTGATAATGGATTTTACTATCTTTTCTGAATGAATCCAAGAATCCACTACTTCAGGAACTTTGCCGTTGCTACAGGGAAGCTGCGCACATAAAAGTTGTATTTTTCTATTGTTATAAAAATTTGTTGCAAGGCGATTTCGTGAATGATATTTTTTAACACAAATTGGTTTTGGTAAAAATGATATCATGAATGAAATTGCCAAAAAAACAACAACCTTGAATATTACAAGAGAAAAATTTTCCCTGCAAATTTTTTTCTCAAGTGGTATTCGACATGACTGTTTCACGAGAAAAATAAACAACAAACTCCAAAATATTTATTCAATAATTCTTAAATTTTAATAAAAAAAATTCCAAGCTCAACAAAATGTTTTTGCTGTAATCATATCGTGTTGAATTTGTCAGGGTGAGTCGTTTTGCCAGTAGAAAACAACTCGTCGACAAGGAATTTTGGTATAAAGTACTCTAGAGAAAGAGTAACAAAAATCTATTTTGTGTCTGTAATCAGCGTATCAACGTAATTCTCATAAGATCATCAATAATTGTATAGTTTTAATATGTTTATGTTGCCAGAACCACACCTTATAAAAATAAATCAAAACCTATTCTTATTTAGTGTGGCTTTTGATATTGTTTTGATTTTCAATCTTCTAGAAAAAAATGAGATGTATTCTCATTACTTGCTCTGAAACCTTTTCAAATATTCCTGTTCGACGTTATAATGGAAGCAGACTCCATTCAGACCGACATATACACCATAAGTATATAAAAAGTTCTAAGCTATACATTTAACTAAACATTGATCCACAAAAAATATTTTCTTAAAACTTAAAATAAAAAACCTAACGGAGTTAAAATATTATATAGACGTAACTCGTGAATTCTCACCAGACAGATTACCGCTAAGATGACCTGCGATGTATATGAAGGTTTTTTTTTGTTTTGATCACTATAAGCTTTAAGTTGGGAAGAGCACTAAAGACCAGTAAAGTTTTCATTATATGAGATTTTTTTAAGATTTAACGAAACTAAAAACTGAGTTTAGAGAAAGCTTTGCTTGAAAAATACTGCAAATGGCAATAAAAAAGTTAAGGGAATTATTTTACCTGTTAAATTTGACTTTTCCCAAAAAATATTTTTAATTTTGAAAGATGCTAAAAATGATAACATGGATGAGGTAAACACTGTTTCTTTTTTAATTTTATACCTTTATAGCAAAATACCAACTGTAACTGTGAATTTAAATTTTTCTATTTTTTTTTAATTTATATTCTTTACCTAGAGCCAAACGTAAGCAAACCTGAATTAATCTATCACTGCACGTTTATTAATAGAATGAAGACTTTACGCAGTTGTTTATATAAACTACTATATAATTTAGGCTTTATTTGGTTAATTCAACCCTTTAACAAAAATATTCTATTTTTTTAAAGAGGGCGAAAAAAACATATTTTTGGAAAAATAAATATGACTAGTGTCTCGCCGGGATTAGATTTTGAATGTCATGGGCATAGAGCTTCGATTTTTTAAGGGGTGTAAAGACGTATAACTATCATTTTTTGAGACCCTGGAAGCTAATATCAGTCAAATTGAAGAGAGAAATAGTTGGGGTAAATGTTCTGATATTAAAAAAAAATTAAAATGATTGGCGTAGATATTTGATGTTTTGTTCGATAACACAGGGGAACAGTGATTCTGCGGCGCGGGTTCTGAAAGTCAATTTTGAGTAATTGTGTTGCCCCAAATACGAGGAGTATGGGAAAAAATCTTAATTGACTCTAGTTTCTGAGATAAAAAAAAGTGTCATAAATTAAAACAAAAAAAAAAATAAAATTATTTATATTGAATATCTATATTTTGAATGCCACCAGCTATTTTATTATGTTATATTAAATTAAAACTAAGCCAATAAAACTGAAATACTAAAAAAAGTTAGTTGAAACGTTTGGTATATGACCGTCTCTTGTATCTTTGTTCTGGGCAATCCCTTTGTAACGTCCAGCAGTAATCCGCCATCATATGACGATCCCACCGGCCTTGGTATCTTTCTTCCATTATTTTTATATCCTGATGGAACCGCTCTCCTTGTTCTTCGCTGTAATCGCCCAAGTTATCCGGGAATCGATCCAAATGGCTATGCAAGAAATGAATTTTTATACTCATGTTAGCTCCTAGTTTTTCAAAAGTTTTTAACATCTGTGTGACAATTTCGCAATATTCTGCTGCCTTGTGATTACCCAAAAAGTTTTTGACAACAGATACAAAGCTTTTCCATGCTTCTGCTTCGACCTCATTCATGTGATTTAAAAAGTTCTTGTCTTTTATAAGATTGCGGATTTGGGAACCATCAAAGATACCTGCTTTTAATTTCTCCATGCTAAGGCTTGGAAATGTTTGACAAATATATTTAAAATAATCACCATTTTTATCCAGAGCTTTAACGAACTGTTTCATGAGCCCAAGTTTAATATGAAGTGGCGGAAGAATGATTTTTTCCCGGCTAATTAGGGGTTCGTGAATAATATTGGCATTCCCAACAGTCATATTTTCTCTCGCGGCCAGTCCTTTCTAGTCCAGTGCTCTTGCTTTGCCCGACTATCCCATAAGCAGAGAAAACAGGGGTATTTAGTATACACACCTTGTTGACCTAATAAAAAGTTCACCATTTTTAAATCCACACATACAGACCACTGATGTTGTACAAACAAAATTTTCTCTAACACCAGTTTAATGTTTTGGTATTCCTCTTTAAGTTTGGTAGAGTGACCTATCGGGATTGAAGCTAATCTATTTCCATTGTGCAGTAAAACACATTTTAGACTTCTTTTAGAACTGTCTATAAAAAGCCGCCAATCTTCTGGTCGGTATTCGGAAAGATCCATTAAATGTAGAAGTCCGGAAACATCGTTACAATATACTAAACTATTTTCCTCGGTAAAATACGGAAGAATGTTTTTCTCTCTCGTTCGATAAGATGTTATGTTTACCTCAGGCTGTAGGCACTGTTTTTCTTTAAGTCTTGATGCAAGAAGCTCTGCTGATTTCTTAGACAAATTTAAATCTCGAATCAAGTCATTTAACTCTCCTTGTGAAAAACCCCTCACCGTTGCAGTTGCACTATAATATTCGAATTCACTTTCACTGTCGCTGTCACTTTGAATGTCCATCATTTCGACATCATCACAAGTAACGTTTGACAAGGTACTAAATATCGGCACTGGCAATGAGTCACTATGCAACACTGGTGATTTAGCCGACTGTATATTTGGAAAAACCCAAGTACGCTTTTTATATTTATTCATACCTTTTATATTCACGGCACAAAAGTAACAATCATCAACATGATTTGATGGCTCACACCACGTCATCGGCACCCCAAATGGAAGTCCTTTGCGTCCTCCTTGGGTCCAGTAGCGAAGTGACTCTACACAAGATTTACAAACTTTATGAGGCACCCACCATTTATCCTGCTGTCCAAGATACTTGCCAAAATATGCTTGGTATGCTTGTTTTACAAAACCGTTAATGTTTCTTTGCTGTTTTTCTTGACAGAATTTTCCACATATGTAGCAAAATTTGTCGGGATGGTTCACACAACTCTTGCGTGAAGAATTCATTGTTATTTTTAAATTTAACACCAACTTAAACGACTTAATGAACAAACTGATATAGCAATTAAAAATACGTTCTTTTAAAAAATTCAGACAGTGACAAAAAAGCACTTGATATCTAATAAAATAATTTTAAACTGACTGAAATGTCACTGTCAAAAAAGATTTGTGCACTCGATTTTATTTCATGGCCCGCTTAGATGCGATAAGTAAAGTCGCCGCGAAGGCAACAAATAAACACTTTTTGTTGCATAGAATAAAAGGCGTTATCGCTAACTGTAAACGAAAGTAGAGTCAATTTAAACAAACAAAATATGTAGTTAGGACTTATTGTGTTTAATGTCACTAAATTTACTACAAAAACTAATGCCGCAGAAAAAAGTTTTTTTTTTGTTCCCCAGTGTAATATATTAAACTATACAGGGTAGCTCTAGCAGGATGAAACCGCCATCTGAAAATGAAAAAAAATCAAAAGCATTTAGCATCCTAAAACAGCGAAACACGTCAAAATAATTTGATTATTTTATATTTTAAAGATATTTTTCCAATTGTACAGGGTGGTCCTAGGATAATGAAATACGTCCCTGAAAATTAAATAAAAAATATTTCTAGAGCGTTTAGCTTTTGTTAGCAAACGGTGAAACATATCGTTTTTTTTATTTTTATGTATATAAACACATTTTTTTTTATTCAGGATTAACGCTTAGCTTTTTAAAAACTGTAAAATAGGGCAAATTTACTTTCTTTTTTTTGCATACATAAGCAACTTCTTTATACAAGAGGATAGAAAAGCTCCCTAAAAACAAATTTCAAATTTTAGATTTTTTAAAGCTGTAAAACACTAAATTTTAATAAATAAACTATACATATTTCACAAAAAAAAAACAGCAAAACATGACTAAATTATTATATTTTTTCCTATAAACCACAACTTGATGGCTAAATGAATTGCCTGGACCTGTTAGATGGCCTCCACGATCTCCAGATCTCCCAATTTTAGATTTTTTTTATGGCGCTATATACAAAATGAAGTATATAAAACACGATATGACGCATAGCAGAACTTCGAGAGGCAATTCATTTCGCCTTTCGAAATCTGCGAATGAGACCAATGGTTCTTTTTAACGCTATTCAAAGAATTACAAAAATGTGCCAATTTGGATTAGAGGAAATGGTCGTCAATTTAAACATAACTTTTAAAAATTTGTTTTTTAATAATGTTTTTTGTCTTTGTTATATTGTTACTTTATGCTATAAAACTGTTGTTACAAACTTACTATTATTAAAAAACTCTATAGGTATTTTTATATAAGAAGATACCTATATGCAAGGTATCCAATTCTTCGTTAGCAATATGTAACTTTCAATTGTTTATTATTGTTACTCATGGCCTAGTATTAAATTATGTATTTAATTTCAGATAATTGTCATTTATTTCAGCGTTTCTGAGAAAAATTATATATTTTTGAAAAGGTAAAAAAGACAAATTTTATAGTCTGTAAATATACAGGGTGTTACGTTTAAAAAATAAAATAGGGTCCAATAACTTTTTGACCTGACCCTGTATACTAATTCCGAAATTGAGTTCTACGGGAAAAGTTATATACGAAACAGTTTTAACATTTTCGATAAGTAATCTGATAGTTGAGATACGAAGGGTGCCTGAAAATGAAATATTTCCAATTTAGCCCTGTATCTTAAAAACTAAAAGGGCTATGAAAATTTTGTTAACGGCATCTTTAGTTTTACTAAAAAGTAGCACACTGCCGCGAAAACTTTCTATCTATAAAAATAACGGAGATACCCCGCACAAGTACCCAAAATGGGATACCCTGTACATAGTGTATGTGAGGAAGCACTATGGTTGCCAAAACACATTTTTCGGACCCTATTCTGTTTTCATCAACAAAATGGCGGCAACCAATGGCGTTGAAATTTTATATATAGCTATGGAATCAAAAAAGGAACAACTTTTTCACTTACCATTTTTCAAAATTTTGAGAAAACATGCGGTTTTCTGTCATTTTTCGAAAATGTGTCAAATTTAGCAGTTAAGATAAATCACATGACCGACTTTTTTTGTCATTTAAGCGAAAACTTTTTGCAAATTTACATTTTACTTAGGGCACATATTAAAAAAAATCCTATATGTAAAGGAACAGAAATTCCCAATTTTTAATCCACCTTCATCATGACGGTTAATAGAAAAAAAAGTACGCTACGTGTATATATACTATACCTACAGGGGATCTGAAATAAACTAATACCAAAAACTTAAACATATCTACAAACCCAAAACTTTATGTTGTAGCTTTCTTAAAACAAAATATATTTTAATATGCTATACGGGAATAAAAATGTTTTTTATGAGAATCATCTACAGAGGCTTTAAATTGACCATTGGCTTGATAGGGATTAAAGCCAATGGGGTGACCAAATCTCAATATACAGGGTGTGTGAAAATGCCTGCACTTAAAACAAAATTAATGATCATGTGTTTTTGTGAAAATTGGAAAACAATAAAATTTGCTTTTATTATTTGGTAGAACTAGATACCACTTTTACGTAGCTAAAAGGGAAACAGTCTTTAACAGAAATGAAGCATTTTACCTCTTTTTTGAAAATTTTGATTTTATTACCGAGATCTATTTAATCTTATATTTATTATAATCTTATATTTAAAATGTTGTACTTTGCCAGGGTGTCTATAGTAATATATACTAAAAATCTATAAAGTTTTGGCTTAATTTTATCATATCCATCCTGTATAGTAAAATATCAAAAGTAACGTTTAACCAGATAAATATCAGATCTAAAATTAAACTTGATTTCGAAAATATTTTTAAATAGATCTCACATAATAAAAACAGAATTTGCAAAAAAAGTTGTTGACAAGAAACGCCGTTGTCATTTTCTAATTACAGATTAAAAGAAGTTGTGTTTTAAGAAAAATACAAAACATTGAAATTTTTGGGATTAGTTTACAAAAGCATTCGGTTTTTTTTGTTTTGCAATAGTTTGTCTTATTTAACATTATAAATATAAAAAAATAAAGATTTTGTATGTTCGAGAGACACGAGAGAACTCGAGAGAAATGAGAAATTCTCGGCGAGAGAAGACCACTCTCGTCTCGGCAGTATCACTAGTCGTGACCCCATGAAAAAACTCATCCTATATATTGATCCAAATTCCAATCACACTATTGTAGAGATCTTACAAAAGGTAATAAGTGTACCAATTTTCATTAATTTATCTTTAAAAAATGCAGACAATAAATTAAAAAAACCAACTAAAAAATAAAACTTTGCGACCCTGTATCTTGAAAAACATGCGTTTTTGGACAAAAGTACATTTGAACTTTTATACTTAAAATTATTCAAAGAATCACATACTGAATTTTTAGTACTTGTTTCTGAATCACCCTGTATGTAACAAGATTACTGTTTAAACAATATAAATATTTATATGCTTCCACCAAAGTGTTTCTGATTTTTAAATAATATACAAAAATAAAGATTAAAAAAAATCATTAAAATAGGAACTGATCTTGACGATTAAGAAATAAAAACCTTTGAATCAGTTAAAACAGAATATTTTGGAATTCTTAAATCCTATTCCCTAATTTCGCAGGTGCATCCAGCGATTTTAAAAAAATCTGCACTAATATTCCTGAACTGATCCTGTTCATCGACTTTATAAAGTCAATGACCTGATGTATCGGATTACCTATTAAAAAAATTCTATTAACTGGATTTTCATTCCTCCCTGCGGTCCCAACCACGGAGGACCTTAAAAAACCGCAGTAATGTTATTAGTGCAAATAATCTATTAGTGAAAATATTCTGACTTTTGTATTGTAACTTACAACTTTTGTCCATTCCCCAGACTTAATAGAATTATCCTAAGATCGAGTGGATCAGTTCCAAACACTTCAATAAAGGTTTCGACTAATCCGATAGAAGTGGTCACGACTAAATATCCAACAACCAACGTAGCAAACGGCAAATTTCTGGCCGGGAACGTTTGGCGTACCAGATGTAGAGGTCACGTTGTGAGTTCTTGGAGTAACTCCAAAAGCTAACCAACATTAGCTTCGACGAAACTACAGTAGTCTTCTTTCAGTAGGTAACAAAGAATACAATCTAACAAAAAGGTTAAAACATTTTCAGGGTCTTTCGGTCTAAAGGAAACAAAAAAACTTATAGTGCGAGCGACGGTCCTACGAACAAATTCTTGATCACTAATGCCATTCTCATCGAGTAGGCTACGTTTGGAAACAGACTAGAAACAATCAAAAGCCGAACGTCAGAAAAAAATACCTTTTTTGCGTACTAGATATAGAATCTGGCACCACCATGTGGGTTTCTGAACTAAATCCAAATGTTTAGCCACTTGACTGACATGAACCACAACAGTGTATTATCAACACCAAAATTTTTTCATCAACGTTCTACTTTTGGTTGTATTAAAATCGGGTTCAAACCAATCTCACGAGGCAGCGCAGAAATTGATCGTAGGACATAATTAAATTCAAAAACAAGGTCGGTCGCACTTAACAAATATGAGTATTTGCTATATCTTCCTACATATTTTGACCCAAGAAAAATGTAAAACGTGGCTACAAAAGTTACAATTTTCAAAATGAAATACCCTATATTTTATTGTGTATTTGGATTATTCATTAAAAGTTAAGCCAAACGTATTAAGGATTACCTATAGGTTGTTGAGTTTTGAAATCCAATCTTAATATTTTTAAGATATTGATTGTTTTCAGAATGAACGATAGTGAAAATCATCAACCCAATCAGCAGAATATTAAAATGCAGATAAGGGTACTTTGAGCTATCAGTTTTGAGATCTTGTGTAATTTAATTTCATGCAGGATGTACAGAAACTAGTGGCATACTTTTCTCAAATTCTATCGTTATTTTAAATGCAGTATATTTTAACAGCAGGAAAAATATATTTTCCTACTAGCACTTATGACATTGAAAAATCACACACTTAACTAGGCTAGAAAGTGCCATATGCCACACGACTGTTGAAAAAATTTTTCAAAACGTGCTGAAAAATAAACTTTTGAACACGACAATCTTGTGTCAATGTCACAGCTGACGTAACGGGTGACAATTTTTGCAACACTAGTGTTGAAATATATAAAATATAATAATTCTACTGACAATTTTGAGTGGTCATAGGAAAAATAGTGTACATTACTCGTGTTAAAGTTATCACACGTACAGGTTAAACAAAATAATTTACATATACAAAACAGTAAACGTATACGTGTACGGGTGACAAAGAGTACTTAAACAAATTAAAAGTTGTTCCTTCTTTCCACGGCAAATATTTATCTTAAGAATTTGTTTTTTTTGTTGGTCATTTATGGCTAGGCACAATTTGACTATATATGTCACATTAGAATATTATGATATATTTTATTTAAATGAGCTATTTCGGACTTATTATTTATTGCGTTTGGATTTTTCTTTATGTAAATCATCTCAAAAAATTCACGTTTCTTAATGTGATGTTCTGTTTTTAAAATTTAGGTATTATTGAAATCGAAAGTATGATTTGTCTCATTTTCGTGTTTTTTTAGGGCGGTGGTATTTTTATGATCATATTTGTGCCCATTTAGTCTATTATGTAGATACTGGCTTGTTTGTCCTACGTATACAGAAGGGCATTCTTTGTAGGGTACTTAATAGACTACGTGTTTTTTTGATTTTTGGAATTTCACTTTTTAATTTACTGAAACAATTATTAACCAAATTGATGGCCTTATGGCTAACCTTTATGTCATTTTCTAAAAAGTTTTTGAAAGTTTTCAGAGAGGTTGGGAATGTACGGAAGAGTTAAAAAGTTATTGGCTTTATTCCTTTTGTCATTTTGTTTAAGAGCATTTTTAAAAATGGTTTCACTGGATTTCTTAAAGTTTTCCATTCTATTTATAAAAATCGGGTTTATCATTTTAAAGGGATAGGAGTTAAGTTGGAGTACTTGCTTAGCTTTTTTTATGGAAGATTCCCGGTATTCGGGGCTACTCAATTTAATGGCTCGATCAGCAAGTCCAATTATGACAGCTTTTTTTTGGGAAATATGATGCTGTGAATTATAATTTAAGTACCGTCCCGACCATGTTGGTTTTGTGTACCACTCAGTCTTTATTGTGTTCCTGCAATTGTACAAGGTCATGTCCAGGAAATGAATTTTATTGATAGTTTCGATTTCTATGGTAAATTTTAGCTTTTCGTGGTAGTTGTTAAATTTTTCCAATACGTATTTTCACGATTTTGTGATGATGATGCTGCATTCTAGATCTTCCAGTACAAGCTGGGCTATTATGCTAGAAATCGAGGTACCCATTGCGCAACCATCAATCTGTTTGTAATAAGTCTTTATATTTAAAATAAGTTGATGTAACAGTTAGTTCAACAGCTTCTAAGAAATCCGAATATCGGTATATTTTTTTACTTTTTCTCATTTTTTTGTGATTACATTTAAAGCGACATTAATTGGAATGTTTGTATAGAGTGACGCAACATCTAGTGAAATTAATCTATGATTTTCCGGGATATGAATGTTACTGATTTTTTCTTTAAAACTCCACGAGTCTTTTATATAATACTCGTTTTTGTGTGCAACATTTGATAGAATATTTTTTAAAAACTTCGGTCTTAACGGTATACCAGGTTTATGTAACTTGGGAAGACCATAAATTCGAGGTGGAAGAGAATTTTGAATTAATAAGATTTTGGCCGTGTTTGGAGATATAAAGTTTTTGTTTTCCCATATTTTTATTAGTTGATTATTATTTTTTTGGTATACATTGGTAGGGTCTGAGGCTAGTATTTTGTAAGTATTATTATAATTAAGGAGTGTATTCATTTTACTGTCATAGTCCGCTTCATTAATAATGACAGTTTTGCTAGATTTATCTGGTTGAAGAATTTTTTTCTGGATGTTCTTTTAAAAATTGTTTGTTCTTTCGTAATTTGGATTTTAAATTAAATTTTGTATTTGTGTTTGTATAGGAAACCCTTGTTTTTTTCTGTTTAAAATTAGTCAAAATATTGCAACACGAGGCTCTTATTTGATCTTTCGTGTCGGAATTTTTATTGCTAATACCTATCTCTATATTGGCTATTATATCAGGTAATTTTGGACCTAGACTAAGGATATCTGAGACATAACTAGGAAGTTCGACATTGGTTAAGTTTTCGATCCAATTTTTCATTTGATTGGGAAATATTCTGATTGTAATTTTTTTGTTCCGAAATAAGTGAATTTATTTTTTTTTAATTATTACGTTTGGCATTTAAAAAACATATCTCATATTTTTTCTGTTCTTTGCTTACAAATAATTGAGTCAACTCTTCAGGCAAAAGACCATTAAATTTATCAATAATCATTCTTAAATTGCTTTCTACCTCTTTAATTTTATAGTGTCACTAACCAACATGTTCAATGTATCGAGATAAAATTTCTTTAAAATACGTTTGAATTTTTGTTCCTGGTTTACAGATTCAAAAATTAAATTACTGGTATTTTTAAGTAAAAAATGTGGTATAATATATTCTGATTTTTATCTTAAAAGAAAGTTTCTACGGTTTTTTTGATTTGTAAGTTTAATGTTATTGCTGGAGTATTTTTTCATTTCAGAAACGACTTCTTCTCCATAGTTGCTAATAATGTTGTTGTAGTTAAGCATTATTTCACCCATGCTATATATTGTTACCAAAAACACAGAATTCTTGAACCAGTGTGTTTATATACATATTGTAGGGTTATTTTCTTGGGAATATGGTTCAAATAGACAATTACGAGTTTATTACATAGACTTTATATTGTCTGCAGGACGTTTCGGTCGTGGGTACGGCCTTTTTCAACCGCGTTAAGCTAAAATTACATATAATAATATAAAAAAAAATAGAAACAAACAGTCATAACTTACCATAGACAAATAGTCAAACATTACAATATGACACATAACATATAGAGAAAAAATTGAACAAAATCGTCACTACATTTGAACACGTACAGGTTAAACAAAATAATTTACATATACAAAACAGTAAACGTATACGTGTACGGGTGACAAAAGAATAAAGCCAATAACTTTTTAACTCTTCCGTACATTCCCAACCTCTCTGAAAACTTTCAAAAACTTTTTAGAAAACATGACATAAAGGTTAGCCATAAGGCCATCAATTTGGCTAATAATTGTTTCAGTAAATTAAAAAGTGAAATTCCAAAAAACAAAAACAAAAAAACATTGTAATGTTTGACTATTTGTCTATGGTAAGTTATGGCTGTTTGTTTCTATTTTTTTTATATTGGTTTGTATGTAATTTTAGCTTAACGCAGTTGAAAAAGGCCGTACGCACGACCGAAATGTCCTGCAAACAATATAAAGTCTATGTAATAAACTAGTAACTGTCTATTTGAACCATATTCCCAAGAAAATAACCCTACAATACATAAACACACTGGTTCAAGAATTCTGTGTTTTTTGTAACAATACATAGCATGGGTGAAATAATGCTAAACTACAACAACATTATTAACAACTATGGAGAAGTAGTTTCTGAAATGAAAAAATACTCCAGCAATAACATTAAACTTGCAAATCAAAAAACCGTAGAACTTTCTTTTAAGATGTAAATCAGAATATATTATACCACATTTTTTTACTTAAAAATACCAGTAATTTAATTTTTGAATCTGTAAACCAGGGACAAAAATTCAAACGTATTTTAAAGAAATTTTATCTCGATACATTGAATATATTGGTTAGTGACACTATCTATAAAATTAAAGAGTTAGAAAGCAATTTAAGAATGATTATTGAAAAAATGGTCTTTTACCTGAAGAGTTGACTCAATTATTTGTAAGCAAAGAACAGAAAAATATGAGAAATGTTTTTTAAATGTCAAACGTAATAATAAAAAAAAAATAAATTCACTTATTTCGGAACAGAAAAATTACAATCAGAATGTTTCCCAATCAAATGAAAATTGGATCGAAAACTTAACCAATGTCGAACTTCCTAGTTATGTCTCAGATATCCTTAGTCCAAGTGAGGCCCCTATACCTGATATAATAGTCAATATAGAGATAGGTATTAGCAATAAAAATTCCGACACGAAAGATCAAATAAGAGCCTCGTGTTGCAATATTTTGACTAATTTTAAACAGAAAAAAAAAAACAAGGGTTTCCTATACAAACACAAATACAAAATTTAATTTAAAATCCAAATTACGAAAGGCAAAACAATTTTTAAAAGAACATCCAGAAATAAAAATTCTTCAACCAGATAAATCTAACAAAACTGTCATTATGAATGAAGCGGACTATGACAGTAAAATGAATACACTCCTTAATGATAATAATACTTACAAAATACTAGCCTCAGATCCTACCAATATATATATATATATATATATATATATATATATATATATATATATATATATATATATATATATATATTATATGTATATATATATATATATATATATATATATATATATATATATATATATATATATATATATATATATATATATATATATATATATATATATATATATATATATATATATATATATATATATATATATATATATATATATATATATATATATAATCAAGTATACTTACACGGCATACTCTCGGGTGCGTTAGAGGTCAAAAGAATCCTAATGTCATAGAAAATAAATTCCTGAAGAGCCGCTTAACGGAGATACGGGCCCCAAATAGGTATCCCCAAACAGTGGTCAGGAACATTTGACACACTTGTTGGCTAAAATTTTGACAGGTGTCATTTTACATAGCTAAAAACTGATTTTTTAATACTTTCGACATTGCTCTTTAAAAAAAGTACTCTACATTTGTCTCGATAAAATGAGCGTTATTAAAATAATAACTGATAATACTAAAACACCAGTGGTTTTTATTTCTTTAACAATATGTTATTTAGAATATAGAAATATTGAAAGGTAGCTTAAGAGAAACAGGTAAACTTTTTCCTATCCACTTTAGGAAGTTATTTGCCGCATGGTGGTGGAGAAGAGCCTCCAAGAATAAGAAAGGAGGAAATTCTGGATGAGATTGCTGAAAATCCCTCTAATAGTGTAAGAAAGTTGTTGGTCCAAGTTCATGCCACAAAGTGGGTTAGTTCACGAGATCTTTCGCAAACCACTGTCACATCCTTATCATGTGCAAAAGGTACATGCCATGTCTCTCGCTGATTATCTTACAAGAGTCAATTACACAACTTTTTGCAACGATTTAGGCAAAATCCAAATTTTACTAGTATTGTTTTTTCACGGACAAAGCCACTCTTACCCGAGACGGAGTAATAAACTTCCATAATTTGCATATCTGGCATGAAGAAAATTCGTATGCAATACTAGATCAAGCACTAACAAAGGTTTATAGTTAACGTGTTGTCGGGGGATTATTGAGAATCATCTCATTGGGCAGTTCTTTTTTGAAGATAAAAATAAGATTAAATGGGCCGTGCATTTGTAATTCTTTAAACAACGTTTATACCAGTGAAGGCTCGTACTCTAAAATTTAGGGTCTGCAGAGGCTCAATAAAGGGTGGTATTACACCCTCCCCCTCGACCGGTCAAATATCATGTGTAATTTACATATTTTTACATGAAAATTACGATAAAAAACTTGGCTAGGAAACACTATAGCATAAGAGCGACCTGTTGGATTGGGTCTCTTGCATATCCATAGATAGAGTATTGATGGAAATATAAACAATGTAATTAATACATTTGCTGCCGGAAAAAAATTGGACATTATAACTATTTACTAGAGGCAATTTTTTCATTCAACAAGTTTGATAAAAAATATAGGTATTTATGTTGTCCTCATATCATTTATAATAAAATATATTATCAAACTTTTTTTTAAATACACTCGCCCCTCCCCCCCTGAAAGGTTTCCTAAAATCGCCCTTGTGGCCAATGTGGTGTTAATTGGTGCCGCGTCCAAATATCCAAATTATTTTCCAAATTATTTTTTTCCGTTTATTTCTTCAATGATAATTAGGTAGGCGCCAACCTATATATAGCAGATCTAGGCTAGAGTATAAATTTAATAAATAAAGAAAAAAATGTTAGTAAAACGCTCTAGTCAGTCAATTTAATTTTTTGATATTTTAATGTATCTTGCCTCAAGAGGAAACTAAAACAGATGCCAAAGTGAAAGCTACATACACAACCAAAAAAGTATATTCTCCAGCAAGAAACACCATGCGGCTGACAGACTTATAAAACAAATTGCAAATTATATTTTAAAATATTCACTTCACATTTCGTCACTACATTTAAACATGTAACATGGAGTGAAAATTACTAATAATATATATTGACCATCATTAGTAATGACTAATATAAATAACTTATAAATTTAAAAATAAGTAGTATTATTTTATAATAATGGCAATTAATACCTGTAAAATGGTATTATTCAATTGGGAAAAATTCCGGGGATACGGCCACATCGAGACGAGCTGGTGTTGGGTGATAATCTACGACGAACGTTATAGCCGAGATTATAGCATGAGGATGTATGCGAACGTACTACGTACCGCGTGAATAAGTGAAGTCTAGCATGTAAGACGATAGAATCGGCTGGCCGAGCCACTGTCTATAAAATAATAAATATATTAGAACATCTGTGGACGGTGGCCCGCGGACTGCTGTTAATGGCGTTAATTGAATGTTAGTCAAGCAACGATAATAGGGATACCTACCTATTTTGCTATGTGCCCATAAAATAATAAACTACATTTTGATTTTGTGCGTTTTTGGGATGTTTGCAAAATAATTTTTTTAAAATATTAATTTTTAAAACAGAATTTTCCCTGTATATTTTCTGGCAACCCTGACGGCTCCTAACCCTGCCGCCCCTGAGGAGCCGTCACTGCTTTATACGGTTTATTAGAAAATGTGCCCTTGGAAAGCAGAAGTGGTTTATGCACGACGGTGCACCGCCATATTTTAGTAATTTAGTTCGTCAGCACTTAAATACTTTTGGGGATCGGTGGATAGATCGCGGTAGGCCTATTTTATTATTAGGGGCAATATTTTGGACCTTTTTTTGCTCACTATTTTGACTTGAAGTTTGGTGAGACATCGTTTTTTAGCTGAATAGGAATTGAGTCATGATGATGGAAAGTGGCGGAAACAATATCTAAGTTTCCCTCGTATATATTGTGTTTATAGTGTCAGTGGGCAAACTGGAAGAAAATAAGCTGAGTGAGTTTTGGTACGATAACCTTTTTTGCCATTGCAAAAAATAACAACCAATTGACCAATTAGTTGACCTGTTATCACTGAATCGTGCTCTACACAATGTTACACTCCACCCCTACAATCTTGGAGTGTTGTTTCAAGTAAAACGAGAAAACTTCCGTCGGATAAAAAAATGTTTAGAGGTACAGAGCGCTCATTTCCAAAACTTGCTCAAGTAAACGAGAAGCAACGCTTTCACATTTTTAACATTCTTGTGTTTAAGTACCAGAATAAATTCTTCTTTCCTCCTCACAACGGTTCGGTGCTTGTGCATAATGACAAATTTTATCATTTTAATGCGAAGTCTAGTTATGATGTTATTCTATTAGTGACTGTGTTTTGATTATTAAATAAATTTCGAAACTCAATACTTAAACGTGTTATACAAATACCCGATTTATTCGATAACGCTAATTTTATCGAAACAAATGTAGAGTAAAGAAATGGTCAAGGTATTTAAAAAAAATAGTTTGTAGCTCTGTAAAATGACACCTGTCAACATTTTTGCCCAACGAATAGCCTACATAAAACATTAAAATTTCATTAAACTATACAAGTCAGTTCAAAAGTTAGAGAAGTAAATCGCTGGGTACCTGTCTCTCCGACACTTTAGGATTTTTTTCTATGAACAACTAGAGTTATCTTGTCCTTCCCTATACTTGTCGGAGACCCCATATAATGAAAATGCCCTGTATTTATATAATGTAAAACTATCAAATGTATTACATACGCATTAAATTTCTAGTTTTCGACCTGCCTTATAACTAAACTAAAACTACAAAAAATAATCAAATTTTGAATCATTTCATGCAGCGGTATCAAGGCTAGACAAAAATTGTGAAATCTAGTACTAAAAAGCTCTATTTACTAAAAAATTACAAAAGCTACATAATAACTACTTACTTCAAATAAGTAAACCTAATACAGTTTAATAGATAATTAAATTTATTATACCTACTAAGTCATTACATACAGGGAGTACTTATTAGTAATAATGATAAACATAATTTAATAGACGGTAGTACTACTCCTACCCTTACTAAAAAAAACGCAAATTACTAGTTTGATAGATAATTAGGTATACTTTATCATGTTGTGAAAATATACCGCGGGGTTTCAGTCAAAATGATTAAGATAATAAAAATTGAATTTGGGAAAAGTATTCTATTGACTCCTGTTCTACACCCCGTATGATATTGAATAACAGCTCTTAATAAAAAATCCGTGTTTTTAGATAAATAATAATAAAATACTCAAAACCCTATGAGTTACGTATAGATGGGCAGAAGTAAATTTATCACCAACCGCAAAGTCCTAAAAATTCAACAGGTATTTTCATCCCCAGATATTCGTATACGTGACACAGTGGCGGCGCGTGAAATATTCAAGGGTATTTTGCATTAAAAATACGCAAGCAAAAAATATTATTACTATAAACTTTATCATTAAACTGGCGCTTATACTTTTTATTTTTACTTGAACCACCAACTTCAGTGTTTATATGGGTGATGGTGGACCAAGTCTTTAATTTTAATATTGTCTTTGTACTCTAAAGAACTAAAACTATGCCTTTTTGAATACTCTATTGAATTCCTATTTATGCAACTAAATAGAACGAACGATTCAACAAAACGCGGCTGGGCGCGTTTTTCGAAATAAACAGAGCAACCCTTGTGTCCTGCCATCTTGCAGCTGCAAATCATCCATATACCGCCGTATTAAGCCACGTGTGGCGCTGGGCCATTCCGACGTGTTATTTTCAAAAATCGTTTGCTGTTCACCCACAGTCCCGCGCCCGTCGGAACACGAGTCTATGCTGGAGATCTTCAGGCGTGTTGTGTTCTTGTTGCCGTTAGAGAAAAAATCTATACGGATGTTAGAGATTTATTCTCTAATATTATTTATAATTTATACAAATATTAAAAAAAAAACGAATTATCAAAATTAGGTGTGTTCTGCAGCTCCGCAGCTCATATGTACCAGCCGCCATTGATTATGTCTATGATTCTTCACTTTTTAATAATTAACTAAATTCTTGACTAAGTGTATTTTTGACTTCTGCATGCGGTGGACACAAAATGTATGATAGAACTCCTTTTACGATAACCCAAAAAAAGGCCTAACCAAAAAGACAGTCTGATAATTATAAAACACTATTACGTACAAAATACAGGTACGGAAATTCATGAAATCATAGTTAGAGCCGATATGGCGCCCAATTACGTCCAGTTGCACATATTTGTATGTAATAAAATATAATAGGTTTTCAATAATTTTCACTCATTTAAATTATGTCACATTTACGGAAAGCCGTCGTATAGAAGTTTTGCTTGAATCATAAAATACAAAAAAAGAACATTTAGTATGCTATTGAAGTGTGACAAATTTAAATCTTGACTGATTCAAAAAACAAAGGGCGGACATTTAAGAGCCACAGTGTATAATTTGGACTTATCCCCTTTACAAAAAGTGCTTCAGTTAAAGAAAGAAAATCTAGTTTTTTCTTATTTTATTAAATTAAAAAAGTAAAAATCTCAATATAATAAAATTACTAGTACTATTTAACTATAAAGTAAGTCCATTGTACTTGCGCCTTAAAGTTGCCTTTCGAGATGCCAATAAAATCAGAAGACTGATGTTGCAACAAATAATATTAGTATATTGAAAATGGTTTAACTAATGTGTACAGGGCGATTCACGTACGATAACCCAGAACCTTATCTAGAAAACTATAGGATTTGCGGAAAAAGTTAAATATAAAATTTCATTCTTGTAAAAAGAATTTTTTTTTTAATATGTTTGTATATACAGGATGAGTAGTTTTCCTTGGGCAGCTAGCAATTTCGTTATTTTAAATGAGACACCTTACATATTTTCACTTTTTAAAATCTACAATGAATTATAATAATTACATTTTATGTAACATGTCCTATAAACAAATTCATTTGTTTTCGCGATATTGACATTTTGAGCACTTTAACCAGCTTAAATTCTAAACGATGTGCTTTATAACAAAACTTAAATATCTATAAACTGGCATCGACTTCCGGTTAAACTGTAAGTTGCAATATTTGAATCTTTAAATATTTTGTGTTACATGTCCTGTACTTAAATTCAACAGTTTTCGAGAAAATGGCGTCTCAAAATTGTCATTTTAAGC
Source organism: Kuschelorhynchus macadamiae (assembly GCA_030620095.1). NCBI lineage: Eukaryota > Metazoa > Arthropoda > Insecta > Coleoptera > Curculionidae > Kuschelorhynchus > Kuschelorhynchus macadamiae. The sequence continues at coordinate 361,606 of JAUTXW010005188.1, read as the reverse complement.
CACTTAGAGCCCTCCATCGGCCAAACTGTTAAACTTAGAGCGAAATGCTTTGCACTTTCCTAGCTTACTTTTTAGACTTTATTGGACGACATCAACTAAATGTTCAAATTATACACTTCCATTCTATCCGGAAGTAGACAGCAGTATTGAATTTTGATATTTCCGGCTAAACCGGAAGATTATGTTATCTAAAACATCTCAAAAAGCTAAGATAGGAAAGTGCGAGACATTTAATTCTAAGTTTAACCATTTGGCCGATAGAGCCGTCCTAAGACGCCATTTTCTCGAAAACAGTTGAATTTAGGTATAGGACATGTAACATAAAATATGTTTGGAATGTTCCAGTGATTTAAAAAAATAACAATATAAGGGGTGTTGCATTAAAAAGAATGTATATGACGTCATAACCCTTACAAAAGTAACGTCACAATTCGTTATTACTAAATGATCCGAAAACTATTAAATCAACCCGATGGGTAAAGTTTTTCGAAAATTTTAACAGTTTTCAAGTTATTGAATATATTCCAGTTAAATGTTCAACCCTGTATATACAAAACAATACAAATTATATATTATATGTACACAAAAAAATAATACAGAGTATAAAAATGGACGGAGTTAAATTTATAAATGCACTTTTAACCTTAGATATAATTGAATAATATCCGGGTAAAGAAGCATAACCGTAATCTTATTTTACACCCCTACCGTCACTATGTAATAAGAAAAAATATAAATTTTAGAGGACGGCTGGGTCATAAATCACAGTTTGTCAAATGTGCACTTTTCACAATTTATTCTGCTAAAATTAAATAGTAAAATTATTAAAATCTATAATTATTTAAATTCACATATGGTTTTTAATCAATAAAAACAGTTTTTTTTAATACATTTTGACAAGCATTTCCGCCTTTTAATTTTTGAGATACAAAAAAAAAATAAACATAAACTTAAAAATTTTGATGTGGATATACGAGTGATATGACAGAAAACAAAAGAACACAGAAAAGCTGCGAAAATAATACAATACGTTTTTTTTTAATGGGGCACCTTGTATTTCTTATGATGGTAACCGTTTTTTAAATACCTACTTAGGCTTAAAACTGTTAAAAAGTTACTAAAGAAAAATTGAAGTAGCCTTTAATAATGTTAGAAGAGACAAAAGGGTATATTTTGATATACATAATTTATATGGTGACAAAAAAGACCCATTTTATCATAATAATAATAATAATAATAATGGTCTTTTATTATTAAGAAACAAATTTACAATTAAATGCATAGTCCGTATTTCGTGTTCCTTAATAACTAGGCGAAGTCTAGCTTTGGGCAGCTATTCATACTTAACATTTTGTTTCTTTTATCGATATACAGGGCTACTTTGATTTTTATTATAGGTATTACTCTTTACCAGTTTTATGCCTTCAAAAAACCTGCAAGTTTTGTTTTCACATTTTTTTTGTATCTCAAAAAATAAAGGGTAAAAATATATTTCAAAATATTAAAAACTTCCCTGTATATTCCCTGTAGCCTTTAAACCAAACAAGGGAATGGGTTAATTACAGGTACTGTTATAATGTTATATTATGAGAAACATTTACCAGATCTAACATAATTAAACGAAAAAATTTAAATTTTAGCTACAAATTATGAGTTTTTCACAGTTTTTTACTACAACTTATTCAAAAAATGCGTATATCAAAATGTTTTGATCGACAATTAAAAAATACAAAAATAATTCGTATATATGATTCATACACAAATTCAAAAGTTCTGAACCCCTTGACAAGATACAATGCAAATATACTCTGCTTCAAAACTACATATCTTCTGTAATAATTGATCCAGCGAAGTGATACAAAAACATAATGTCAACAAAAAACAGCTGCTTCTTATCGGGAGCATTCAATTATGAATTCAATTAGAATGCTTCACAGCATGTTTAGAAAAAATGCTCCTAATGATAATTAGTTTCAAACATCCTGCAGAGCATTCTGATCACAAGTGAATGTCCGAGTTAAGGGGCAGTCGTAGCCCTGTTTCTCGTTCACTATGTTTTTTAATCACTTCACTGGATTATTATTACTGAAGATAAGCAGTCTTGAAGCACTGCATTACATCTTATGAAGGGGTCTAGGACTTTTTATGCTGGGTGTATTAGAACTTATATTTTTCCCGAGTGCTCTGAGTATTTTCTATAAGTTGGATACATTATTATCCAAAAAAAATTTGTAACTAAAATAACTTGAAATGTATCAAAATCAGATCCAAAACACACATAACTTTCTCTCACCCCGAATAGTTATATCCCTAATAGTTTCTATAAGTTGGATACATTATTATCAAAAAAATTTTTTAACTAAAAGACTTGAAATGTCACTATCAAAATCAGCTCCAAAACACATAACTTTCTCACCGAATAGTTATATCCCTAATAAATAATAACACTTAAAATACAACATATCATCGTTAAGGTTATCGCTGATTTAGACGACAAACTTCCAGCATGGCAATCAGTTATTCGCCGGGCCCTCATAAAATCAGGTCCTAAGTACACAGAGTAATATCTTTTACTCGGTTCAATCACTTTAAGCTGAGTAGTAGCATCTTGAAAAATAAGATCAGAGTACGGAGGGTCCGAGGTGAACATACTGAAACTGAAAAAAAAAAGATTATAATATATATATATATATATATATATATATTTTTTTTTAAATTATTTTTATTTTTTATTCTTAGTGTTCGGTCATTTTTTAAAGGAGAGGAATTTTCATATTTTAATCATTCTTATTTTGACTGACATTTCAACCTAGATTAGGACTTCTTCAAAGTCTAAAATAGACTAAGATCTAAATTAATTTAGTTGAATATTTCAAAAACTCTTGATTTTCGAGACGCAGTTTAAATTCGAAAGTCTTATAATTTCTTTCCGTTCTACAACATGGTATCTTTAAATTTATTTTTTGACGTTTCGTTATCGGACGAACCTGGATTTTTTATTTCATATTTTAAAAGAACTTTTAAATTCCATTTAAATTGATATACAACTCAAATATGATTCCTGATGTTTCGGTACAAAAATAGCCATTATTAGATGTTTTCCTAATATGCAATTGATTTACTTTAAACTATTTTATTTCAAACCAACTTTACAAGTTTATTACATGGAATATAACATATATCAACAGAAAATAATAATAATAATAAAGTTCTAATAAAAAAACTCCTATGTTATAATTCAATATAATATAAAAACTAAATTGAAATAAATATTTTTAAAAAATCTATTCATTTTTATTTTTGTAAAAAATACATTTTTAATTGTTTTTTAAATATTGATAATTTTGTTGTATGTCTTATAGTCTCTGGTAAGTTATTATATATTTTTAAACCATCGTGCAGAATTGATTTTTTCCCAAAGTTACTTTTTATTGTAATGGTCTGTAATTGTAAGCAATCTCTTGTATCGTGATTATGTAAAGTATTAGATTTTTAAAATATAATATTTGTTTTTTTTCCATTATTATTAATAGAGTGTATTAAAATGCAAATTTTGAAATTATAAATATTTTGTAAGTTTAAAAATCCGTTAGGTTCATATAGGTTAATAGAAGGTTCCAAATATGGTAGTTTATAAATACATTTTAGAGTTTTATTTTGCAATTGTTTTAAAGGTTTAATGTGTGACGAACAAGCAGATCCCCAAATTGAAATTAAATATTGGAATTTAGAATATATTAAAAAATAATATATGCTTTTTAAGAATTTTAATGGTACGAAATATCTTGCTTTGTATAATACTCCTATTAATGGAGTTATAGCGGTTCTTATACTCTGAATATGATTTTTCCAACTTAAGTTTTCATCTATAATTAATCCTAAAAATGGTGTTGTATTTGAATATTTAATTTTGTTATTGTTTATTACTACTGCGGAAATACCAGAATTTATCTTTGTTTTACTTATTAACATAAAAGAAGATTTACTAAAACTGAATGATAGTTTGTTAGATTTAAGCCAGGAACAAATTAATTGTAGATCATGTTTTATATAAAAAAAATAATTCATTTAAATTAGCAGCAAAATAAATAATTGTTGTGTCATCCCCAAACAATTGAATATTGCCTTTTAAATTTAATTTAGAAACTGAATTTATATAAATTAAAAATAAAACTGGTCCCAATATTGATTCTTGTGGTACTCCACAAACTATTTCTTTTTGATTCACTGGCCGACAAGATTTTTCTAACACAGGCCAGCTCATTATTTTCACAATGGAAATACCCTCCCAATAATAAAAAAAATATTCGGAAAGCCCTAATGCGAACCATTTTTTAATAGTCTAATTAGAACCTTTTATATTGACAGGCAAACAATTTTATTGTGGGGCGGCTAAAATGGGTCCATTTTACAACGGAAAAATTACCTAGACTCGGTTGTTTACAACATTAGACATAAAATAAACGTTAAACATCACTCTTCTGTTGAGTTTCGAATTGAGTGGTTCTCTGTGTATCAATAAGCAAGTGTATGTGAAGACGAGAATGTCGAGTCAAACGAGCCGAGGTTGCAAAATTTCTCCTGACAAATTTTAGTTATATTTGTGGAGAATTTCTGGTGAAATCACAAGCCAGGCCATTTTCCAAAAATGTAAAAAAAGCCTACTTTAAATATTATGGTGTGTTAATTGGGGGTCAAGATGAGAGCGGTGGGCTCCCCATGTGTGCTGTATTAGTTTTAGTGTATCATTGGTGGAGTGGATCAAGGGAAAGAGAAAAAGTATGCCTTTTGCAGTTCCAATGGTATGGCGAGAACCGACCAATCATTCTGACGATTGTTATTTTTGCCTGACAAAGACTGAATGTTATTCCAAAAAGGGAAAGCACAATATAGAATATCCAAATTTGCAATCTGACATACGACCTTTTCCTCATAATGCAAATTTGCCAGTGCCGATTGCGCCTTTAAATTGGCAAGCTATTGATTTGGGAGATAATGGAGATAACGCATCATCAGGCAGCTCAGAAGAACAGTGCACCGATCCCACTTTTACTACAGGTCCCAGTTCCGGCGAGCCACATTTGATTGTTCAAAGTAAATTAAATGATTTAGTACGTGATTTGGGGTTATCCGAGCAACAGTCAAAACTTCTGGGGTTCCCCTCTTAAGGAATGGAACCTATTGGCCAAAAAAACAAAAATTACGAATTTCAGAAAAAGAAATGCTATTTTTTCTGAATTCTACAGTATGGAAAATTCGTTGTGCGCGTGTACTGATGTAAACAGTTTAATGCAGGAACTTGATATTAAACATTCTCCTCGTGAGTGGCGCTTATTCATAGACTCATCTAAATATAGCTTAAAAGTTGTGTTATTGCATAATGGAAATTTAAAACCCTCTATACCAGTTGCCCATTCAGTTGCAATGAAAGAAAATTATGAAAATATGCGCACGATTTTGGATAAAATAAACTACAATAGGTATAAATGGCAGATATGTGGGGACTTAAACGATTTTAAGACTCAGCTGTTTTCTTTGTTTATGGGACAGTAATAAATCAGCATTATGTAACAAAAATTTGGCCAGAAAGAAGCGAATATCAACAGGGATCTCAAAATGTTAAAATGTTGATCCCAAAAATGTCCTTTTGCCTCCTCTTCACATTAAACTTGGGCTGATGAAAAACTTTGTGAAGGTTTTGAATAAAGATGGTGATGGATTTAAATACCTAAGACAAGTCTTTCCCCAGTTAAGTGATGCCAAATTAAAAGAAGGCATTTTTATTGGGCCACAAATCAGAAAATTGCTGGACGATGTCAATTTTACGGAAAAGCTTACCAGGCAGGAATTCATTTGTTAATGTAGTAAGAGGATTTTTAGGCAACAATATGGATGAAAATAATGAGCAATTAGTAAATGAACTCTTAGATGCCTATAAAGCGCTTGGAGCCAGAATGTCATTAAAAATTCACTTCCTCCATTTCCATCTGACATTTTTTCCTAAAAATTTGGAAGCTGTTAGTGACGAGCAGGATGAAAGGTTTCACCAAAATATCAGAACAATAGAAATTCGGTACCAAGGACGATGGGATCCAGCCATGTTGGTGACTACTGCTGGTTTTTGAAGAGAGAAGATGGACACCTCATAAACGGAAAAAATAAAATTTAATTAGTGTTTAAAGTTAATATTTTTCTCGTTTGCTTTTCTCTTAGATTTATGGTATGTTTAATAGGCGAAAACTGTAAACATAGTCAATAAACAGGGTTAAAAATTTTCTGAAATCATTTTTTCTATAGATATTAAGTATCGTAACATTCGATATGGTTCTACAACTCTAACAAGAAAACCCTACGTGCTACAACTTTCTATTTGTCATGTTCGTATTTGGATAGGTCCATTCTATTAGATTATGCTATTCTGATTTGTGTTACAACAAAAAAAAATTTTTTGTCGGCCCGTGTTACTTAATGCATTATTTATTTGTACAAACAGTCTGCGCTTACTTAGATAATTTTTAAGCAAATTATACATATTGCCCCTTATTCCAATATTATTTAATTTTCGTAAAAGATTATGATGATTTACTGTATCAAATGCCTTACACAGATCCAAGGATAGTAAACAACATTTTTTATTATCATCAACTTTAATCTGAATACGTGTTATGACATCCATAACAGCTGTTTCCGTATCCCTGAATCTGCGAAAGAGCTTGGCAATAAACAAACAAAAATAGTTAAGTTGAGAAGGCCGGATTGTAATAGTTTCTAAATATGAAAATATTTAAAATTACTTCTGTTGTAGCTATAAAAAGATAATTTTAAGTGTTTTGAATGTTTACGTACAACAGGTATTTTAAAAAGATTTTTGAAAAATTGAATGTCTTATTTCTTACGAGAAGTGTTCAGTTGTGATCATTTTAAGAAATATTATACGTATAAGACATAATTATGTGACGTCCGTGGAAAAACTTTGATGGCTCTTCTTCTAGTGTTCCGGTGAAAAAAACATTTATCTTAAAACTCCCCTAGAGCATAAGTTCAAAATTTAAGTATAAACCGTAAGAATAACTTACTTAGCAACCCTGAAATACGCCTTAATTCGTCAACAACACCGCAGCAGCGTCAGCAACGTGTTGAAGGGAAAGTTTGAACCCCTCCGAAACAATTTCTGGCTACGCTACTAGCTAGGGAAATTATAAAAACTGTTTATAGTTCTTTACTGAACAGAGGACTTAACGCTAGTGCTGCTGCATGTGATTTGATTAAGATACCTCTGACGACAGTGAAAAGAATCGTGTCAAATCCCATCACATCAAGAAAGAAACGTAAAGATGCCAGATCCACTACATGTTTCGACGAAGGCGACAAGGAGTTGATAACTAAATTTGAAACTCTGAAGTAACGGTTCACTAACGATGAAACCCAAATAAGCTGTTGCATCACTCGCCTTTGGAGACTTTTGTCCCAGTTATTGCAAACATCGATGAGAATATACCTTTCTGTAAATCGTCAAATAAGTTACCTCCATGAGATATGGTTTGACATGTATGCCACCCAAAGAAGGGTCAAATTCTCCCGGTAGGTGTAAAACAAAAGCTCCATTAAATAAAGGGAAAAGGACAACCATTTTACAAGCCAGATCAGACGGTTACGTCCCAAATGCCGTGTGACTTTCAGTACAGAATATTAAAGACTCCTGCGTGGACTACCATGAAGATACAACGGCAGAAATTTTTAAAGATGATTCAAGAATTTCTTTTACCAAACAGTCCTCGGCGTGATAATAATGGACGATGCGATATAGCACAGTCGCTAATTACATAAATACATGGCGGCGCATGATATATATTTTAAAGAATGTTATAATAAAACGATCTTTTAGAAGTTTTAAAGGTAATCTGTGTAAAAAAGTATATGTTTGTGACGCACTGGTAGAATAAATGGGACATATGATGCTACAGCTCCCACCCTACTATTGTGTTTTTAATTCCATAGAGCAAATGTGGCACCAATTAAAGTCAAAGGTTTGATCTGAAATATTTCCCCGACTTTAAATTGTAGAGCAGTAGAATGAATAAAAAAATGTGTTAATTATATTTTCCCCAGAAGTAGAAAAGTAGTATCTAAAAATTGGTTTTATTTAGGTTTTTCATTGGATTAAATTAATATAAACATATAACACGGGTATCATTATAGAACTCAAGTCTGTATTAAATACAGAAATATCTTAAAATCCGATCCGACACGATAGTTTTATTCCATTCATTGAATCAGAACCATTTTTCGTAAAAAACACTTTAACTATAAATTATAAACCTTGAGCAATGACGAAAATTAACGTATACCTGACCTAAAAATAATTGACGTGTGCGATTTTTTTGTGCTTTTCAATCTTTTCTTTCGAAAGTACAGAGCGTTCCATTTGATAATATATTTAGATTTACATTTTTAAAAATAAGCTTTAAAAAAATAATTCCTACAACACGAGATTCTACACATAACATTTTTTGGGAACAGCTTTTACCTAACACATAACAATATAAATAATATACAGGGGATGCCTGAAAAGTGATAATTTTCATAACCGTCCTGCATCTTAAAAAGGCAAACGAACATCAAAATTATGTGTTCGGAATGTTTCTTTTCAGGAAAAAGTAACAAGCAGGGCACTGTGACAATTGTAAATCTTTATCTATACATGTACTTGAGATAGGTACCTTAAAAATGCTTCGAAAACACCCCCGTGTTATGAATTTAGTACCGGCTCACCTGTTATAACTTGTCAATACTCTAATAAACTTACCTAAATTCGTCAGTAGTTTTTCTTCCATAAAATGTTTGAGCATACATAAATAAATTTATATACACATCAATATGTGTTTCATTGTATCCGTAACCACCTCTTGTTACTATAGCATTGGCTTTAATTTTTCCCAAATTACATTTTCTGTATTGATTGGCTTCAGCTCTTCTCCCTAAAATTATAGATGGAACTATCTATTCCTGATTTAACTAACTAGAAAAGACTCACACCCCTTATGGAAAATGGCTTTCGGCCATTTTTAAAAAATTGTTGATCAAATGGCCTGATCAAAAGATCTCATGGGCATAACACAACCTAATCCTTTAAATAGGATGAATAGTTTTGAGGGGCTTTATACTAATTAAAAATGTTAGTTTTGAGTTACTATTAGAAATGAAAAAAATAAAAAAAAGATATTTTATATGGGATGTATGTATTAAGTATAGTTTTTAAGGTAGTATTTGTATCCACCTAACAGATTTACAAGAAGAAAAACTTGGTTTTTAACCTAAACCACTAGAATATAAATAAATGTTAAAAAAATATCACAAAACACCAATATCATGATGCCCTACATAATATGGTATACATATTAAAAAATATTTAGTATATTAAACCGGGTTTTTAAAATAATTATCCTTTTTTGCTCTGCCACTTTCTTGTTAGTTTATCACATCTAGCTATCTCTGGCCTGTTAAGATAAGAAGTCGTAACTGCAAAACTTACCTTTTTCGATTTCTAGCACTTTAAGATATTGTGTAACAGTATGAAATGCATGCTAATTGAAAGTCGTATCTCAATTAGATATAGATGATTTTAAACCAAAATTATATGTCGTATCTGCAAAAGTGTGGAAGATCCCATGTCAAAAAAACTACTAGTTACTAGGTACTATTGTATCTCCACAAGAGTGACATAGTACTCAGAATAACCCCTTTATAAAGTGATAGGGTGGTACGGTGCTAGTATTTTGTGATAAGTAAAGTAAGTAACTTATATTTATTACCGCAAAAAAATTAGGTTTTGACTTCCGACCAAGGTAGATTTTTGTGGAGTGTTAAGCATATCTTAAAAGAACCATAAACTTGAGTAGTGGGTTTCTTTGTTTTTAAGGAACCTTTTTTTTGCAATTATCTCAAAAAGTATATTTTTTTTCAATTACAGAATATAAATATGATATTTTTTTCGACTCCACCATAGATGATAGTTTTTGGAGATAATTGCAAAACATTAGAAATCGTCCACTTTTACTACTAAAACAAAAAAAAACACGGCTCAAATTTAGGGTACTTTTTTGGATATCCTTAGAACATCTCCATAAAATTTCAGCTTAGTCGGAATTTTTTCCAAGTTTTGCCCTAATTTTATTGGGCTATATATCGGTATGTCTCTATTTTTAATATAAACACTGTATATTGCTAACTGTAAATATCTGTATATGGTACGTAATTAAAAATGAATTGTTATGTATTTACTTATTTAATGTGTTTTTAAGAAAGTGTAGATTAATTTCCGTTACTTCAGGATAAAGGATCATCATGATCCTCACATCAAAATGGAAGAATTACAAAAAGTAAATAGGATTATAAATTGAAACCCAAGTAATATTTTATACTTTATGGTAGAAATTGGGGAAATTAAAAAGAGGTCAGAAATATTATAATTTAAATTGGATAACAACAGAAACTAAAAAGAAAAAGATTTTCATAGTTTTGAATATTTTTCTTTTGATTACACAGGCGAAGCCGGGAGGGGGGGGTGCTATTACCCCTAGACGCATTTCAAATTTGTAAAAGAAAGACACTTTATAGTACAAACACGTAATAAAAATATACAATTGAGAGATTAAGATTTTTAAATATTTCTAATGTGGATATGTATAACTGCTTCACAAAACTAATTTTCTCTACTTTGCAATTTTTGTTTGATCATGTTTTTTTTTTAAATAAAAAACTAAAATTTATAGGAAAATATAGCGAGGTAGTAATGTAATGGAAGGTACGATAACTTTATACTTTTAAATGGTATTCTATCATTCGAAATGTTTCTTGTCACAGTTCTCACTTAAAAGCTAAAAATATCTACACACACACACATATAATATATATATATATATATATATATATATATATATATATATATATATATATATATATATATATATATATATATATATATATATATATATATATATATATATATATATTTCACCAAAATTACTTTCTGGGCAAAGACCTCACCACTAGACCTCTGAAGAAAAAGCAATCACGTTTTTACATTTGCATGACACACCCCAACTAGGAAAAAAAATATTTAAATTTTTGAAATACCTCGCTCTAATGCAATGACTAGAAACTAGAGAATGTTTAACTTTGATGTTATTGTACAGATAAATATACAGATTCTACAAACTACAAATATCTTAATTTTTAATTTTTTTCTTTAAACAATATGTTCAAAGATTCTCATTTTTCTTAATTTATAAATTAAGGACCTCAAAAGTACCCTTTTTTAAACATTTTAATTTGGCAAGTTTACCTTTGCCTGTTTCTTAAGATAGAAGGTGTCAGAAGTTTGCCTGAAGCCCATATATAACACATAGGGTATACAGAATGACACAAAACACACTTTTTTAACATATTTAATATATAGTACTTTCCGAAACTTTTATATGAACATGGGTTCGCAAATAATTTATCAATATACAGGGTGTACTAAGTGGTGTCATCCTTTTTTTGTCCACTATTTTAAATGGAATTTGGGTAAAGTTTGTGTCTTAAAAATTAGAAAATTTGTCATATAATTAAATTGTGTGCATGAGGAACGTTTGATAATAAGGCCATCGAGAACTGCATTATATTAAAAAAATTAGTAGAAAGATTTTTCTATAAGAGCTTTCTTTTAAAAAAAAAACAGGTCATTCTGTTGATCGTTCTTTGCCTGATTTTGCCCAGTTCATAAATGCATTAATTTCTGGTTTCCATTTGAACGCAGGTGAATACTTTTTGAAAAAATAAATTTGAACTTTTACTAGTACAGACCATTAATACAGCATTTCAGAAAAGTTAGGCTAGCATCTCGAGTACTAGTAAAGATAAAAAGATTAAAATTTGGAACTTGTATGTGTTCTACCAAATCAGCTTTTTTTGGCTGTTTAACCTTTTTTACTCATGGCGGTTTGCGAGAGGGGCCTAATCGAATTTTAAAACACACACATTTCTGCGCAAACCGAAGATCTCCATGTAAAGCCGTTTTCGAACAGGGAGGGAATGAAAAAGGAGTGAGAAACATTGTTTTTAACATCTCTTACTGGGTTTTGGAAGGAATTCAACGACACATCATGTTAGTATGTCGTTAGGTATGTACTAACCCTTAAGTATTTTGCCTTTGTGCTGTTTCTACTTAATTCTTTTTATTTTATTTCATTTCATTATGGTTCATACTAATGAAGATAAATCAAAATTTTTGAATAGATACTGTAATCGAAATTACAATGTAGCAGCCATATTATTCAAAGAAGCTTTTCCAGATAGATCAGTTTCTGAAAGTTATGTGAGAAGCGTTGTTTTCAAGTTCGTAACAACTTTTAGTACCAAAGTTGCACCCGATCTGGTCGGCCTTCTGTTAAATCTAAACATCTTGTTTTGGTGCAGGTGCAGTTTTCGAAATTATAAAAAACATACACTTCGTCCCTACAAAGTTCACCTTGTACAAGAACGTAATGAAGATGATCCAGATCGTAGATTATTACCTGTATCAGGCATGATTTAGTGATAAGCGTCCCCGCACTTTTATTCACTCGTCACACTCTGGATTGGACGTGGACCTGTTAAATGGCCAGCACGGTTTCCGGACTCTACCACTGAAATCGATATTATCTTACCATTCGAAAACCTCCGGTTTGTCCAGAATTTTTTGTCATTGCATTTAAATCTCAAATGTTCATACTCCTCTCACCATCCCCAGAAGGGGAAAAAATTACACAGCAAAAGAACCGATTATTCAATATGTTTTTACTATTTCAAATTTTAATTCAAATGTTATTTTTTTGCATTACATTCGTACGTGTGGAAAATATACAGATGTCCAAGTTGTTTGTCGTAACTCCCACTGTTATTTTACAAACTGAAGTTTAATTTTCTTTCCATATATTTTGTGAATATGTTATTTATTTCTAAAAAATCTACATTACATCGAAGTGTATTTACCATCTGGGCAAAGCAATTCGAAATCTTCCATTAAGTTATCCCTGACCCACCACTCGCGCTTTTTTCCTCCAGTATTTTCAAAAACAGTCGTATGTTTTACAAATGCTACATGTCCACCTCCTTCAACCAAACACCGAAATGCTCCCGTATGACCGTAATAATCTTCGGAAGCGTCTCTCCTACAATATCTACAAAAAATGAAAAATATTCTATAAAATTTATTCTCTAAACATGTATATAAAAAAGAATTTTCATCCAATTAAAAGGGAGCCCATAGTGTTTGAGGCAATAAAGCAATAGTACTTCTTTTTAGTTTTAGTTTTTCTTTTATTTTAGATTTCGTTTTTTTTTGTTAATTATTTTTTTATTGTTAATTAACTTAAAAATATTTAATTAATTAGATCGAGGTGAATATCTATAGGTATAAAATAGGAAAAAAACTGCATAAGTCGGTCTAAATTCTGAAAGATTCAATATTCAGTGTCGAAACACTGAGAAGCAAACTAGGAACCGTGGTTGCCGCAAGTTAATAGGGGAGTTTAAATATTTGCAAATTAGGGGATGACGAGACCTATGTTGGAAAGCGGTTTCTGCAGTTGTACAAAGAAAAGATGCATGCATATGTCTTATCAACTTCAATTCTTAGCTTAAACGTAGGGTTTATAAAATCGACCGTTTCAAAATTGCGGCTATTTTTAAATATAGTGAATTTCGGATACATATTTACACACACTAACCCTTAAGTATTTTGCCTTTGTGCTGTTTCTACTTAATTCTTTTTATTTTATTTCATTTCATTATGGTTCATATACTATTTATTTATATATATTTATATATATATATATAAATATATAAATATATATATAATATATATATATATATATATATATATATATATATATATATATATATACAATGTGTCCCAAATTTGGCTTACATGCATTGCTATCTCGTAAACCGCTATAGCTACAGGGTGGATTAAATTAGGAAAGTTTTAGAGAATTTTATTACAAATTTGATGACGTTTTGAAGTTTAGGATATCTTTTGTGGTTTTCAAGATAATTGGGAAAAATCAAAATGGTGCATTTTCAACTTTTGCCCGTAGCTTCTAAACGACTCGTATTATGGTTTTATGGTTTATACATTATTAGGGCACTTTTATTAGAGGAACATTATGCAGGTAAAACGAAGTTTCTAGCTTCAATTGTTTTTGAGATATTGGCATCAACTTTTTATTTTCTTACCGACGCCATATTGGATTATTGTATTTTTGGAAAGATCTTTTTAAGAGCTTTCCAATGATGTATAACAAGGTAAGATTATTATTTTTCTTGAGCTCTAAAAACCAAAATAATTGTTTTTTTTTTTAAGTAGACTTTGATTACGCATGGCGGCCATAATGAAACAAAAGAATGCCGCATGTCAACAATCATTTTGTGTTCCTGAATAGTACTTGTTATCATTTTCTCATTGTGCCGAGTTTTTACAAAGTTTATTTGAGTTTCTTATACTACTTAAAATGGAGGGTAATTATTCCAACGAAAAGAATTTGGATATGATAGAACTTTATTTTAAAGCAAATAGAAATACACAAGCAGCTGCGCGTTCATACGAAGAACAATTTCCAGACCGACATCAACCAAGCCAAAGGCATTTCAGATTTCTAATTGGAAACTTGTTAGCTTATGGGTAAAAATATTAATTCAACCATCGATGTTTCAGATTTTCAACTAAGATATTATACTAACAGTGAATACCTAGTGACTAAAATGTAACTATCACACTATTGAAAATACCTAAACTAAATTTAAATTAACACATAAAAAAAATATAAGTTACACCACATGCCTCCCTCCATTTTCCACACATTTTTGACATTTCTCCAATACCTTCCGTGTAACCCTTCTTAAGGTGTTCCTGTTAATATTAGCAAAAACATCTCGGACTCTGTCTTCTAGCTCTCTGAGACTTTCTGGCGGAGAAAATTCGTAGACCTCATTTTTTGCGTATCCCCATAAATAAAAATCGGGAGGAGTAATATCCGGTGACCTTGCCGGCCAAGCAACAGGGCCATTATTAGCGATAATATTTTCCCCGAAAGTATTTCTGAGGACCGCCATCACCTCTCTGGTACCGTGAGCCGGACTTGTTGGAACCAAATATTTTGCAGGTCGTTTGGGGGAACAGAATTTATAACGTCTGGAATAATTTGTTCCCGTAATAGTTGCAAATATCTGTTACCCGATAAATTTTCTTGGAAAATGAACGGCCCAATCAAACGGTTATCTAAAATACAAATTGTTATGAGTGATTTAAAGCAGAAGTGCATTGTTTGGAATTACCTATAATGCCACACCACACATTGAACCCAAATTTTGTTTGTAAACGTCTTTCTTCTAAATTATGAGGATTCTCGGTTCCCCAGTAATGAGTATTATGTTTATTGAAAATTCCACAGTTTGTAAATCGTGTTTCATCTGTCCAAAGTACTTTAGAATGAAAGTTGGGTATTTGCTGGCATTTGTTGATGAACCATTCACTAAACGTGATTCTTCTAGCAAAATCATTTACCTGAAGACCCTGTACAATAGTAGGTTTATAGGGATGAAAGTGAAGTTTTTTCAAGACTCGTTGGACGGTTGATTTGGGAATTGCCGTTTGTTCTTCAATCTTTCTTACTGAGGTTGTTGGGTTGTCCCTGACACTTTCTATTATAGCTGCGTTTCTTGCTTCATTATCTATTGAATAGGTCTTTGGTTTCGCTTTCAAAAAAGACCCGTAGGCTAACAGGTTAACAATTAGAAATCTGAAATGCCTTTGGCTTGGTTGATGTCGGTCTGGAAATTGTTCTTCGTATGAACGCGCAGCTGCTTGTGTATTTCTATTTGCTTTAAAATAAAGTTCTATCATATCCAAATTCTCTTCGTTGGAATAATTACCCTCCATTTTAAGAAGTATAAGAAACTCAAATAAACTTTGTAAAAACTCGGCACAATGAGAAAATGATAACAAGTACTATTCAGGAACACAAAATGATTGTTGACATGCGGCATTCTTTTGTTTCATTATGGCCGCCATGCGTAATCAAAGCCTACTTAAAAAAAACAATTATTTTGGTTTTTAGAGCTCAAGAAAAATAATAATCTTACCTTGTTATACATCATTGGAAAGCTCTTAAAAAGATCTTTCCAAAAATACAATAATATCCAATATGGCGTCGGTAAGAAAATAAAAAGTTGATGCCAATATCTCAAAAACAATTGATAAACTACCTGCATAATGTTCCTCTAATAAAAGTGCCCTAATAATGTATAAACCATAAAACCATAATACGAGTCGTTTAGAAGCTACGGGCAAAAGTTGAAAATGCACCATTTTGATTTTTCCCAATTATCTTGAAAACCACAAAAGATATCCTAAACTTCAAAACGTCATCAAATTTGTAATAAAATTCTCTAAAACTTTCCTAATTTAATCCACCCTGTAGCTATAGCGGTTTACGAGATAGCAATGCATGTAAGCCAAATTTGGGACACATTGTATATATAGATAGACCACAAAATGTAGGTAAAGTAGTGATTTTTTCTTACTTGTGCAAATATAATATTTAGTTCTAAACATGTATTAAATAAAAACATTCACTTACATAGAAATATTATTTTATGTTCGTTCTGATTGACTTTATGTTTGAGAAAAGGCCAAAACTAAAGAATAGTTTTGATGGAAAAGCGCCATATTTCGAATGAAGATATAAATATTTAAGAGACAGGGTCAAAAGCCAAAGTGAAGGTTGCTTATTTGTATATTTGAACTAAACTTTATTAGATGATTTGAATGTGGCTAAATGCTGTTAAGATATGGGAATCACTAGCTTAGTATTATTAAATCAGGCCGAGTTATTTTATTGTATGCAAGATCAGAACAAAGTTTTCTGAAAGACGTCTATTACCATATAGTTTAGCTTTTATATATAGTAAATATTAATGTATTTTATTTAGTATATGTGGATATACTGAAAAAAAATTTAAGATTTTTATATTATCCCCTTTCGGGTCCCCCATTCCCCCTTTGAACGTACAATATAATATTTAATGGTTAAAAAAAACAAAAAAAAATAACATTTTTAAATTAGATTCTTAGGCGTTTTGATATATTTTATATTCATAAAATTACTAGTTGGAGATGCCTTTTAGTACTAAATAGTATATAAATGTGCCTCGTATGTTTGCTAATTTAATTACGGATCTACAAAGAGCTGAATGGTTTTCCCTTTAATCACTTATTATATTACCTGTAACTTGAGCCATGACACAAATCGCACATATTATCATAAGGAACTCCAGTATTATACTCGGAGCTAATGGCTCCTGGTACACAACTTTTTGTAAAATATTCAGCAGCTGCACGTATGCTATTACATCCATACGGTCTAATCCATCCATTGCTTAATAAAAAAGCCAAAGGGTATACCCATCCTGCCGCGGTGTTTATGCCACCATGGCAAGTATTTTTTGCTGAAAGAACAAGGTAGTAAATAATTAGTGCAGATATACAATTCGTACACACTATAATTCAAAGCAAACAGAAAGAGTTAATTTTTTGGCGATATCCACTAGGACAAATATTAACCACAATCATATTTCGGTACAGAGTTGAATGACTTCTCAACTACCAAAGTCAAGCAACACTGAAGAATTTAGATGTGGCAGCTTGACAACGCGGACAAAATTTACCATACATCATCTTTCTAATAGAGTAAATGTACTCATAAGTAAATTGTTATTCTGGGAGCCACACTTTTTGAAATATCTTTTTTTGGATTGACAACGTACTAATCTAACTTTAAAATACATAACCTGAAGATATTAAAACATACCCGCATGTATAAAAAATATAAAAATAATAATCTTCGAACAAATTGTTGCATTTTTTCAGGGCAAAATATGTTATTATGCTGTTATATAAGTCTTTTTTCTTCTTTATTTAAACATAGAACAAATTAGTAAGACATTTTAAACTAAAAAGGGTATATGTGCAGACTGTAGGTATATATTTTTTTAAATATAATCAAGTTTTTTGTCAAACTATTATCTGTATCATCAATTAAATACAAACTTTCTTTTCTTTCATCTTCAATCAGTATCTGTCTGATTCAATACCAATTATTACAAGTAAATTAAACACTCTTCGATCATGCATTTCTTAAAAATGTTTTGAGTAATTTTAATTTCAAAAAAGAGCGTTCTACGGTTGCTGAGTGACAGGTAATGTCAAGAATATCTAAACTGCACCTCATAAGTCAGCAGAATTACTGCAAAGAAGGTAATTTTTTCAAAAATCAATTCAGGGGACTACCCTTTCAATTTATTGTAAATTATCGGTAAACAAGGATTTAAACAGCAAAATTAATTCTTTAAAATTCTCAGAAAAATCTATCTGCCTCATATTTCTTAGTTAATTCTTAAGATTTGTTGTGAAGTTGACTGCATTTTCGAAACTTCAAAATCTAGTAGTAATTTGTAAAATAAATTTATCTGAAAATGCGTAAAATACAAAAATCCTAATTTTTTTGTTGTTCTTGATCTTCGACCCTTCATTATAGGATCGATTTTCCACTTTCAAATAAAATTAATATCTCTTTCAGAACTTTGCAGAATTTTTGATAATTATTTTATTTTCTTGGTTATTTTGTATTAAAATTAAAGCATAAGTATAACAATTTTATTTTTGAATGCAGATGATTGTTTTTTCTTTTGATTTTTTTCCTGTCAATATTAAATTAGTTAAACATTTTATAATATGTATAAAATTATTCTAAATAGCGAATATACTATCGAATCTGGATGCCTCTCTTGTAGGACATAATATTTTTTAAATTAAGGCTTCCTAAAAATAAAGACGCGCAAAAAAATTAATTTATGTCCAAAAATTGTTTTTTATTATTATAAAATATTATTACATATATTAGCATACCCCATTGTGGCTTCGATTGCTATAACATATCCCGTCGATATTTTGACGGTAATGTATTTGTCAAAGAAACTCAAATTTGATGATTATTTAAAGCAAAAGATGTTTAAAACAAAACATCCAAACATACTTTTTACCACCTGAAAGGTGGAATTTTGAAAAATCTAATCTAATCTTTTTTGATAATTATTTATAGAAGCCATTGTTGAAAGAATCGTTGAATTTCATTTATTTGAAGAGATATTTTAAAAAAGTAACAACATATGTCATTCCGTTTTACCCCTTAAGGCTGGAATTTAAGAAAATCATAAATTAAGTTTTAGATAATTATTTTTGAAAGCCATTGACAATTTTTTAATAGACTAAGTAATGATGTAAAACAAGCTGCTACTTTAAGAATTTTTAAAAAGTCTTCATATTAAAATGTACTACTATACTGCGCAAGAGTTCTAGAGTTAAATATTTTATGCTGAGTGTCTTGTCTTTTTTGTATATTCTTGTATATTGTTTGTAATTTTTATTTTAGAGTTTGGCATGTATATATTATATGGTTTGACGTTTTCTCCAATTACTTATGTATTTTGAATGTATACTAGTTAAATTGAAGAAGTAAAATTAATATTATTATTATAAAAGAATCATCTATAAATAAATATATATATATATATATATATATATATATATATATATATATATATATATATATATATAAAAAATGCGCTTTCACAACCTTTTTTCTTTTTGTCCTTATTTTTCAAAGATGTAATTATTCTGTTAATAATATAGCCTTTCAATTTTCTATCCTTTTTAAGTGTATGCTTTTCAGTAAGATTGCCTAATAATTTCCTATACATGTTGATCAAGGCGTTTGAAGCTATTCCTGGGTTTTTTTAAATTTACAATAACGGACCAATCAAATACGTGCAGCAATAATTTAACTTCCGTTACTAGACTGTGATCTGTCAGTTTTTCTGATCTTATTAAAAAGGGACCCCCAACAAAAATAAGTATTACTTATTTAATAATATTCCAAATATGCTCACACGGCTTTGGTTATTAATTATTATGAAATCAGGGATCTTTACTCCATGAGATCAGAACCCCGAATTAAGTATCCTGATTACCAGGATATTAGCAAAAAGATAAAGTCAGTATCATTCTTACCTATGTTAATACTGAAAATAGAAAAGTTAAAATACTGAGTCCCAAGTTTTTTCTTTGTTTTATCGAAATGAAAGACCAGTCATCAAAAGATTTTGAAAAAGCACTGTCAGCATTTTTAATTTTCTAATTACCAAATGTAGTTTTCATAGTAATATTGAACAATTTTAAGATCTGTTAACAAACCTCCCCTAATTGCTCTTAAGTTAAAGACGGTAAAAATAAAGTTCAGAATATACACCTGGCAATATGCTGGCCGAATTCATAAACAATTGTTTTTATTAATTTTCGAGATCGTTGATAGGTCTAAAAAACTAGTCTGAAAATTTGTTTGTTTGCGTTTGAGTTACACAACAAATCAGCTGTATGTTCTCTTGTTCATTTGGTATTTATTATAGTGTGAGAATGTTATTTATGTTATAATGGTTTAAACATAGGACTTGCAATCATGAACAGAGAGTTTATAAAGGCTTTATAGGGTAATTTACCCGTGATATGTTATTGATAGCTGAATTTTTATGTCAAAATGAAAGTTGTTGAAATGCGTTTCTAGGCAAATTTGTAAGTCTGTTTTATTTCTTTACATATATAGGTACAGCTACATTTTAAAATATACTTGCAAGTTTCATAATAATAATTAAACATAAAATTTTAAAAAAGCGCATTGACAGAATGGTGTTATATCTCTTTGTAAAAGTAGATTTATGTATTTTAAATTATAACTTACTTCTCAAATATGTTAATTCAGTATCGGGATCAGATTCCTTGGCTACAGCAACTGCATAATAATCAGCGTCTTCTAAGTTGTAAACCTCGCTAATAAAAGGTACTAGTTCATAGTTCAGTCCTGCGGTGTAAACATCACTAGCATCTAAAACGGTAACGTCGGCAGTACCTGAAATTTGAAAATAGTAGTAATATTGAACAATTTTATGAAAATCTGTCAACAAACCTCCTCTAATTGCCTGCATACAATGAATCTGAGAATGACCTTTATAGCAATCCAGTTCCGGTTTTAAAAGCTGAGCTTTGAGAGCAGTCTAAAAATGAAAATGTCTGTAACAATTCAATACTTTACCTTGAGAGTGATATACTGTAACAACCATTTTATGTTACAACTTATTTGCAAATTTAATGTTTTTATCTTAAAAAGAAATCAAATTATTATTAATACTTATTTAATTTTCTCAAAGTTTAACTACGACCATGTTTATTACATATTTACAGAAATTCAACTTACTGAGTATATTCGATACTCTTGGTGGATTTTGGTTGAGTATGTTTGAAAGTACAAATTAAATGGTCGCGTGGGAGAGGTCATGTGTTATTATTATTTTTTGTCGCTCTTGGAGTTTATTTATTTTCACAGGACATGATCGATTGCCCTCTTTTCCTCGAATTTCAGCAAGAGCCAGTTGACTGCCATGTTTACTTAGACATTTTGTGATTTTGTGCTCTGTGTAGATCACAAATAATAATGATCTAGTTCTAATCTTCTGTATATAACAAGGATAGAGTCGGATATTCAACTAGCTGAAATATAAGACAGAAGAACAGGTAAAAGATTCTTCACAGGACGCCATTTTGTATAGGTGCAGCTGACATGTGATTTTACTTTGTTTCAGGCTTTTAATTCCCGATTTTTTTTTATTTTTGGGCCTTCTTTTTTAATGAAGGATCAGAATCAACTTTTTGTTAATGTTGGAACAACCGAAGTTCTTTTAATTTTGATTCTACCGATTTTTTAATTTTGGATGATGCAAGATTTTAATTAAATACCTTCAAGATTTCTTAATTTATATTTGTATTAACTCAAAGATTTAAATTCTCATGACAATTTTACTTAAATTATCTTTTATTGGAACTGTATCTGAAGAAGACTGAAGAGTCTACAGTGCAAATGTTTTTACTCCATCTTCCAGAGTTGAAGAGTACTCCGGAGAAGATTTTTTGGGTGTTTAGGATAAGCTTGGATAGTTTTCCTCTGCCGTGTGGTGATTTGCAGTTGCAATTTTATATATTTCTTAGTAATTTTATGTAAAATATAACTAGTTTTATAATTCAAGGAATAGAACTAACCTTAGCGCAGCTAGACAAAATTGTGGCACCGTTAATACTATCATTTTTTTTGCACATAACTACCGATCGATACTCGAGTATTAATTTTTTAATTCGCTTATGCATCCATTTTTTAATATCTCCAATGATGGAAATCTGCTTATGTGTTTTATCAATATTTTAGTTCAAAAACTACCGAACATATATTGGGTTCTCTCAAATAATTTAAATAATAAACTTCTCAGGCTTAAAAGTTTTACAATTTTGCAATTTTTACATAATGTCATTTTGTTTTATAGAGTTAGATAATTAACCTCTATGTAACTGGTAATTTGTAGATGAGTGCTTACACATTGTGTTATTTCCATTATTGTCATTCTGTTTCATACATTTACAAAATTAACCTATATGTAACTGTGTGCTTACAAATTTTGTATTTCCATTAATGTCATTCTGCTTAAAAAGTTACATAATTAACCAATATGTAACTGATTGTTTTTGTATATAGCCGAGTGCTTACAAATTTTTGTTTATTCCATTATAGTCATTTCTGCTTCAACTAGTTACATAAATAACCTTAATTGTAACTGGGTATATTTATTAGCTTAATGCTTACAACATTTGTTTATTCCATTAATATCATTCTGCTTAACTTTTTGCTTTATGGTTGAGTAGCTAGATAAGACCAGTCCTTTATATCTATGCTAAATTTTGGTTAAAATTTGATCAAGAGCATAAAACACTGTTGTCAATTTTATTTATATGTACATTTTGATAGCCATAATGACCATAATAAATATATATATATATATATATATATATATATATATATATATATATATATATATATATATATATATATATATATATATATATATATATATATATATATATATATATATATATATATATATATATATATATATATATATATATATATATATATATATATATATATATATATATATATATATATATATATATATATATATATATATATATATATATATATATATATATATATATATATATATATATATATATATATATATATATATATATATATATATATATATATATATATATATATATATATATATATATATATATATATATATATATATATATATATATATATATATATATATATATATATATATATATATATATATATATATATATATATATATATATATATATATATATATATATATATATATATATATATATATATATATATATATATATATATATATATATATATATATATATATATATATATATATATATATATATATATATATATATATATATATATATATATATATATATATATATATATATATATATATATATATATATATATATATATATATATATATATATATATATATATATATATATATATATATATATATATATATATATATATATATATATATATATATATAAATATATATATATATATATATATATATATATATATATATATATATATATATATATATATATATATATATATATATATATATATATATATATATATATATATATATATATATATATATATATATATATATATATATATATATATATATATATATATATATATATATATATATATATATATATATATATATATATATATATATATATATATATATATATATATATATATATATATATATATATATATATATATATATATATATATATATATATATATATATATTTATATATATTTATATATATTTATATGTGTTTTCATTCCGGGTGTACATCCGTTCACTACTGTCGTTCTGTCGTCAGCAAAAATGTTCTTTTAAGAACGACAGGAGTGAACGGATGTACACCCGGAATGAAAACACATTGTATTTTTCCATCCGTGAAGGAGTAAAAAACAACACTATACACCTCTACGGGGAGGAGATTTTCAAGACAATCAAGATGTATGAGAAACTGAGAGTTAAGAAAACTAATCTTTTATGTGATCTAACCTTTCAAATTAAGTGTCGTGACAGCGATTTACTTCCTACTTTTACACGGTTGTCTTATCATACTAAAACTAGAAAAACTAACACCATACTTCAAAATGCTAGTAAGGCGTTATTAAAAAACAAATCCATCAATATAGAAAACAAATAGCCGAGACAGAGATAGAACTTTATATAAGTTATATATATATATATATATATATATATATATATATATATATATATATATATATATATATATATATATATATATATATATATATATATATATATATATATATATATATATATATATATATATATATATATATATATATATATATATATATATATATATATATATATATATATATATATATATATATATATATATATATATATATATATATATATATATATATATATATATATATATATATATATATATATATATATATATATATATATATATATATATATATATATATATATATATATATATATATATATATATATATATATATATATATATATATATATATATATATATATATATATATATATATATATATATATATATATATATATATATATATATATATATATATATATATATATATATATATATATATATATATATATATATATATATATATATATATATATATATATATATATATATATATATATATATATATATATATATATATATATATATATATATATATATATATATATATATATATATATATATATATATATATATATATATATATATATATATATATATATATATATATATATATATATATATATATATATATATATATATATATATATATATATATATATATATATATATATATATATATATATATATATATATATATATATATATATATATATATATATATATATATATATATATATATATATATATATATATATATATATATATATATATATATATATATATTTATATATATATATATATATATATATATATATATATAGTGTGTGACAGAATACTTTGTAATTTACCCATTTTTTAATAATTATTTTTCTTCATATTAATTTTGTGTATATTTTCTACCGTTTTTGCTACATTTTTAAAACAATACCACTGCTTCGATCCTCTATTCTACCATTTTTAAAATTTTATTTTTTTTTTGTTCTTGATTGATTTACATAGTAGGTAAACAATCAATTATCACATTTATTATTATACATAAAAAGTTCGTTTTTTTAAACATTTAATTAAGCTGCCATTTTGTTTTGACATATAGCATTGACAACATTTTACCAGTTCATCCCTACTACACACTTGATTTTTGTACAAAATTTCAAATTAATTGGACTAGTAGAATTTTGATGCTGACGTTTTAAACATTTAATAAGACCGCCATTTTGATTTCTTATACCAAAAATTTACCAATTTAGCCCTATATCACACTTGATTTTTGTGAAAAAGTTGAGGTAAATTGGATTAGTAGATTTTTAGTAATATTTTTTTTATTATTTTATTAGGCCGCGATATCGATTTATTACCACATGGAAATTGAGACGGCGACAAGCGCGAAAACGGCAGAAAAGAAGAAAAATTCGCAAAGAGAAGGTTTAGAACCGAAAAAAAGAGATTCAAAATTTAACTTTTATTTAATGTGATTGGTCGCTTTTTGTTGTTTAAATATTAAGTCTATTTATAAGTTTTTTAAAAAACAGGAGGCGTCTCTCTCGAAATTTTAATGTCAAGTCACAAAAATATGCCGTTAGGTCAATCCCTTGAGACTTCTTGCTACTCTATTGCCACTTTCAACTAGTGACTGTACTGATGAAGACCTTAGTCAGAAACACGTGTCGACGTTTGGCCAAATTTTCATATATATATATATATATATATATATATATATATATATATATATATATATAAATATATATACAAATATATATGTTATAATCACTTTTCCAAATTTCACGTTTTAAAAAATTTATTTACACTAATTAAAATACTACAATAATTACACTAACGTAATAACGTTCTATAATATCAACTAACTAATTAGAATTTGGATCTATTTATATTAATCTGACCGCTGATGTAGCGTCTTCCATCCCTAACACAACTACTTACGGTGCATTCTCGGAGGTGTTGTAATTCCTTTACCTGACACCGTGTGACCGAAGGTCATCGCCTGCACGTGGGTATCAGCGTATATAACAACTCCCCTTTTAAAAGAACAGTTCTTGCCCTGCAGCAACTTTAAAGTTCTTGGTTGAATTGGAATTCGACAGCTTCTATATCTTATACATTTGCAGAGGATGTATAATGTTACAAGTGCAACAATAAGGGTAATGGTGAAAATTGTGAAACAGTGAACATGTTTGGTCCCAAATGGTTCATTCATAAGCTTGTCCAGTTCGTCAGAATATTGGTTAAGTTTATGTTGAGTGATATTTAGGTCTTCAATGTCGCTTTTGTTGGGTTTGAGGGGCTTTAGATCGAGGATTTTAGATTTTTTTGGAAGGCGATGGCATATATAATGGGTTGTAACTTTAGTAATGAGTTAGTATTTATTACGTTGGTAACAATGTTTTTGCTTCCACATTTCACTGTGTTTGGCAAGGGGTCAGAAACTGTTATAAACCAATAGTTTTGGCTGAGTTCTTACACATTATATTCCTTGGCAAGTTGCTGGTAGTCGTGTCTGTTGTCTTAGTAGCTGAGCCTCGCAGATGGAGTCGCTATCGATGGGGTATGGAAGGTCATCGGAGCAGATCTTGCTATTGGTCTTCAGCAGTTTGCAGTTGTCCTGGTTTCGAAATGATACGTACAATAATGAATCATCGTCACGCGCAATGAATTTTTTAGTAGTTGGTAGTATGTGGTGGAAGCCTGTTCGATTGTCCAAAATTGGGATAGGATACAAGTAATAGATGGTATAGGTTCTATTGGATCAGAGTGATATGCTCCTAGTTCGATTATATCAAGATATTCCGCTACATTTGACGAATAGGTTGGCAAAGGAGAATTTTTTTTATCTAAAGATCAAGAGATTTCTTGTTATGAGGTGATAAGATGAGCTATGGAGTATTTTTAAACGGGCGAAAGTGATTGCATCCAAAACGTCAGAATCTTCTAAAAAGACATAGCTTTCCATTAGCCATTCACACAAGCTAATAGTTTTTATCTGTCCCTCGTAAAACTCGATCGCGCTTGATATGCTGTTAATTGATTTTTGAATTTTTTCCTCGTCTATTTGTAATTTGCGAATGGTGGAGTTGAAAGTGTTAATTACATATGTAGTTACGGAAATTTGATTCTTTAATAAGTTTTCGATGTGATGTTCGTCCCGCGTTACTTTTTCTATACAGTCGTTAAAGTATTCTCCGTCAGAAGCGTCTAGATTACCTGTAATCGATTTCCAGACAGTACCAATGCCATTATATATGCCGCGTTTAGTTCTAAACTCGTATGGTTTAGTGTCTGCGATTATTTCTTGGTATTTTCGGTTTCCGGAGTTGGCAAGTTGTTTTAGAAGACTAATGTATGTTTGTATGGCAACTTTAGAAGCTAAAACTCTAGGTTCAGGTACTTCAAGTATCTATTAATTGAGAGAGAATTTTGTTTGAAATAGCTTCTTTCAAGGGTTGCAGTTCTTTATAGACCAGGAGCGTCCATTTTTCATTTGATATTTTGATTATACTTTCTTCATGGAAGAACAGTCCTACAGTGTTGTTTACTGGGGTGATGGTGAACTGGGATGTCACGGCTGACAGTATCCCGAAGAGTCTGAAAAGAATAGACTAATCGTAGAAAGGTTTTAGTCTATCAAAATTTATTTTTGTAATTTGGTTTGTGGAAAGATTTTTTACTTTCGCGGGGGTTTGGAAAAGTTCAACAATTTGGAAGGGGCCATTGAATTTATTTTGACTTTTGTCCTTGATTTGGGATTCTTTCGACATATACCTTGTCACCAATTTTATAATTGGGTTGTTTGTCGGAAACGAATTTATAAAATCTGATTTTGGATTTTTCATTTTGAATATCAGTTCTCGTTTGTGCGATTCTGTAATAACTTTGCATTTTATTATTCAGATCTCTAATGTACTTTGAAATGAGTGGTTCTTGGTTGTATAATGTTTCTGGGGGTCGACTGGATGTATGGCCAAATGGTTTTACACCATATGAGCTTATCTACGTCTTATTTTTTTGTATTGTTACAGAAAATCACGGCGTAAGGAAAAATGTTAAATGAGTATTCATAGGGATTTTTGGCTTTACGTACTCGGATCATCTCTGTTAGGGTCGCATGAAACCGTTCAAGTAATCCATTTGATTTCGGATAACTGACGCTAGAAAATATCAACTTTGCGCCATAAAGTTCGCAAAGATCTTTCATTAGGGCGTTGTCGAATTCACAGTGGATCCTTAAAGGGGTGCCAAAATGTTGGAAGAATAGTAAAAGTGTGTTCACGACTGTTGAAGCTTTCTTATACGATAAGGCATAATTATTAACGGGATATTCAAAGAGATCGATATTAAATCTCTTGAATGGTGTTTTCGGGATTTCGGTAATTACCAGGGGTGTACTAAGATTTTTTCGACAAAATTTAACTTTTTGGCATATCTCACACTTTTTTATAAAATTCTCAACGTCTTTGGTTAGACCATGCCAACTGTATCTTTCCTTTATACGTTTAATTGTTTCGTTTATTCCACGGTGAAGATTATTTTTCCCAGAATGATACTCATCTACTATAATATATTTTGTGTTTAACGTCTTTATTGGAGAGGATAAATGAGAGAATTTTCAAAATTGGGAGTTCTAAATTATTTTTGTAAGTCTGGGTTAAGTCAAATTTGTCTTTGTTCTTAAATAAAGCATAAAAGAGATGTTGGAGTACGAAATCGTTGTTAAGTGGCAAAACGATTATAAAATATTTTCGACTTCTTACACTTTTGCTAGACATGTTTTTCCTTATTTACAAAACGATAATTTTTTTCAAAAATATATGATTTTAAAGTGTAATCTCTAATTTTGCTTGACGAAAGGAGGTTACTATATTTTTGTGACATTTGTCTAGGAATTGAGTTTGTGGTTTCAATTTTAGCATAGTCTATAATTGATTTTGTTTTATATAGGTGTATGAACCGATTATATTCTTCCGTTATTTGTTCTGTGTCTGTTTCGTCTTGACTTTCGTTTTCCGATTGGGGTGGTTCTTTGCTAGTTGATGGTTTGTCATGTATGTCGTCTTTGTTGGAAGCAAAGATGTGAAGTTTAGACTGAAGTTTTGCGCATTCTTGAAAGTGGTTAATTTTGATTCGAGACAGTGCATCGGCATTCTTATTAATTTTACCGGGTTTATATTCAATTTTATAGTCGTGCTCCTCAAGCTTCAGACGCCAACGAGCTAAACGACTTCCTGGGTCTTTTATTAAGAAGGGCCATGTTAAGGGTCGATGGTCTGTGATAAGGACGAATTTCCTTCCAAAAAGATACGTTCAAAAGTGTTTCACACTCCAGACAATTGCAAGAAATTCACGGTCTATTGTCGAATACTTGGTTTCCACATTCCATACAGTTCTAGAGTCATATGCAATGCAGAGATCTTTGACTATTAGGCCTTGCGACAGGACAGCGCCAATAGCGAACGCGCTTGCGTCTGTGGTTAACAAGAATTGCTCCTGAAAGTTAGGGTAAATCAGACTTGGGTTAGAGATGAGGGCTTTCTTCAGCTCTTGGAAGTTTGTCAGAGCTACAATCAGAGTCGAAAGAGAAGTGTGTATCTTTTTTAACAAGTTTGGATAAGGGTTTTGAGATTTTTGTGAAATTGGGGATAAATCGTCGATAGAAGCCAGCCAATCCCAAAAACAATTGAATGCTTTTTGAATTTTTTGGTTTGGGAAAATTAACGATACAGTCTAGTTTTGATGGATTAGGTTTAACGCCGTTTTGGATTATCAGGTGTCCAAGGTATGCGACTTTTTTAGAATGGCTTTCCTTAAACGTTTAAATACCTCAGTTATGCGAGAAATGTGCTCGTAGATTGTGGGGGAATAATTATATTGTCCATATATACCAGACAGCGCTCATTCTGAATGCCAAGAAGGATGTTGTCCATGACCCGTTGGAAGGTGGACGGAGCATTCTTAAGGCCAAAGGACATACGAAAAAATTCGTAGTGACCACTGAACTGAAGTATAAAATTATAATTATTTGTTTCTAGTATTAACGGTTTTAAGTATTTCAAAAGAATAAGTATTCGATAGCATATTTAATTGACTTTTATACATATATGTATATAGTTTTGTGTAAATTGAGATTTCTTTTGTGTTACCTATTTCTAGCGTCCTTTTCAATACTCGATATTTTTTGGAAAAGAACCCATACAAATATAGCTTAAAAAGTTTGATTTTTGATAAGCTACAGAGGCCTAAGTTGATTTTATTTTCAAAACATGCGTTTTTAGACTAGGAACTTACAATATATTTTATTTCAACTTAATATTTTATTTTAGAAATATGTGGCTGTCCCTTTTACTAATATTTTATTATTGAAAACACTATTTACATTATAATATAGGTTTGCTTTAAAATTTTAAATTTAGTTTTTCAATTACAAACTTCATATTAGAAAGCAATCTATCGTATTTTTTAAGTTTTTGGAAACTAATTTGTTTTAAAACGTTAATTACTAGAATAGTTTTCGTTTTTTTAGTGTTTCTAATATTCTATTTTTTAAATATTTCAAAATAACAAATGAACGATAGAATATTTACTTTAATTTTAACTATAGATCTATAGTTCTGTATAACTTAAGATTTCTTTTATGTTGCCTATTTTTAGTATCCTTATTAGTACCTGATTTTAGTTTCCGTTTGATTTTTAAAAATGTTATTGAGGCCTAAGTGAATTTTATTTTCAGAAAAACAATGTGTATATAAGCAGTTGGTTTTTAGATTGGGAACTTAGAATATATTTTTTAGTTTTCCAATAACCTATTACTTTTATGAAAAAAGTTGATGGCTATTTTTCTATGACTAAAATAAACATAGTAAACATTTAGGTTGCTTTTCGAGATGAAGAAAATACAACTGAATAGTTCATTGAATTGAAATATAGCAGTCTTCTGGTCGAAGGAAAAGCATCACTAAAACAATTTTATTAGTTTGTTATTTAAGTAATTTAGTTTAATATAAGTAAAAAACTATGGATTTATGTTCGATATGCAAAATTTAGTACCTACTGAATATAAAATACATTTAGGTTATTTTCAGAGTAATAAATAAATATTCAAATCCAAAATATAAAGTTATAAGTCTAAGTGCCAAATATATCTAAACTTTTCAAAACCTAAGGTTTAAAACATTTCCAGACTACTCTATCTATTAACGCTAATCAGTTCTAAATAGCTAAGCTAAAACAATTTTTTTTAATACTAGCGTTTTTAAAAAATATTAATCGTAATACTGAACATAAGCCTGAAAACTAATTACTAATAATAATAGACCAACAGAGGGGTTAAGATATATCTCTAACCTAAACCATTATCTGTTACGTCACTTCGTTAAGATCCTAATGGCGAAACAACCATATCTCAGGAATGAGAGGTCCGAACGATGCCAAACTTTTTTAATATGTTTATGACTTCATTCTGCATCAGGCTCTGCCCAAAAATATGACTATGACAAATTTAAGTTGACAGGTGACATCTATCTTGCGATTAGTCAGGGCTTGCGCAGTTCTAAATAAGGCCGTAACTCACGTAGGGCCAAAAATGCCTGCGGTCTGAGATATTGAGCTAAGAACCGCTGCCGGTGGACGCACAATATACTATCTATCCCTACTTAAACCAGTGACTGACGTTTTCTAAATGGAATGCCCTGTATATTATTCCATTTTTGTATTTTTCTGAAGATACCAAACAATCCTTAACGTTAATTCAACTATTTTCAAGAAAATGCCGCTTGGGAAATAATATTTTTCATCCTTTAAAACCTTGGTACTTAAGTTGTAACAAGTTCTATGGCAAAATTTCAAAGCAATCTTTTTAATTTCTCTAAAAGGTTTTCGATTTTGGTTTTAATGAAGAGATGTTATGAAAAATGACTTAACAGGCAATAAATCATATCATAGAATCTGTGTTCTGTATGATGAGTATGAGTATTAAAACAAGCAGGTTTTTAACTCTCACACGAACTAGAATAAATAAATCCCATATGGTCCGTATAGCTAAGTAAGATAAAAACATCACAAGCACACTTCTCCCAATTTGAACCGTTATAATTATCATTTTAACAAAATATAACTTACTCTCATTTTAACGCATTTGCTCTTTTCTTCATCCGATGTTACACATAGAGTCATTTTATTAACCGGGCATTTGCGAACATCCATTATTATTCTATGAGATTCTCCTAGGAACGCCTCATATGTTTGGAGGTATTCAGGTACTGGTGCAATTCCTATGGCTGAGTCCTAGATCGAAAAAAATTAAGCTAGGTAAGAATAGTGTAATAAATAATAAAAAATTTAATTCCTCAAATCGTTTTTAATTTAAAACATAAGGCTAGCCAGATATAACGAAATATATAATATTCCTTCAGCAAACTCATACAACACCAAAGAGTATTTGGTATTAAAATTCCCCAATACTTTATTACTCTTACTTTAAGATATGTCATTTAGATATAAGAATTTAACAAAAATGTAGAACGGTACAAATTAATACAAGTATTAGTTATTCCACCAAATACAATTTGTATCTTTAATAATACATCAGTACTTAAATTGTAGCAATATTCCAACGATGGAAATAATACATAAGACAAGTGGTGCTTTCTA
Organism: Kuschelorhynchus macadamiae; assembly: GCA_030620095.1. Lineage (NCBI taxonomy): Eukaryota > Metazoa > Arthropoda > Insecta > Coleoptera > Curculionidae > Kuschelorhynchus > Kuschelorhynchus macadamiae. Next base: position 328,581 of record JAUTXW010005188.1, on the reverse strand, counting down.
TTACTGTTCCACAACATTTTTTTGTAGAAATAATTGGAGTTTTGTTAAGAGTATAACAACAAACACAAATTTTACTATTCGATATAGATATCTGACTGAGGGGTACATAATTAATAATGGGTTTGATACCTAAAAAATGAATTAAGTTACAGATTTTATTGATTATGACATTTAGTTTACGGTCATTAATTTAAATGGAGTATTCAGTTACGAATAAGCCATTTTATTATTTGGATAATATTTTATCGTTCTTAAATTCAACAAATTTCCTCCATTGTTATTTTTATTAGTTGTTTTCTAAAACTAAGGAAAACATTATTTGTATTTTAATAAATTGGACAAATAGCAATCCGAAAATATAAGGTAATCTGACGCGATACTTTAGACGAACAGCTTTCTTTACGGGTTTGGAACGGGTCTTTCTAAGTGTAGAAATTCGCGGCCGTGTAAAGAACGCCAAGTTCACAAGCAGGGAACGGATGAAGTTTAACCAAGTTTTAGGTGCCGAGTTAAGGCCAGATTACGATTTTGTTGTTTGGATGTTAAAATGTTATAACAACCTAGTTGAACTACGCAAACGCGTTAAAATAGATGGTGACCGGAACTATACACCAAAGAACAGCGACGAACCTATAAGTGGGGTGGTCTCATTGTAAACTTGGTCATAACAAAGTATCCGATCAGTTAACCAGATACGTATGCCCTACAATGAGAGCTAATATGGATACAATATTTATTTTACAGTGTTTATATTAACTTTCCAGTTATACTACTTTCACGCTTTAATAGTCCAGTAAAATTTGTGAAAAATGCTTTCCGATCTCAACCTCACCAAAGAAAGGAGCTACAAGTATCCTGGAATATGATATCGCAACTGGTAATCTTGATGTAAGTCTTCCAATGTTAAGTAAATGGACTAACTTTTATCAAAAATTGTAAAACCCTGTTGGCCTGATCAGTTATAGAATCGTATTCGAGTTGCAATACACGTGTAGCATGGGTTCTTTGTTGACATTCTGTTTTTTTTATCACTATGATTTCACCCTTTTTAATAAAGCAACCTTAATCTATAGTACATTGTGTTAGTATTGCACCTTATGAAAAACTAAGTTAATGTCTAGCATGGAACACAGTATATTTAAATATATATTAGATTTAATATGTTAAAAAAAAATCACCTTAAAAATTTTATTTGTCTTATATGGTGAAACTTAAAAAAATTTCTACATTTTCTTTAATTTGTTAATATATCATTTAATTTGTTTTAACAAGTTAAATAATTTTATATTTTTATGTCTATAAAGTAAATATTGTGTTGGCAAGATTGTAATGTTCCCCAAAAATGTATCTTAGGTCCGTCCCAGTCTAAGAAGAATTAAAGTTTTCGGGAATTTTTTTAATTCAGAAATGAATTAAAAAAAGTACTGGATAACACAGAAAACTGGCGCAGTAAACGAAAATATTTATGTTCCAAATAAAAATAAATATTTAAAGTCTACGTTTATCCTTTCACCCATATTTCCATGTTTTCTATCACACTGGGACAAGTTGCAAGACATACACCTACTTTAATTTCTTTTGTCTCACCGGTAATATTGTTTTTAAAGCATGCAAAGCTTTTAAAACCTTTAAAAGTGCCACGCCAAAAGTCTACTAGACCACTCTCTACACATACATTTTTAGCTTTTGCCGCTTAAAACCGTTCGTTTCGAGTGTGGTACATTTTTGAAACCATACTTTTGGAGCGATTCTAACTATGACTGCGGGTTAAACAGTCTATTACAGGCACGCAGGGAAAACTGTCTGTCTAAAGTGAACTAATTGTAGATTGAATTAAAAAAACATAAATAATATTTGCATTATTTGCAAAAAAAACAACCATTATAGTTAAGAATGGAGGAACGTGGTTAAATTTTAGATGTAATCACCACAACCCAATATAATCGCAAAAACTTAATGACAAATTCGCGACTGATTACTCCTTTTAAGAAAACCAATTATTACTAAACGTTTTTTTTTAAGTTCAACATGACTATCAAATATTTTTAAAAACATGTATTATCAGATCACATTTTACTTGTCTTAAGGCACTAAATGTGTAGATAGAATATGTAATATTAACAACCGCCCTTAAAATGTTTCGTTAAATCCGTATACAGTGTAAACAAAATTACCTGAAACATTAAGTTTCCATGTTCCCCATATCGCGGCGAAGATTCAAACAGATCAAAATATTCGTAATACTGAAGTTCATCTGTATAGTTTCTATCATTTTCATCAGTTTTATAAGAGTTGTAATCCTGTCTATACCTTGAAAAAAACTCATTCATTAACAACTTAACGCTATTATTTATCAATACTGCTAAAATAGGGTTTCCGTGTGTTCCAATGTCGCAACACATAATAGCCAATAAAATTAGGAATACAAAATTTATAAATACCAATTTTTGAAACAAAAATCATTTTTAATAGTAAAATACTTTAAACAAATATATATATATATATATATATATATATATAAATAAATACAATTGTAATTGAATTATCATGCGACGTTTCACCTTTGATTGCACGAGGCATATTCAGATGATGATTTGAACACTGATTGAGCTTCGAGAGATTCTGGCGGGCTTTTATACCTGACTTGTACTAGCCGAACCGCGACCCTGTATTAGGATCGGCTTCCCCGTGTCATGTAGACCGTATCTCTATTGAAATTTTTTTGTATGTTTAAAAATTTCAATAAATTCTCTAATTTTTCGTACATTTGTAATATGGCCAGTGGTATGTTTAGCAACAGCAGATTGAACAATTTGTTTCTTTTTAATACATCCTTCATGTTCCTTGTTGTGTTGTCTAGTTGATATCGAGCGTCCTGTTTCTCCTACATACACTTCTCCACACAAGTAAGGAGTTGTATATACTCCTTCTGTTTGAAAAGGCACAATATCTTCCGGAGATCACAAGCATTGTCCAATCTTCTTATGTGTATTGAAGATTGTACTTATATTGGACCGCCGAAGTAATCGCCCTATTTTGTCTGTGGTGCTATGTATATAGGGAATAACAACACTACCTAACGGTGGCTCCTTATCATTATCCTTTTGCCGAGTTGGATTTAATTTAACGCGTAATATCTTCAGTACAATAGCCGTTCCCTCTCAGAGTTTCGGTCAGTTTCGATATTTCCGATGTTAGAGAATATTGATCAGAAATCGAAATGGATCTAAATACTACCGAAGTCGAATCTCTCCGCAGCCAAAAAAACAGCGATGAAAACCTTAAATAAAGATGCAAACATTCTGGTCCTTCCAGCAGATAAAGGCAACGCTACAGTCGTCAGGGACAGAACGGAATACGTGGAAAAGATAACTCAACTTTTGGACAACAAGACCTAGGTTTTGCAGGCAAATCGCACAAATATAATAGAGAGACGCATCACCAGTCCGATTAACCCATCCAGCCTTACCACCAGCGGAGAAGAAATCATTAAAACCAAGCAACTCCAAGAATTCCAGGTTCTACGGTCTTCCCAAGATTCACAAGAATAATGTACCACTTCGACCGATCATCAGTGCAATAGACTCGCCCACATACAAACTAGGTAAATGTCTTTCAAATTCTCTGAATCCACTGGAAAAACAGATTATTTTATAAAAAACTCTGCACATTTCGTGGGAAAAAAACTTAAGGCAATCCAGTTGGATCCCGAAGATATTTTGATCAGTTTCGATGTAGAATCACTATAAAAAAATGTTCCTGTCAACGACTCAATTTCCTTATATCTGTACATATTGGTCGGATCATAATAATCTTGCTAAGAACTTAATAGATCTAGTGGAAGTTTATCTTACATCTACTTATTTCTTTTTGCAAGGAACTTTTTATGAACAAATTTCAGGAGCAGCTATGGGATCTATCACCTGTGGTAGGCAATATCTTTATGGAAGCCTTTGAGGCTATTGCTCTAACATCTGATCCACTCAAACCGAAACAAATATGTAAATGATGCTTTTGTTGTTTGGACTCATAGACAGGATAAGCTGGATCATCTGTGAATCAACAACATCATAATATCAAGTTCATAATGGAAAATGAATCTAATCTTGTTAACACAGTCACAAGTCGAATATGAAAACCCGCTTGAATCTCTACGAGCTCATTCTGTGTTCAGATCTTGTGGATTAAAAATCTCTATCACATTTATAACACAAATGTCCTGTCTTCTCACTTATGTGGCTGGTATCTGTCCACATATCATATTGGGTGGAGACTTCAATATTGATAGCCTGCAGAAGACAAATAGGAACTACGGGTTGCTCTTTGATGTGTTGGAGTCTTTCAACCTAACAGACTTCAGCGACCAACCTACACGGATTTGTACCACAAGTAGAGGCACCTCTTCCACTTCAATAGATTATATGGCAACTAATATATGTGGTGAATTGGTAAACTGCAAAATCATCGAGGTTCACATTTCAGATCACTGTCTGCAGCTAATGAAGATAAAATATACTCAACAGGAGACATCTATACTACCTCAAGCTACAGAAAAAAGGATTACTGGCGAAAATAACTTAAGACAGCTAAAGAGTAGCCTTGAAAGGGAAAACTGGGATGAAGTATTGATGAGCAGTGACGGCAACTTGTTTCAAAATTTTTTGCAGACCATTCTATGGTACTTCGATTTAGCCTGTCCAAAGAGAAGAATCAAACCCATTTTACCCATTTCTAACTGGATAACTGACGAAATAAAGAAAAAGAAACAAGACCTGAAAGATTTATACGATCTGGCTAAGCGAACCAGAAACAATGATATCCTAGATCATTACAAGCAAAAAAAGAAAGACTACAGAAAATGTTTAAAGCAACAAAAGGCAAATTACAATCAAAACAAAATCGAAAATTCTGAAAACAAATCTAAGCAAATTTGGGATATCGTCAACACTGAACTTGGCAGGAAAAAACAAACAAAACCAATTAGCCAACAAGCAAATCATAACCGACAGTAAGGAAGTGGCGAACAGTTTTGGGAGATATTTTGCTACAATCGCCAATGAAAAGCTCAAAGAACACTTCGGAAAAAATCTATCCACCACCCGAACAATGACTAAAATAATGCAATATTCAATGTTCCTACAGCCAGTGACAGAAGAAGAGGTCGAAAGCATAATCTTGAAACTAAAGAACAAGAAATCAGTTGGAGTTGACGGTATTCCAACAAAGGTCATAAAATACATAAGGAATGAAATTAAAAAGCTATTAACCAAATTAATAAATACCGCATTCACAAATGGAGTGTTCCCCTCGGCACTAAAAATGGCCACTGTAATACGAAGGGAAATGAAACAAATATATAGACAACTATAGGCCTGTAGCATTGCTTACTGTCTTTTCTAAGATATTTGAGAGAGCTCTATACAACAGACTTATGGAATTCTTGAATCACTTCAAATTAATTGACGATGATCAACATGGATTCCGACCTGAAAGATCTACGGAGACTGCAGCTCTGGAACTTAACGAGTTCATTCACAGAGAGCTTGAAGCTAACCGAATAGTAGTCTGGTGTTCTACAAACCAGTTAATTTTAAATACACAAAAAACAGTAACTGTCCATTTTCACAGGAATAATCCCAGGGTTATCTTGGATGCGGCAGCTGGTGAGGTTAAATTCTTGGGTACATTCTTAGACTCAAGATTCTCCTGGGAACCACAAATAAATCAAGTCTGCCAGTCATTAAATGGGGCATACTATGCTCTTCTGAAACTCAAACAAACAGTCCACCTGACGCACCTTAGGACTTCCTACTATGCTCTTGTCTACCCCCATCTTTCTTATAATATCTTGTTGTGGGGAAGAGCAGTGAACATTAATAGAGTATTTATTTCACAGAAGAGAGTAGTGAGGCTTATTTATGGACTCCATCCACAGGAATCATGCAGGCATACTTTTAGGGTACAAAAAATATTAACGTTGACATCAATATATATACTAAAGTGTGCTGTGCATGTCTATGAGAACAAGACAAAATTTACACAAAACGGTGATTTTCATTCATATTCCACAAGAACCAGAGAAGGATTGGCTGTGCCAAATCATCGTACGGCCCATTTTTATATGAATCTTGCTTCTACAACTTTAACGAGTTCCTCAATTTTCAAACAAGTCCACGACTGTGAAGTTCTGACGTTTTTTCATGTAGAATGCTCTAGTAATAAGTTTATGTAAATTTTAACTATTACTTGTAATATGTAATCTTTGTTATAGCTTGTATCTTTGCTTGTTTTGACCTGTCTATGTCATGTAATGTGATTTATAAAGATTAATAAAATGAATTGAATTGAATTGAATGTAACTAAATTGGTTGACTTTTGTTAAGTGGACAATATTTTCATTGAATTTATAATGATATAGAATAGAATAGAATTCATAGAATAGTAACTTTTTAAATTAATTCAAAATACAGATTTTGCCTTTTGTTTAATGTTAATTTTTTAGGTAATTATATATTTCCTTTTAATGGTCTGGAGGGTCGGCGTAAAGATGCTCTTACTTTTTCTACACAAGCTTATTAACGGCACAATAGACTGTGGTGTTTTAGTTAGTTTAGTTCACTTTTTAGTACCAAATAGGCGTACCAGACAGGTTCAATTATTTTTGAGTATACCCATAGAACCAACTATGGCCGAAGCGCCTTTGTGTATCGTTTGGTTTCAAATTATATTAGGTATTATGCACATTATGACCTTTTTCATTCGAGTCGTTTATCTCTAAAAAACACTTTGCGTCTAAGACACTAATTTATGTTGTTTGTGCTTTACATGTTTTTTTTTCCTTTTTTATTCTGTTTGTTAATATATATTCTTATGTGTTTCCATCTTTGTCTACATATACATTTAATAATTACTTGTTTTATTGTTTTCATATTTATAAATTATGCAGTTTATATAATTTGTTGTATATTGTTTCTTTGTGTTTTTATATATTGACCACACTGAACTTTTCATTTTCCTTTACCATTTAACCTGAAGTTATTGTGAGATAAAAATGTTAGTTTTTAAAGATTTATTGTGACTACCATTTGGAGTTTATCACTCTGTAGTGTATTGATAAATAAATAAATAATGTTTGTTTATGCCATATGCCTCAGTTTGGTTTCCGTGCACAACATAGTACAACAACGGCCTCTTAAAAGTCGCTGATGACATCATCAGAGCTACTGATGATGGAAAAGAAACTTGTCTGCTCTTACTAGATTTCAGTAAGGCTTTTGATACATTAGATCATGGTATCTTATGTAGTAAACTTCACTATTATGGTTTGGATATAACTGCTGTTAATTATCTTAAAAACTTTCTTCTAAATAGGCGGCAAAAAATAATGTTGGGTAGTTCTGTCTCTGATACCTTAACTTTAAGTTGTGGTGTGCCTCAAGGCAGCATATTAGGCCCTTTGCGATTTTCTTCTTCTTTCTTAAAATGCCTAAAATCACACCAGTATGTTGACGATTTTCAGTTATATTATAGCTTCTTTTTTCGTTGATGTAAGGAGAGAGCCGAAACCCATATTGCACATGATCTTGATATTATTAATAAAATATCAGCTGCACATAAACTTTTATTACATCAGTCTAGAACACAGCTATTATTATATGGCAAGTCTAAATTTCTTCTCTCACAACGCCTTGATATTGAGATAAATAATGTAAAAGTAAATGTATCTGAGTCTTGTAAAAACGTATTTTTTGACTTTAATGGTCTGGAGGGTCGGCGTAAAGATGCTCTTACTTTTTCTACACAAGCTTATTAACGGCACAATAGACTGTGGTGTTTTAGTTAGTTTAGTTCACTTTTTAGTACCAAATAGGCGTACCAGACAGGTTCAATTATTTTTTGAGTATACCCATAGAACCAACTATGGCCGAAGCGCCTTTGTGTATCGTTTGGTTTCAAATTATATTAGGTATTATGCACATTATGACCTTTTTCATTCGAGTCGTTTATCTCTAAAAAACACTTTGCGTCTAAGACACTAATTTATGTTGTTTGTGCTTTACATGTTTTTTTTTTCCTTTTTTATTCTGTTTGTTAATATATATTCTTATGTGTTTCCATCTTTGTCTACATATACATTTAATAATTACTTGTTTTATTGTTTTCATATTTATAAATTATGCAGTTTATATAATTTGTTGTATATTGTTTCTTTGTGTTTTTATATATTGACCACACTGAACTTTTCATTTTCCTTTACCATTTAACCTGAAGTTATTGTGAGATAAAAATGTTAGTTTTTAAAGATTTATTGTGACTACCATTTGGAGTTTATCACTCTGTAGTGTATTGATAAATAAATAAATAATGTTTGTTTATGCCATATGCCTCAGTTTGGTTTCCGTGCACAACATAGTACAACAACGGCCCTCTTAAAAGTCGCTGATGACATCATCAGAGCTACTGATGATGGAAAAGAAACTTGTCTGCTCTTACTAGATTTCAGTAAGGCTTTTGATACATTAGATCATGGTATCTTATGTAGTAAACTTCACTATTATGGTTTGGATATAACTGCTGTTAATTATCTTAAAAACTTTCTTCTAAATAGGCGGCAAAAAATAATGTTGGGTAGTTCTGTCTCTGATACCTTAACTTTAAGTTGTGGTGTGCCTCAAGGCAGCATATTAGGCCCTTTGCGATTTTCTTCTTCTTTCTTAAAATGCCTAAAATCACACCAGTATGTTGACGATTTTCAGTTATATTATAGCTTCTTTTTCGTTGATGTAAGGAGAGCCGAAACCCATATTGCACATGATCTTGATATTATTAATAAAATATCAGCTGCACATAAACTTTTATTACATCAGTCTAGAACACAGCTATTATTATATGGCAAGTCTAAATTTCTTCTCTCACAACGCCTTGATATTGAGATAAATAATGTAAAAGTAAATGTATCTGAGTCTTGTAAAAACGTATTTTTTGACTCGGTCATAAGATTTAAAAACCATGTTTCTTACTTACTTCAGAGAAGCTATTCTAAACTAAGAACATTTTATGTTTTTAATTTTTTTATCATCACAAATTAAACTAAAGTTATGTGATTCTATTCTGTTATCCTACTGTTATGTTTTGTATTGCTTGTGGATCGAGAGAGTCTACAGAGGCTACAAAATAGCTGTTTAAGATTCTGTTATGGTCTTAGAAAGTTTGACCATGTTACTCAAGCTTACCAGGAATCTGGCTGGCTAAGGCTTGAACAAAGATTTAATTTCCATTTGTGTCCACTAGTTTATAAAATAAATAAAACTGAACAATCTAAATATCTCTTTGAAAAACTGTTAAGAACTCCGATGTTCATGATAGACCTCTGCGTGATAGAGATCTTTTTTTTAGTCCCTAATCACAAATCCGTTTTATTTCGACGTTCATTTAGCTACAATGCTGTTATAGACTTTAATTCTATTCCCACTGATATAAAAAAAATGCTCAAGTGTTGAAACATTTAAATGTAAATTTAAATCCCATATTAATTCTCTAATTGAGTTTTTTTTAATTTTGCGTTGATTTTCTTAATATTCACGTAAATTTAGTTATTGTTATTTATTTTTTAATCTATATTTTTTTTTTCTTTTTACTTATTGTATTTGTTATGTATTTTATAATATATATTGGTACTGTATCTAATTTTGTAATACTAATTTTAGTAGTAGCTTATTTAAATTCTAGCTAAATTTATCTCTCCATAGGTTAGATGAGCACCTATTCTAGATCTCGCCACCCATGCTATAATAATCATTGTCAATTTTTTATATGAATTTATTAAATAAAGGCTATTTAGTATTATTATTGTTATATTTATTTATTACTGTTATCTGTAAGGCTAAGACTATATTGATAGAAATTCTATATTTTCTGTAATAAATTAGCATTGTGTATGTATCGAATCTTGTTTGTCATAGTGTGGTTCTTTTGGGGGGGAACTCTAGAAATTTTTCATACATAAAGAAAAAATTGTGTATGTATGAAGTAAAGTTAGGTATCTAAATGTCAAAAATCGTAGACAAAGTTGTTTTAAGATTAATCCCATTCTGTCCTGTAACATTGGGGAGTGTGGGAGGGGAGACCTATGTATCTCATAATCAGACCTTTACTGCTATTACAAAAAGCATGTATAAGGGCTAAACCCGATAAGTCAGGTATCTTTCACTGAAAGAGGCCTTTCATAACAGAATAGGGTATATATATATATATATATATATATATATATATATATATATATATATATATATATATATATATATATATATATATATATATATATATATATATATATATATATATATATATATATATATATATATATATATATATATATATATATATATATATATATATATATATATATATATATATATATATATATATATATATATATATATATATATATATATATATATATATATATATATATATATATATATATATATATATATATATATATATATATATATATATATATATATATATATATATATATATATATATATATATATATATATATATATATATATATATATATATATATATATATATATATATATATATATATATATATATATATATATATATATATATATATATATATATATATATATATATATATATATATATATATATATATATATATATATATATATATATATATATATATATATATATATATATATATATATATATATATATATATATATATATATATATATATATATATATATATATATATATATATATATATATATATATATATATATATATATATATATATATATATATATATATATATATATATATATATATATATATATATATATATATATATATATATATATATATATATATATATATATATATATATATATATATATATATATATATATATATATATATATATATATATATATATATATATATATATATATATATCTGAAGTGCTTAACTATATGCCTCCGAAGCATAAGAACCCTTTCTGTTATGAAAGGCCTCTTTCAGTGAAAGATACCTGACTTATCGGGTTTAGCCCTTATACATGCTTTTTGTAATAGCAGTAAAGGTCTGATTATGAGATACATAGGTCTCCCCTCCCACACTCCCCAATGTTACAGGACAGGAGCATTAATCTTAAAACAACTTTGTCTACGATTTTTGACATTTAGATACCTAACTTTACTTCATACATACACAATTTTTTCTTTATGTATGAAAATGTAGCTAAATGAACGTCGAAATAAAACGGATTTGTGATTAGGGACTAAAAAAAAGATCTCTATCACGCAGAGGTCTATCATGAACATCGGAGTTCTTAACAGTTTTTCAAAGAGATATTTAGATTGTTCAGTTTTATTTATTTTATAAACTAGTGGACACAAATGGAAATTAAATCTTTGTTCAAGCCTTAGCCAGCCAGATTCCTGGTAAGCTTGAGTAACATGGTCAAACTTTCTAAGACCATAACAGAATCTTAAACAGCTATTTTGTAGCCTCTGTAGACTCTCTCGATCCACAAGCAATACAAAACATAACAGTAGGATAACAGAATAGAATCACATAACTTTAGTTTAATTTGTGATGATAAAAAAATTAAAAACATAAAATGTTCTTAGTTTAGAATAGCTTCTCTGAAGTAAGTAAGAAACATGGTTTTTAAATCTTATGACCGAGTCAAAAAATACGTTTTTACAAGACTCAGATACATTTACTTTTACATTATTTATCTCAATATCAAGGCGTTGTGAGAGAAGAAATTTAGACTTGCCATATAATAATAGCTGTGTTCTAGACTGATGTAATAAAAGTTTATGTGCAGCTGATATTTTATTAATAATATCAAGATCATGTGCAATATAGGAGAGCCGAACTCCTTACATCAACGAAAAAGAAGCTATAATATAACTGAAAATCGTCAACATACTGGTGTGATTTTAGGCATTTTAAGAAAGAAGAAGAAAATCGCAAAGGGCCTAATATGCTGCCTTGAGGCACACCACAACTTAAAGTTAAGGTATCAGAGACAGAACTACCCAACATTATTTTTTGCCGCCTATTTAGAAGAAAGTTTTTAAGATAATTAACAGCAGTTATATCCAAACCATAATAGTGAAGTTTACTACATAAGATACCATGATCTAATGTATCAAAAGCCTTACTGAAATCTAGTAAGAGCAGACAAGTTTCTTTTCCATCATCAGTAGCTCTGATGATGTCATCAGCGACTTTTAAGAGGGCCGTTGTTGTACTATGTTGTGCACGGAAACCAAACTGAGGCATATGGCATAAACAAACATTATTTATTTATTTATCAATACACTACAGAGTGATAAACTCCAAATGGTAGTCACAATAAATCTTTAAAAACTAACATTTTTATCTCACAATAACTTCAGGTTAAATGGTAAAGGAAAATGAAAAGTTCAGTGTGGTCAATATATAAAAACACAAAGAAACAATATACAACAAATTATATAAACTGCATAATTTATAAATATGAAAACAATAAAACAAGTAATTATTAAATGTATATGTAGACAAAGATGGAAACACATAAGAATATATATTAACAAACAGAATAAAAAAGGAAAAAAAAAAACATGTAAAGCACAAACAACATAAATTAGTGTCTTAGACGCAAAGTGTTTTTTAGAGATAAACGACTCGAATGAAAAAGGTCATAATGTGCATAATACCTAATATAATTTGAAACCAAACGATACACAAAGGCGCTTCGGCCATAGTTGGTTCTATGGGTATACTCAAAAAATAATTGAACCTGTCTGGTACGCCTATTTGGTACTAAAAAGTGAACTAAACTAACTAAAACACCACAGTCTATTGTGCCGTTAATAAGCTTGTGTAGAAAAAGTAAGAGCATCTTTACGCCGACCCTCCAGACCATTAAAAGGAAATATTACATATTACAAGTAATAGTTAAAATTTACATAAACTTATTACTAGAGCATTCTACATGAAAAAACGTCAGAACTTCACAGTCGTGGACTTGTTTGAAAATTGAGGAACTCGTTAAAGTTGTAGAAGCAAGATTCATATAAAAATTGTTTTAAAAGTGTTTTAAATCTGCCGGCAGTTGGTGCTTCTATCAGTTTGTGGGGTAGTCGGTTGTATATCTGGATACAGGCATAGTGTGGAGATCTTTCAAAATGGGCCGTACGATGATTTGGCACAGCCAATCCTTCTCTGGTTCTTGTGGAATATGAATGAAAATCACCGTTTTGTGTAAATTTTGTCTTGTTCTCATAGACATGCACAGCACACTTTAGTATATATATTGATGTCAACGTTAATATTTTTTGTACCCTAAAAGTATGCCTGCATGATTCCTGTGGATGGAGTCCATAAATAAGCCTCACTACTCTCTTCTGTGAAATAAATACTCTATTAATGTTCACTGCTCTTCCCCACAACAAGATATTATAAGAAAGATGGGGGTAGACAAGAGCATAGTAGGAAGTCCTAAGGTGCGTCAGGTGGACTGTTTGTTTGAGTTTCAGAAGAGCATAGTATGCCCCATTTAATGACTGGCAGACTTGATTTATTTGTGGTTCCCAGGAGAATCTTGAGTCTAAGAATGTACCCAAGAATTTAACTCACCAGCTGCCGCATCCAAGATAACCCTGGGATTATTCCTGTGAAAATGGACAGTTACTGTTTTTTGTGTATTTAAAATTAACTGGTTTGTAGAACACCAGACTACTATTCGGTTAGCTTCAAGCTCTCTGTGAATGAACTCGTTAAGTTCCAGAGCTGCAGTCTCCGTAGATCTTTCAGGTCGGAATCCATGTTGATCATCGTCAATTAATTTGAAGTGATTCAAGAATTCCATAAGTCTGTTGTATAGAGCTCTCTCAAATATCTTAGAAAAGACAGTAAGCAATGCTACAGGCCTATAGTTGTCTATATTTGTTTCATTTCCCTTCGTATTACAGTGGCCATTTTTAGTGCCGAGGGGAACACTCCATTTGTGAATGCGGTATTTATTAATTTGGTTAATAGCTTTTTAATTTCATTCCAGACCTTTGTTGGAATACCGTCAACTCCAACTGATTTCTTGTTCTTTAGTTTCAAGATTATGCTTTCGACCTCTTCTTCTGTCACTGGCTGTAGGAACATTGAATATTGCATTATTTTAGTCATTGTTCGGGTGGTGGATAGATTTTTTCCGAAGTGTTCTTTGAGCTTTTCATTGGCGATTGTAGCAAAATATCTCCCAAAACTGTTCGCCACTTCCTTACTGTCGGTTATGATTTGCTTGTTGGCTAATTGGTTTTGTTTGTTTTTTCCTGCCAAGTTCAGTGTTGACGATATCCCAAATTTGCTTAGATTTGTTTTCAGAATTTTCGATTTTGTTTTGATTGTAATTTGCCTTTTGTTGCTTTAAACATTTTCTGTAGTCTTTCTTTTTTTGCTTGTAATGATCTAGGATATCATTGTTTCTGGTTCGCTTAGCCAGATCGTATAAATCTTTCAGGTCTTGTTTCTTTTTCTTTATTTCGTCAGTTATCCAGTTAGAAATGGGTAAAATGGGTTTGATTCTTCTCTTTGGACAGGCTAAATCGAAGTACCATAGAATGGTCTGCAAAAAATTTTGAAACAAGTTGCCGTCACTGCTCATCAATACTTCATCCCAGTTTTCCCTTTCAAGGCTACTCTTTAGCTGTCTTAAGTTATTTTCGCCAGTAATCCTTTTTTCTGTAGCTTGAGGTAGTATAGATGTCTCCTGTTGAGTATATTTTATCTTCATTAGCTGCAGACAGTGATCTGAAATGTGAACCTCGATGATTTTGCAGTTTACCAATTCACCACATATATTAGTTGCCATATAATCTATTGAAGTGGAAGAGGTGCCTCTACTTGTGGTACAAATCCGTGTAGGTTGGTCGCTGAAGTCTGTTAGGTTGAAAGACTCCAACACATCAAAGAGCAACCCGTAGTTCCTATTTGTCTTCTGCAGGCTATCAATATTGAAGTCTCCACCCAATATGATATGTGGACAGATACCAGCCACATAAGTGAGAATTTGTGTTATAAATGTGTCCATGTGTCCCGATGGAGGTCTGTAGATTAGAACAATTGCAATTTTTCCTGTTGTTGTGTTATACTCAATAGCGCAGCATTCGATATGTGTTTCTACTGCAAAATCTTTGACACCTCTCAGGGTTTTGTATTTAGTATCCTCCCTCACATATATTGCACATCCACCATGTTGATTTATATTTCTGCAATAATAGGAGCTAATAAATAAAAAATTTCCTATCACAAGGAATACTGAAAAGTAAATTCTATAATGCTATACATTTTCAGTCTTTAGAAAAGAGTGATATACAATCTGGTTAATATGTCTCAATTGGTGATTGTACTATATGGAGGGTGAAGTGAGAATATTAAAAATATCTATAAATATATAAAAAAAACAACTGGTTGAAAAATCCAGTGTTGCATAAAAAATGTTTGATCAATTCACATATCCAACTATGTTGTTTTCATTGAATATGATTTAAAACTCACTTTGATTTAAAAAAAGTGCAATAGCGAACTAATTAAAAAAATAATTTAAAAAACACCTTACACCAATAAAAAAATGATACAAACCTATGTCAATAGAAATGACAACTAAAATAATTTAAAATGTTTTATAATAATAAAGTTATGCTTTAACAAATAAGATTTATTCTCAAATTTTGGAAGTTTTAGAAAAAACAATAAATCTACGTTTGCCTATAGCCAGCAAATATTCTAGTTCTTTACGCTGCACATAAGGCCAGATAACTAAATTACGACAACAAAAATAGAAAAACATTTTTTTTGCGAACGAATCACATATATACTAAAATATTTCCTATAGACCAGAGGTGCGATTTTGCACTTATGATTTCGTTAGTTAACGAAAATTTTCTCCGTTCGGAGAGCTGGTCGGCATGACAATCGGATTTTCCGATCCTGGGGTGCGATTTTCCACTTATCATTTCGTTAGTTAACGAATCGCTAAATCACGTGATTTACCGAAACAACTGACAAAGGTTGGAAGTAGCATCCATTTCTTAAACGGAAAATTGCATGTATTTTTTGACGTCAAGTAGGCCAGTTTCTCATTACGATTTGACAGTTACTGTTAACCTTAAAATTATTTTGTTGACGTTGAGCAAAACACGACGAGTTTGTTTGGCCTAATTAAGTATACTTTATTATTTTGAAAATAATTAAAAGGTGATGAAGAATTAAAAATCTGAAGCTTCTAAGGTCTGCCTGGAGATCCTTAATACTTTGTTACACTTCTAAAAGGGAAGATACAACAGCATTGCTGGCATCAATTGGTGATCGAATAATTATTGTACCTAATACCTACTAATATTCTAATAAAACAGAAGTTAACAAATAAGTGGTGATTTCAAGAGACCTAAATTTGACTTTAATCGCTACATGTGAGAGCATTGAAAAAAGGTGAACATTTTAGTGGATATTATATTGTGCTTTTCCAGAACAGATTTTAATGTTATTAAACCTTATTATAAAAGCGTAATATAATATTTTTGCACTTATAGGATGTATTTCCAGATATTTTAGAGACGTTAGAGAATATGATATTCTTAAAAGCACTGTCAGGTATTTCTAGGTAGGAAATAACTATTTTAAGATACATAACAGCTTTTTAAACAAATAGGACACTAAGCAAACCCTTGTTAAAGAATCAACATTAAAATCTAATAAATTTAACAGACAATTGTTGAATACTTTAGTAAGCCATATCTTGAGATAGAGTTTAAGTTTTTTTTCTTTAATGTCTACAAATTCAATGTACTGTAGTGGTAAATGCATAAATATCTTTATTAGAGTGGACTAGTTTTAGATGTACTAGTCAAAATTTTGTTTTATTTATTCTGAATTAAAGTTTTTTCCAAAATGAAACTTCCTACTTTAATTTCTAATACATTTGTTTTCTATATTCAAAATATGTTTTTATAATAACTTTATAATATGTATTGTTTAAGACGATTTTTAATAAAATGGTAATATGGTCTAAATAAAATAAGTCACACGCTTATTCTGTGTTAAAATTATTAAAATGCCTAAAAGGATTTATTAAATCATTAGAAAAATAAACAAATAAAATTTAATACTTTACCATTTAATTATAAAGTTTAAAATAAATACAAGCCCTTATTGAAGAAGGGCAACCACCAGCATTTAGACCAGTTTACAAGAGTAAAAAATGAAAAATTATCCCTTTGACATTTTTGTAGAACTTTGCAGTTTAGGGTGCTTGGGTCCCATGTTTTCCCACTTCCATCAGTCTATCTGTACGCAGCATAGCATAAAAACTACTTATCCAGTTGAATTTAAGTTTTCAACAGAATGGAAACATTTTGGTAAAAATCGAATATGGCGAAACAAAATGGCGGCCTAATGATTTAAAACTGTATAAAACTTCTTGAATAACAAAACTAAATGAAGGCCTAATAAATTATTTGAATATGCAGTAAATTGTAGTGACAATCTGTACAAGGGAAATTGATTGCCATTTAAAGTGATCCCTCTCTAATATTTTTATTATTTCTCGTACTAAAAAATATTACATACAGTGTAATTTTTTACATGGAATGCTCTGTGTAAAGAAGCCCTTTTAAGAAATACTCTATTTGTAACTGTTACGACTGAAATTTATATATTGAAAAATAATATGGCCATTTGTAGGCAGGTATTAATTTTCGTTTCTTAAATATCATAGGTAGGTACATCAGAAAATTTGGCATTTGGTTTTTTGGGAAGATATGTTTTAGCTTTTCATAGGTGTAAAAAATAGACAGGGTATTCATTTAATAAAAATATATATTTTGTCACTCTCTATAAATTTCAAAGATACTGAGAATTACCATATGATTGGGAAGGAGAAAATTTACTTTGCATTTTTTTTCATTGCATTAAAAATAATAAAATTACTGCACAGTTGATGCTATAGCTAACAGAGTAATTTTATCGTCTAAAAACTAAAAATCGCCGTTTGGAGAGTTTACATAACTACCAAAAGAAACAGTTGAAACTGAAAAATAAATATTTCCACTTTCATACCTTAACTTTTGGAAATATGTTTAAAGATTCATATATAATACTACCCGTAACTAATTTCATAGTGGTATCAATCTCTAACTCTCTATATCCCTGTAAATCTGTATCTATAAAATGCCTAAATATAATTATTTTTCTAAATTTAAGTGTAGTCATAAATCTGTAGTAAAAAATCAATTTTATATTTGTCACTAAATAAAAAAATATTAGAATTTAACATTTTTTTTATTGTTCAAGTTGTTACAAGCTGAAATTAGTTTCAATTGCTGCTAAATTCTGGTGATACGTAAGTCCACATCATTTTCTTTTACGAAAGGTCCAAATGACTCACACTGTGACTTGAAATACCTAAAAAGAAGAAAAAGTACTGTAAAAAAATTGTTTTTCGAAAAATCAGCTGCAAAAGAAGGATATTTTAAATGAAATAATATGCTATTAAAAAACTTATTGATAAAATAGGTATATTTACAATTTTAGTTAAAAATTAAATGCAATACTCACATTCTTCTTAAGAAAATAAGAATATCCCTATAAATATAGCTTTTTAAACTTTTGTTTCTAACCAACAGCATGTATAGTACCTCCACCCAATTTTTTTTTATTAAATATAACCATAACCCCTACATTAATTAATTAATTTTAGGTACTGATGTCCTATAGTAGACTACTGGACAGATGCGCAGTTATACATGCAAATTTGTGGATAAAAATTCAAGTTTACTAATTTTCAACCAGAATTTATATATTGAGTTGTGGTTTTCTATAATGCCTAGCACTAAATCTTAAATTTATCACTTCGAAAATGCAAAAGGCCACAAGAAATCTGTTACACAGAGTATTATCTAAGCCCTTGTCATTTTCTCAAAATGTTTATACACCACAATGACTATTACAAAACGAAATATTATATTGTTCTTTTCTACCCAGGATAATCCACATCCGAATACCAAAGGTGGTGCTAAATGTTACATTTAACTTGTAGTACTGTTTCAGTGTGATAGACGTTTCGTTTTCGATTTTGTCATATCGAGCAATCTGTTATTTGAGATCTCCCTGGGTACAAGCCTGCCTGATGAGGGTAGAGGCCCAGAAATCATGATCGCAGGAGGGTACCCTGTGACATAATCAAAAGCAATTCTTCTTTTAGGCCGTTTTGCACCTGCAGAAATTATATATTTCTGCTATTATACGTAAACACAGTAAACTTAACTTACAAAAAATAAAATTTCTTCATGATATAGGTATAATGTATATGATGTATAATTTTTTCTCTAAAATTAAGTTTGGTTTACTTTTGTTCCTTTATGTATATCTATGTAGTTTTTTTTAAATTTTTAACGCATCTGATATTTTATACAGATTTTATGTACAGGATGTCTGGTTATATTTTAAACGGTACCCTACAGACTTCATTATAAGTTATCAAAAAACTTTAAATATAAAAATGTTTAGGTTTGGGCAATTTACAAGAAAAACAAACAAAAGGTAATCAGAAATTTAGCAAATGGGCATCGACTTCTTATTTTAAAACGTACACCCTGTATAATAGATACATCTCAAACATTCTCTAGGTTTAAGACCTTTATATCTAAAGACAATCAAGAAATTTAAGAAAAACCTTATCATAAGAAGCAATGTATTCCCACTGACTCCACTATATTGGAGCTTTCTCCATCTCTCTCTTACACATTTCCTCTTATGGCAGGGTTTTTTTTAAATTTCTCTGTTATCTTTAGAGATTAAAGTTTAAACCTAGTATATTTATAATCGGCAAGAATGATGATTCCGTTCAAACCCAAAAACATTTGCATTTAAAGTTTTTTGATAACCCATAGAATAAGGCCTCTAGGCTACCGTTTCAAATATAACCAGGCACGCTGTTCAATTTTACATAAGAATAAACAAACAATAAATTCCATTAAAAATCCATCCATATTAAGACATATAATAGTTATTTTTTTAAATAGAATATTTTTATTGTGATGTGAAACTTCAAAAGCGATTCATAGATTTGAACAAAAGACTAATTTAAAAATACACATTACAAATGGCAATTACCAAAACGCAAGGAAAAACACACACTTCAAACTTATTTAAGTCACACTGTATAAAATTAGACAAACATATAAAACATAACGAGGTGTCTAGCAGTTTAATGAATGACATAATAAAAAAATAAGTGCACCATTCGTCAGTCGAGTTGCTATGCATTATCTTGCTGCTGTTTTCCGACAGAATATCAGTGCAAAAACCATTAGTCAAATTAAACAAGGTTTCAAGTTTTAAATTCTGTTTGATACTGGGAACTGATGATTTGCTATAACGAAAACATAGGTATGTTTTGCAGTAGACTTTGCTAAACATAAGATTATGAATTATAGTAGCGTAACCTGTCTAAGTCTAATATTACATTAAGTTTCTTTATAAAAAAAAACAAAATAATCACAATTAATACTTACACAGGTATATATCTTCTACAATCAAAATGGTCGAGTTCAAATTTGAATCAACAAAACAGTTTATCGAGGAATTTGTAATTGTGCTTCGGTGATTGTTCTTCCTTATATTGACTAAGTATGTGAAAGTTAAATGAAAATACTGTATCAAATACTGGACATCATTTCTTGTATCATTCCCTTCTTTTTAGTGTCATATTCTGCAAAAGTTGTAAAAATATTGCTATAATCAATGAATGTGCCATACACCACATACTGTGTAATATAACTAATTATTTCCCTTCTCTAATTATTATAACATTATATAATTCCGACTGTAGTTCTTTTAAAGAAAAATACCTAAGAAAATAATAGGTTAATAGGTTATGCTATAAATTTTCTTTGATAATACCTGTTAAGGAATACTTTTGTTTACAAGTTATACATAGACCTCGACATAGACAAATATAATTTAAGCAAGTACATTCTATTTGTTAAAATATAGAAATACATGCCTACCTGTAACAGTCTCAGGTATCACCATTATGATAATCTAGATTCAACTGCCCTTATTGCTTCTTTAGTCTTTCCATCAATAAAAAATATTATTCTTAAATTAGTTCCTAGTTACTGGAATTTATGTTCAATTTTGCAATACTTAAATACACCATTATTAAACCACTGTTATGTTTCCGCAAGTGATCCATCAGCTGTTCCACTTTCTTGTTTATTGTTTACTAATATCAAGATGACCCTTTCTTTCAAGCTATCCCCTTACCCCTCCCACTCCCGCCACGTAGCGGCCGTTACGCTAATATTCTATGTAGAACTGCGGCAAAGTTCACAGCGTATGCTCCCTTTCTAGCGGGGTCGTAAGTTTCCACCTGAGCGGTTGAGTCTCCCGTTTCCCCCCGAAATAAAGCAGCAAAACCGAACACGTGGCACCACTTATGTTAACAACACAGAGGTCTGCATTCGACGAGACGAACCGGAAGACTGTACTGTTCCACTTTCTTGTTTATTGTTTACTAAAAAGTTAGGTTAGGTTACGAGAGACCAAAATTAAATAAAATACTGCCGTATTCCTCAGATAGGGAGGGCCATTCCCCAGTAACAACGGGCATTTACAACCGAGAATAAGATTTTTATTCTTACTCTAAGTTTAAAACGCTTTGTTCTCCCGATGAACGCATTTCGCCTATATTACTATATTATTTTTCTGTGGAAGGCGCACCCCGTTTCAAAGGCAGATAGATGTTTGATATTTATGTGGTTGCATAACAGCCGCTGTGCTGGATTAGAATAGATATTAACATAGGTCCCCCTTTTCTTTTAAAAATAAAATACGTAATATAGAATTTTGCACCGTATAGTAAATAATATAATTATTTAGACAGAATATTCACAACTTTGTTAAATATTTCTTCAAAAGAAGTACATTTTGAGGATAGCGTTCTATGCTTTCCCGTACTTCTAACAAAATGATCAAATCAGGAAAGAATTCAGGGAATTAAAAATAATGATTCATTAATAACTAAAATATACAGGTTTAGTAATAATATGACATAGATAATATTTTTTAAACAGATTAGCTTACCTTGTTTAACTTGAAGGATTTTCTTACGAGTTTCGTATTTTCGGAGGTTGGAGGTTTGGAGGTTCCATGTTTTCATGATTTGCTTGAATATTTTAGCATCTGTTGATTACTTACGGTATGATGATGTATATGCTAATATATCACGGCTTAGCTTTCAAGTAATCAAAACTATTTTTTATCTTACGAAATTAGACTCCACGGCAGTAAATTCAGATATTATCAAAAACTCAAGAACTGACTGGTTCGGAAAATGGCGGCATTAGTAATAGGTTGGTTTTTAATGAACCACGATCGGAAAATCCGATTGTCATGCCGAACAGCTCTCCGAATGGAGAAAATTTTCGTTAACTAACGAAATGATAAGTGCAAAATCGCACCCCTGGTTCGTTAAACACCAACCTACTACTAAAGCCGCCATTTTCCGAATCTGTCAGTTCTTGAGTTTTTGATAATATCTAAATTTACTGCCTTGGAGTTTTATTTCGTAAGATAAAAAATAGTTTTGATTACTTGAAAGCTAAGCCATGATATATTAGCATATGCATCATACCGTAAATAATCAACTGAGGCCAACCAACAATGTATCACACTTTTATGAGGACTTGACATTAGAGGTATGCATTTTTATGTGGGAAGAAAAGGTGTGCCTACGCGCAAGTTTTGATGACGTATATTGTGAGGCGAACCCAGGGTTGATTAAAATGACAGGTTAGCCATGTTTTTATTGCGTAAAGGCCTCAAAAGATTACAGTACACCTTTGCTAAAATTTGTTAACGGAATTCATGTATCGGTCATAATTCTATCTTCTTTTATGATTAATGAAAACAGAGACGAAAATATGTCTATCGCTTAAAGACCTGTCAATTATAAAATCATCCTAGACCTTGTTTATCAGTTTTGTTTTTTGTGGTTATGAGCGAACGTTAATTTGACAAGTACAGGTTAAAATATATTTCTGTGATTTTTTTTCATACCTATTTGTGTGTTTTCGTTGAATTTTCGACGTATGATAGTTGTAGATCGTTAAGTTGTTTATTGGAATAATTTTATATATCACTTGAAGTGCAGGTATGTATTATTCAATTTTCTAATGTTACATATATATTGAGAAAATTATGTAGTGAGTTACTAGTTAGCAGACCAAACTGTTCATTTCAAAAAATTCTTAAAAAACTAGATGATGTATGTAAATTCACAAATAATCATTAAACTGATATCAGTACTTGAGATATTACTTTGACAAATACTGAAACCAGACCCCTTAAGCCTTACATAACACAATTGATAGAAAATAAAACATATTTTTTGCTATTATGTAGATTATAATGTTATTTAAGCACACATATGTTTCAATACTTTTTATAAATGCCTAACTAAACATTTTTGTTTTAGCTAATATATAAGAATGCTTACTAATGAACACACTACGGACAACAAAAAACATACATTTCATGATGGTAATTACCAATAGATAATATAACTGAAAATGTTTAACAGTTACCTACCCCCGAGGCTACCCCTCATTCAGAAGGAACTTCGAGGCAGAAATAAATAAAACAAAAAACCACCAATTACCATTATAAGTATATTTAAGAGTCCCACTTTAAGTCTTCTGTGTGAATTTGTATTCTTTAAACTAGGAAGTGTTCAGCTACAGTATAGAAGAATTTGATGAAATTTTAGCATTATCTGCAAACACCTAATTATGTTTAAAGAAGATATACCTAATGTGAAAATTTTGATACATGCTTGCAACTACATATTAAAACTAAATTAAATTACTGGCATTGGAAAATTCATATCAATATTATGTCTCTGCCAATTGTGTGTTAAGTGGTATTAACTAAAACTATATTATTCAATATACATAAACTGTGCGTGGTATGCATTTAATTAATTAAGATGTGTTAATGTTTTTGTTTTTAATTGTGTATTTGACAATATAGGAGTTTTCCAGTATCTGCTTTTTTCTGGTTTCTACTATTTGTAGCATCCATCTATGTATATCATTCTAGGAAATTTTTAAGCCACACGTTAAGTCTATTATAAGTATAGAAAATGAGTAAAAATAGGCCAGTTTAAAAAATATGCATCCTTTTCATAAGCATTTAGTTGGACTCTATTCCAGTTCTATGTAGAATCCGGTAGAAAATATTTACACAGTAGAATATACCTATTTAACTTCGGCAGCAATGACCACTCCTTTTGTATCTGAGTACTAATAGCCATGACCTAAACCAATGACTAAAAGAAAAGGTCCTAACTTTTTATTTCAGATGGAAAAAAATAATTATATGTTTTTTTTTATAATTTTCATGAACAAAAAGGGAATAATTCGGATAAATTGCAAAATATATACTAGATCCTACACACATGTTTAAAAAGACTACATCTGGTTACACTAGGTATGTGAAAATATCAAGTATTTGAACACCTTAGAAAAATGTATGTTACTATTTATACACATTTTAGCTAAATCTTTATCTGATTTAGTCTACTCAAATTTTCTGTTATCAGGTAAGCCTGCCAAAATTCAATCCTCAGTCTCATCTGTAATATTTCTTTTATTTTTTCAATTAGTGGTTTTTAAATAAGTCTGGAGCAGGTTGCTCTCTGTAGCATCATTAATTTTTATTTTCAAAATGTTTAGCTTAACATATAACCGCTAAAAATCATTTGATATAGAAATGTTTAACCAAATATTTACAGTTATTTAATTTAATTTTGTCATATTTGTGGCAAGCATGAAACCTCTGTACTATAGAAATCAGGGTTTCTAGGAAATCTATGAGACCTTATATTACATTTGTCCTTCGTTTTATTGTGGCTGAAGCAACCAGTAACCTCACAAGACATATTGTTCTTGATTCTTAATATCCAAATGAATCTAACAATAAAATTTATTTTGCACAAAAAAAATAAAATTGTTATTTGTTGTCAAACTAGTAACCTAACCTACAATTTTTGTTGACGTTTATTTCCAGGGCATACTACATTTTTTCGATAGATACCTCACATCTGACGTAGATGCGCTGGCTGGCGAGCACACCTTGTCTTCTTCCCACCATGATTTTTATGAAGTTGTTATCTTTCGATGACACATATACGGGTCCCTTAGGGCCAGCATCTCTATGTCGATTTCCCAAACAAATGGGATACATTGTTGGTATTGGGAGTTCAAGAGCTGCTAAAAATTAATTAAACAATCCAAGTTTCGTGTTTAAAAAAAGGAAAAATGGAACGTGGGATTTCAATTTTGACAACTCCATATTGTAGAAGAAGTGCAAATGACACTGTTTATTGAGATATGTTTTCTAAGAGGCTCTCGTTTTGTTTAAAAGCGATGTATGTTTGTATTGTTACAGAAAGGTCAATGTGTACTTATCATTTGAAAAAGAAAAAGACAAATTCTTGTAAATGGGACCTCTGTTTTGAGATCCACTCCGGTGAATATTGAAGAAATCTCCAGAACTTTCTTAATACTTAGATTTAACCGCATGTTTCCAAAATAAAGCTTTAAAACATAATATGATCACAGCAAATTGGCGGGAAAGTGCGTATTCACCTATACTTGCCCCGTATTCGTTTTACGTATGTTATTTTACAGAATGCGTATTATTTTGTTTGTTCAACAAGTTAAAACTATAATAAAAAAAATCTTTTTTATAGGTTTGTCATTATTCGCAACTATATCAGAGAAACTAACCGATGCGGCACTGTTATTCTCGAAAAAATATTAACCCAAAGTTATAGTTTATTAGTTCTATTGTCCATTTTTTTATAAATACTCAAACTCTTGTTGTGATTAAAAAGTTGCTATAAGAATAAATTGTAAACAAATGTAAATATCTTAAAATGTAATCGTTAAGTATTTTTATACTAGTTTAAAATCATTTGAAAAAGTATATTAATAAAAATTAAAAAAAAATAAGAAATTATTCAAGTCAGTTTTGCAATTTTGATGCGGAAAATTTTCACTTGTATGCGTATTATGTTATTTGTGTTTTTCTGTGGATAGTCAAAGCCTGTCTGATTTTTTTTCATTCTTACTCTTTTTAAAGGAAACAATTTAAAACTAAGTGACATAATTTTTAATTCGACAAAAAATATAAATAGACAAGACACAATAGGTCCGCAATCAAAATACCTTTTAAGCTGGCCTGTAGGCACTTACTCTGTTAGGATGGGAAAGTGCGGACCAATGATGAGCTAATATATTTTCGAACACTACATATGAACTAAAATATAAAGCAATAGCTCTGTATTTTTGACAAAATATATGCGTTTGAAGTAAAACTTTCCAAAAGGTGCTCCGCATTTACTCCACTTCTCTTTATTGAATATATACATTTTAGCAAATATTTAAAATATTGAAAGCATATTAAATGTTTTGCTAATCTGTCCAGGGGCGTGCATGAAGCGAGATACGAAAAAACTCAAAAGCCAAAAAATATACTTTTAATACCTGCATCTAAACAAATTATAAAAATTGCATAAAATCTACTCAGTCTACTGTTTTGTGCAAAACGCTGACTTGCCTATTGAGCACCCAGGAAACACTAGATCAACCGTAATAGGCCCAAAGATACCTTAACAAAACATCAACAAATTATAAATTCTTCAAAATCGGCTAAAGCGTTTATAAACTCTTAAAAATCGGTAAATTTCCTTTACCCGGAACTTCCCTCGTTCTTTTTAATTTCTATGGCGATACAATAGAGCGCTCTGTTGAAGCCTGACGCTTAGAAGATAGTAAATCGTTAATGTTCCGACCCTCGGATACTAAGATAAACCCCATGCACAAAATTTGAACTGAATTAGATAAGTAGAATTTATCTATGTTGTAGCATTTTAATTTTAAAATTCTACAGTTTTGTTTATATCCGGTCATTTCTGGTAAGAAATTAAATCACTCATTTTAATTTGCACTCGTTTTGGCTTTATTTTTCTATTTTTCACAACCCTGGGACTGCTTGGTTGTAATATGTAGTGTTTATGAACACACCTGCCAATCGATAAAGCGTCTTTATTATGACATATTCTTACAACGTTGTCAGTTCTCACTTCCATCTTGAGAATATCATGATTTTGACAATAGGCGATTTCTTAATCGTGCAGATTTTCGACGCGATGTGGCTTCTTCCCGATTCTGTCAGCTGTTAGGCGATTCAATGAAGAGGAGGTCAAGGGCCATTTTGTAAAATAGGTCACTTTCCTTTGGCACCTCGTGCTCGAAAGTCAAAAGATGTCTTCCTAATTTCCTTTTTTTTGCCTGGTGCGGCATGTTGCACCATATTATTTAGTCAAGACTGCTATGTTTGTTTTCTTTACCTTTTTGGATAAAAGGATGCCAATGTCTGCGGATTTGTTTATTCCCTTAAGTTAAGGTAAGCGATTTTTTTGTAAAATCTTTTAAGGCCTTATTTTCATTCTCAATATTCTTTACAGGGTCCAACGTCCACTCTCCGACGTACACCCTACAACCTCTAAGCATCTTCCTTCAGCGACATTATAAGTCTTTTTGATATTTTTACCATATTTGTATTAAAATGCAGAGGTAACATAACCTGTCTTTTTTGTCCATTTTCCACATGTTCTTATGGAAGACTGGACACGTGCACTGGGTTGCTGTGCTGAGATGAGCTAACTCATACCTCTACATCAACTGCTTTTGGAATTAAGGCCAGTTATTTCCATTTTATTTATAATGAGTGTGAATATATTTAGAAATTTTATTTTAGTATAACCTCATGAATTTTAAGCCCTTCAGGGAAATTTCATGACTTACTTTGTTTATTATACCTAAGACAATATATATATATATATATATATATATATATATATATATATATATATATATTTATGTCTATTTTTCTATTTAAATTTATATACCTACATATAGTGATTAGTGTTGTAAAACCTAATTTGATAATTTTGGTTCGAACAATACATAGGCCTATCGGTTAGATAAAGCACATTTCTTACATATTGATATGCGCATTATTTCGTGATCAAGGAAGCGGTATTTGAATTATTTAATCGGGTATCATTTTAATACAATTACAATGCCTAAAATTTAACATATCAGAGTTGGTTATAAAGTAACATTTTGAGTCAAAATATCATTGCATTTGTAATTTTTATTACAGCATTATATCATTTCATGTTATCAAAATAAACATCAAAAAACGTAAAGTAAACAGATTGAAACTTACTTCAAGTGTTTTATTTTTCATCAGCATATTCAGAGCGGAATTTCTCAGTTTAAATGCTCTATAAAAACTTTGATAATTAAACTGTGTGGCGCCCAAAAATTAAGTGTAAATATTAATTGCCTAATTCCCACTATTGCCACCTGACGAAGAGCTGCCGTTCGCACAACTGCTATTTTAGGGGAAATACATTTCCCTTACAATAGTAAAAGTTACAATGTCCCGAACAGACAGAAATGGAATGTCCATCTGGAAAAATCTGGGAAGATGATATTTTTTTTAAATAATAAAATTTACCTCTAACGCAGGAAGCAACGTTTTTCAAACCCAAAACATAATATAGCTACAAAATAAAATGCGTGAATAACCCTAGATTACAAACAGATATACATCTATGTTATATGACTGTGTTTTGGTTTTTGTAAAACTTCTTTTATACCTGCTATCTGGTTACCTTGAATATCGGTGTGAGTTTTAGAGTTTACATCAAGAATCCAAAACAATTCTAAATTCTAAGGTATCATTGTTAGGTCACAACCATTAGACTGGATGGGTAGGATCTATTAACATGTATTTATGGCAGCATTTGATCTAACCAGTCCTCAGCCATCAAGTAAATGACAATATCATTGGACACAAAATGACCCTAGCATTATTTAGTTTTGTGAGTAAATGCTGATCAATGTTCAATATTTCAACCTATTATTTGTTGGTTTTCATGTAAATCTAAAACAAAATGTTATTTTTGGATGTTTGCAAAGTACTAAAGTTTAAGTCTTTGGATTGGTTTATGCAACAAATTTTAGTATTAGAACTAATTTTAGTCACAGTAATAAGCGTTCAGCATTTCAATTAATTTGTATTGTATAAGTCACATATCCAAAAAAAAAAACAAGGTGAAGTCTTATTACTAAAATTAAAGCAAATATCTAGTAGCTGCATTTTATATTTTGTATTTGCAAAAACTGTATTTAATACAATAATGACAAAAAATAAATGCATCTCAGTGCAAAGCTGATAATAAATAATTAGCGCAGCGATAAAAATTTAACTTCTGAATATTATATATGGTTTATTTTAATGAAATTAGAATGTTTATTGAAAGACAAAAAAAATTGAAAATAATTGAAAGAAATTATCCATTTTTTACTCTTAAAGATCTAATTAATAATTAATACAATTTTTGCAACTTTTTTTTCAATTTTACAGCCTTTCAACGTTGCTAAGACGATATTTATTCAATAACACAAATATATGTTTGACATTAAAACTGATGACAAAAAACGGTGAAAGGCAAAAAGTAAACAGCCATTCCTCCCTATATGCCCTTACCTGATCTGGGGCATATTCAATCACTAATTGCACCACTAATTTCACATGAATGATGGAAAGAGTAATGGCATGCCAGTATTTTAGATCGCAGTATCAATGCCAATTTTTTTACAAGGTACCCAATATGACATAATATTGCACTATAATCATCATATAAAAATATATATATATATATATATATATATATATATATATATATATATATATATATATATATATATATATATATATATATATATATATATATATATATATATATATATATATATATATATATATATATATATATATATATATATATATATATATATATATATATATATATATATATATATATATATATATATATATATATATATATATATATATATATATATATATATATATATATATATATATATATATATATATATATATATATATATATATATATATATATATATATATATATATATATATATATATATATATATATATATATATATATATATATATATATATATATATATATATATATATATATATATATATATATATATATATATATATATATATATATATATATATATATATATATATATATATATATATATATATATATATATATATATATATATATATATATATATATATATATATATATATATATATATATATATATATATATATATATATATATATATATATATATATATATATATATATATATATATATATATATATATATATATATATATATATATATATATATATATATATATATTATATATATATATATATATATATATATATATATATATATATATATATATATATATATATATATATATATATATATATATATATATATATATATATATATATATATATATATATATATATATATATATATATATATATATATATATATATATATATATATATATATATATATATATATATATATATATATATATATATATATATATATATATATATATATATATATATATATATATATATATATATATATATATATATATATATATATATATATATATATATATATATATATATATATATATATATATATATATATATATATATATATATATATATATATATATATATATATATATATATATATATATATATATATATATATATATATATATATATATATATATATATATATATATATATATATATATATATATATATATATATATATATATATATATATATATATATATATATATATATATATATATATATATATATATATATATATATATATATATATATATATATATATATATATATATATATATATATATATATATATATATATATATATATATATATATATATATATATATATATATATATATATATATTATATATATATATATATATATATATATAATATATAATATTATGTATATATATATAATGGAAAATTTTAATTTAGAAATACGTCGGAAAATACCTTATCTTTAGAAAGATTAAATCAAGATGGTCTCTGGATGTAAAATATATACCTAATTTTTTTAGGAGAGGCCGAGGCCTTGGATTAAATCTATTTTAGTGTGTTCATCTACTCTAGTAATTTTTGAAGAATATAAGTTTTTACTAAGATCTCAAATAAATATATCGGATAGAACTACTAGCAGGTAGGATTGCCCGAGAGATTGCGTTACCCACAGTAATGAGCATACATCTATTATATAATATCTGACCAGAATGAATTATATTTTGAGTCTTGCATCTAGTTTTGCAATGAATTATGAGCCCGACTGTACAAAGTTACATAAAACAGCAGGCCTATAGTTCTAAAGCTAGAAAAATGTAATAATTATTTTTTAATCCATAGAAAGATTTTAAAGCCTAAGCATTTAGGCTTATAAATACAACACAGTTATTATCTGTAGTTGCACTGTAAGATGTCACAAAAAAAAACTGATCCAATGATAAGTATAGCTTTGCAAATAGAAATAATATGTGTACAAAAATCCTATGCTTATAACATAATATGTATAAAAGTGCTAGTGTTATAATTATTGCTTAAATTCTATGAAAAGAAAAATTACAGTTTATCAACTTGCTCAAACAAGCTCAAGATATCAAGACGTAATGTAACTTTGGTATCAGTGTGTCGGTAGGCTAACGAAATTATGTCGACTTATGAATGCTGTCTACTTTTTACACCACGGAATGTCTTTTTATTTTGCACCACAAAGTTAATATGTAGGGCTGAAGCAAGTTTATACATAAGAAAACCTAAAATGACTTAAAAGAGGGATTGATCTATGTTTGGTACTCTTCTCTATACTTTTTTAAAATTAACTCTTTATATGTAGATCAAAACCGAGGCTAGATATCAATTACCTCCAAAATTACAATTACAAAATTAAGTATAAACAGAGAAAACGTCTCAAAACATGTCTAGATCAGACCAAAATAAACTAATTTTTTGTATTATTGTAAGTGTAGATACTACCACTGCAAGGCATATAATATATTGCCCAAATAATAAAGCAGAAAAAAAAATCATGATAAAAAAACCCAAACCAAACCTACAAATATAAATTCTACAAATAATAATTAAACTACTTAAAAATTCATTATATGTTTATGCTTCTACTTTTATTACTCTCTGTGATCATTAAAAGGTCTTCAAAACAGACTTTTGAAGTACCTAAATTCTTTTTATCTTCAGTTTAATCAGAAATTTTGTAAGAGAATTTAATTTTTCTTTACGCGTCAATCGCACGTATTTCATTTGACATAAAGGTTACTTACCTGTGTAAACAGATTTAGAGGTTGAAATAATCCTTTTTTCTTACATATTATGCAAGACACTACTATATTTAACTGTAACTAATAACACACAATAAAACTAAATACTAAAAACGATGAAAATGCTGGACAAACATGACAAAAACACCTAATAGACGCCGTCAAAACAAGACAACAATGCAAGTCAAAATGAGTCAGGACGCCGGCTACAGATGGCGTATTCATAAAATTAATTTTATTTTAAATTCATGGATAACATAATCGGTGAGAATGGTGTCTTTCTTTGGATAATGTGTTTAGATAACGACAGCTTGCAATCAGTGTCTACTCCGATTAATTTCGATTTCTTACCTTAGCGTGTATTGCCTAAATGTCTACTTTATTTTAACAGGCAAAAACAGGCACACTTGGTGGCCATGTTAAATTATTCCTTTAAACAAAGTTAATAGAAACGAAAAGATAAAAAAAGCTTTTTCGGTTTGTTTGTTAATAACTAAAGTCATTTTAATAAAAACAAGCAATATTAACATTCTTAAAAGCAGTATTTTTGTCAATATCTTCGTGAATTAAGCACAGTAATCACAAAATCTACTGTCAAGAGTAGCAAAACTATCAAACGGGCTTTCTACAGTTTAATGACTGATCGATTTTAAACGTAAACAATAGAATCTATCCTTTTTATATGTAGCTGATGTTCCGAGATTCTATCATTTTCATCTACTATTTTATTTTAACTTAAAAACACCTACTAAAACACGGCAACATCGCTGACCCTTAGACTCAAACACTATTATAGCAGTTGCAAATGTTTTGTATTTTGGAACTGGCTTAGTTTTTTATTGTGTGAGAATTCCATAAATATTTAATATGCAGTGAGGATTTTATAAATTTATACAAAATAATGAATAGGCAAACCCCAAAGACAAATAGCACCAGAAAACGAGGAATATAGTTTAGCTCTAGTGAAGAAAAACCCCAGTGTGAATGTAAGCACTCAAACATTTCACTACAAGTTTTATTTAGAGTCAGTGGTCACTTTCAGCATTTAAGTTTTCCAAATATATTTCCTATTGTGTGAATTACATACCTAGTGCAATAAATTATAATGCTTGGTGAGTTGATATTTTTTATTAATTTTTAGAATGTAATAAACTTAATTAGGGTTGTGCAATTAAAACATATAATCTCAGAAATTATTATTGCATAGTTTTATTGACAGGTTGTTTCTACTTTTTTATATGTGCCGATATTATCCTAACAACCCACTAACCTTTTTATTAAATAATTAAATTATAAATCACAAAAAATAATCGAAGTAAATTAATTGAATCTGAAC
The DNA here is from genome assembly GCA_030620095.1 of Kuschelorhynchus macadamiae. Lineage (NCBI taxonomy): Eukaryota > Metazoa > Arthropoda > Insecta > Coleoptera > Curculionidae > Kuschelorhynchus > Kuschelorhynchus macadamiae. The sequence continues at coordinate 294,755 of JAUTXW010005188.1, read as the reverse complement.
TGTCTGAAACCTACATGTTTTTTGTGTTTTTTTTTGCTGACAAAACACAGCTGATGAGATTGTATCCCGTAAAAGCGAATAGCAATGTTGCCATGTAGTCAAGAACATTATTTAAACCTTCACCAAAATTAAACATTTTAAACCGTAATATTTTTTTGAGGTTAATATCTGGAAAACCATTCAGAATTTTAAAGCATCCTTACTATCATAGGTTAAAATATTTGTAGTCAAACGCCAAACTAGAACTAGAGAAGTTTGCTTATTTATCAGAGGCACTATCTGAATTCAGGTAAAAAAAAATAAGGGAAAGCAGAAGAAATCTTTTGGTGTCTTTTAATTTATCTCCTTCCTAATACGAATATAGGAAAATTGGAATTTTAGAGTGCAGTCGAATAACAAACAAAAATGACCAAATTCTGGAATTTACCTACACCCTATATAAGTTGAATTTTATTTATACATAAATTAGCTACTAATTAGCTACTGACATATTTGAACGCATAGCAAATGTTTAAAAGGTTGCTGCATAAAATATGGAAAACAGTTCAAATTTTTAAAAACCTGTATGTCAAAACTAGTGGCCAGGCCATCAAAGCCTATTGATTAGGAGATCGAGAACTACAACATATAAGTTTTTCAGAGAAATTCACTGAAAGCCAATTCTCATAAGAACTGTGTCGGGTCCTTTATATCTTTAGAGAATATTTGTATTTCTTAGAGTTTTCAACTAAAATGCTGCCTTATTTCATTTTAAACCTAAACATATAATTTTATATATTTATTTAGCATTTATAAAGACTATTATAAACAAACGGATACATTTTTATAAAATAAATGTTACTTATTTGTATAAAATGGGCAAGTAAATAAAATCATATAAAGCAATCCTTTTATAAGCGCGTATTAAACCGTGTCTTATAAAACTAATACTTTAATATTGCATTTACTATTGCCATTATTCTTGTTTTCCATGCTGATGATACTTTTTCAACTAACCTGGTTGGTTCATAATCCTGTCTCTTGAACCTTTGCAAATTTCCTTTTCTATATTGGTCATATTCTGGCAGATTGGTCCTTCCACTGTATTGGTCATATCTAGCATTGTCTTGGTCATATTTGTCCTTGGTAAAAGGTATTTGGTTACCAAAATTATCAAATTCTGGTTTCCTTTGATTATCATTAGATGATCTTGTGCCACGTCTTGAATATCTGTATAATATAAACTGTTAGAAAACATTTTTAAAAAGCTATAGAGGATAAAAAAAAACATAAATGTATGGACCGTGTCAAATTGGAATTACTATTCGACATTACACGAGATCAAAACACCAAATCTATGCAAACAAAGGCTCTAATGTTTTTAATTCTCACTGCATTACAGTATACTTGTTTGCTTTATCATTTTTAATACTCAATTATCTTTAGTCGGGGTATTCTAATAAAAGTTTTGACAGCTGAAAAAACAACAGGTTTTGTGAAAAATAAAAATGAACGGATATATTAATTTCGGGGCATATTTCCATTATTAGCAACAGAAATGACAAGTTTTAAATATCTCCACCCAATGTCAATTGCATTTACAATTTAAATTGCAATAGCATTCAAAAAGTTCAATCAGCAAATCGGTTTCCTAGATAAAAATCTAAGAGACAGTGATATTTATACACATTTTTCAATTGTGTAGATGCTACAGATATAAATGAAAGGATAATTAATAAAAATCCAGAATTTGTAGGGTTTATGCAATTTTGGTGGTGGTATTCGATTCATTGTAAAACTACACATTTTTAATTACTACTTCAAACTCATATATAAATATATGATGAGTTAGAAAATGTGTTTAAAGTACGAAACAGGGTTTACTTATAATTACTATTATGGTCTTAAGCGGGTAATTACGTAGACAAATTTAATGTATAAAAGATACGATTTATTACCACAAAAATATACTGATATGGGGATCAGAAAGATGTTAACTAACTATATCGTAATTTTTATAAGGTAGAACTTTTTTGAGTTACTTGTAGTGAACAAATGAACATTAAAATTACATTCATAGGCGTAGATATGGGTTGAATTTTTAGTTTTTTTTTAAGAAAAAATTATACACCACTGACTTTTTGTCCATAAGATAATTGTAAACTTCAAGCAACAAGAGAAAATCGATTCGAACCTCGATATTAATAACAAATAAGGTAAAGATATTTTATTATTTTTTGTTACAAAAAAAACTATCTTTGGGGTAAGTGAACGAAAAGGACCATTTAAAATGTATTTTTTTAAAAAAGATCTCTTAAAACTCTTATAATGAGGAGTTTTCGCACTGAAAGGAAGCAAAAATATTGAAATCTTTTTGTTTTCTTTTAATAGAAAAAAATGGCTCATCCAATGATTTTTATGTAAAATTTCGATTATATATAAAAAAATTGTAAAAAGTAAGAAGACTTATTGTTTACAAGACCCGAATTTAAAGAGGAAAGTTTCCAGAAATGTTGCCTAATATTTCAAAGGAAAGTTTCTTAAACTTTCTAAAAGAGTTATAGCAAAGTTTCCAACAATTGTCAGCAAGTTGGAATTTTGTTCATCGCTACATTCACATTTAGCTTATTGTAAACTAGCAGTTACTCATTTCTGCAGGCGCCTTCTAAGATGGTATCTATATACATTTCATATTTCTCATAAATAATTACTTAACTTTTTTGATATTTGGAAAAAAATTACTTTTGGAACGGATTCTACCTCTGTGTGAAGAAATCACACATCAATATAAACTTTTTGTCTTAAAGTAAGTAAATACAGTGTTTTTCTACATAATTGCCTTATTAACACCATGTATTATTAAATTTAAGAATCCTTTACAAGCATTTCCCAACTCACCTTGTATACCGGGTGACAACGAAATTACTAACAGATCTGTAATTGACAAGCGCTGTCAATTTCAAATTCGATCTATGAAACTAATCAAAATCTAAATCTCCAAACAATTTTAAACATTTTTCATCTATTGTACATTATTCCCATACCAAATACTTTTTGAGGCATTTCCATTTAAACTATGCCATTACATTTTTATAATTTAGACTCATAAACGATGAATATTACATTTCTGATCTAAGCTAGCTGTGAACAAATAAACGACACAGCTGCCATTCTTGCTTTTACCTTGTACATTTTAAGATACTTATGGGAACAATTTTTATTATGTTTCGTTCAACACTGATTTCGGAATAAGTCTGTTGAATTGTAAACCACAAAAACAAAACAAAAAAAGGGGATCATCGTGGCACATACAAATTATGTTTTAAAATTCTTCTAAAACACTTTCTATTTGTCTTGGAGCTATTTCCTCTATGGCCCTTGAATTCCGATTAATAAGATCTGGCTTTCAAAGCGAACAATTTGAATATAAGAACTACAATCATGTCTTTTTTGTGTTGTTTGAAAGCCACCTTAGATCAGAAATGGTATATTTGTCGTTGATCAATGGTATATTTGTCCTTAATTATTCTAAATTATAAAAATGCAACCGCACAGTTAAATGGAAATATCTAAAAAAATATTTGGTATTTTTAAATAGTTTCACAGGTCGTCCCATTAAAATAAAATGATAAAATATCGTTTGAAACTGATATTTCGGTATGTTTCTGCGTAAACCGAAAGTATACTGTCATATTAAATAAATTTAATTACATAATATGCTTTAGACATGTTGAGAGCAAATATAAATTGTGTGAATAAAATATCCACACAATCCATAATCCTGACGAAAAATGCATAAAATATTATATTTCAGTGAAAACAAAACTAATTTTACAAACCAAAATTAACTTAAAAAAGTAAGATAGTTTGTGAAAAAAAAAACTAAAAAATACTCTCACTTTTCAGCAAACTCCTTTAAAAATTGTTGATATTTTTCTCTCTTATCATAAGGTACTGCCGACGAAACCACAATCGCATCGGATGGAACTATTCCCCAATGACAATTTTGATACTGAGATAATGGCATTCTTGATCCGTCCTTACACAACAATTCAAACTGATCCAGTCGCACTCCGCCTTAAATAAGAAAATAATACTTGTATTTATTTAGTATACCTAATATAATAACTAAATCCATTTTGCAATCAATCTCTCACTTTTTTGAGAACATGTGCACTAATGTTGGTTGGTGTTGGAATCATAACGCTGCAAGTAGACATGCATCTGAGTAACAATTCTAAAATCAGGCTCTCAAGTTTATATTTTAAGTGAAATTACCCTTTTTCGAAAAAGTGCAATTACCCCAATATAAATAATTAGCAGTTCTTAAAATTTACAGATTCAAGCAAAAAGTAGTATCTTAATTAATTTTCTATAGTCGCTTTTGGATTTTTGTAGCCTTCGCATTAGTAACTTGCATTGGAAAAAATTTGATGATAACATGCAAGTATTAATGTATTTTCTAAGTTTGCTTTTGGATTTCTGTGAACTAAATATGGCCAAAATCAAAAAGTGTGACGTTTTCAGAACTCTAAATACCTTAAAACCCAGGACGTTTGGCTTGCTATTGGAATTCAATCGAAACGCCTCCAAATCAAATTTTATATAAATCCATCTTTTCACGTTTTACCAAAAACGTATACTACTTACCAAATTTACTGGTTTTTAGTAGGTCTGGAATTGTGGTATGTTTGAGGAAAGCAATTTCTCCTATGTCCAAGAGACACCTGCAACATGAACAAACTTAATTATTTGAAACTAACGTTATTCTCATTTGATTTTCTTTAATATACAAATACAAATAAGATGCGTTAGAACACCCCAATATTTTTAATGGTGCCTTGTATATTTTTTGCAGCCTTTTTCGCCTTTAAATTACCTTTGTAAAGATGTGTCGCATATTAAACTTTATTTTCAAGATGACGATATACCAGCCATTTTTGACAAATCAGGATAGTTTTTATTTAAAATATAAATTCAAAATAAAGGTTAACATTTGATACATCTTTAAAAATGTAATTTTACGGCAAAAATGACTGTGAAAAAACATACAAGGTGCCGTTAAAAATGTTGGAGTAAATTACTCATTCGGTAAAACGAGAAGTGAAAAAAATTCTATTACTATCCCATACGACTATTTAAAACAAGAGGCAATATTGAGAGGCAGCCTGTTACATATTTCTTGTGCCACCCGGTATTGGCAAATTTAGCAAAAAAAAAAGCAACTTGTATTTTTAAAAATAAAATTAGAGAGAAAATAAAAAAAACCCGTTTCGAGAAAATGTTCAGTATTCTTTAAAACTTTAATAAAAACTTTTAAATTTAAATTCGTTTTTATGCTACAGGGTGTTAAAATATACGTACATGATTTTTAATATCGCTAGGTTTTTAACAATTTCCAATGGTGTTTATAATATAATAGACTGAAGACATAACTGAAACCGTCGTGAAATTTCTGACTGTGAACTACATAACTGATAAAAACGTATATTGCTGACACTATAATCGACGAAACTATAACAATTACGTCAGCGCAATATTTCAAATAAAGTACCCCAAGTCAGAATTAGTAATGTTGTATCATCGAGGGGCACCGTTTCGCAGAAGGTTCCACAGAGGAGCATTTTGGGGTCATTATTGTTTACTACCTATCTTCACCAGCAATTTTGTTTCTTGATTTTTGTTAGTACCACATGTATGCCAATGACACCAAGCTGTATTATGCATTCCATCCTAATTATATACAGACGGTCACTCGTAATATAAACCATGATCTAAGCAAGCTACTAAATATATCGGAACAGTATCATCTAAAATTAAACCCTGAAAAAGCTGATGCTGGCAGCAAGACCTGTAAAGATGTTGCCAGGCTATAATGAATATTACTATAGGTAACTCATATTTCCGAAAACTGTAAGAATTTGATCCTGACCTTCGCTTTAAACAGCACAGCACCAGCATTCTTAAAAAGGCTTATTTTCACTTAAACTTATCTACCAACATAGAACTTCTCTTTCTACCATAATAAAAAAACCTTTGCGACAGTCTTCTGCTAACACATTTCAACTATTAGATGTTTATTTATATAGTGTTGACATCAGGAGAGTACAAAAGGTTCAAAATTCGTGTCTTGGGCTGATAATGGCATAAGACGACCAAATCCTGTCTCATTTAAGGGAGAACTGCACGCAAAAAGTGAAGAACCAGCGACAAGGTCTAGTCAAGTTCAAAGTAAGATGAAAAGGTACCCACTTATTAGAGAAACCTCCTGCACGTCCGACCTCAAAAAAATGTGTTATGTATGTAATTGAAATTACATTTCGTTTAATAATTCAAAAGGGTTCACGCGCTGCAGAAATACAAAGACATGAGTACGATTTACCATTTCAAATTTTGCAGTTACGTAGACAAAGGATCAATGCAAGGCGGTAAAGAGCCATTTTGTGGAAAAAAAATTATATTCGACGGCATTTGCGTCAAAAAGTGGTCAAAATATGGTCGAAAATATGGTCGAAAATGGACAAATCTACTTCTATTTTATAATTCTAGATTCGATTTTTTCATAAAAATTCGCATTTAGCGCCCAACTATACATATTTCCCTATTAAAATCACATTGAAGCTAATACATATCTCTTCTAGTTTTAATATAATATTGCAGCGGCGGAAAGCTTGCAAATGATCCATAATACTGCGTGCAGTTCCCCCTTAAGATTGTTATTAAACAATTTTTTTCTCCAAAATTATTAAAAAACAAAAACTGTCATATCTGCATGACAAAATCAAATTACGAACGAATGTCCATAACCTTAATCTTAAATTTAAAAATTCTGTTACCATTCTAAGATGCAAAATCTATCTGTAGACGGTCCCTTTTTTATAATGAATGAATTGAAATGTCTGAAATCGATGATTAAGGATAAGTACAAAAATAAATGGTATAATTGGTTCCAATGTAAAAGTTGTAACTTTTAGTATGAGTTTATTTTATAGTTAATTCTGTCATGTGATAATACTAAGGTATTATATTTTAATGCAGAATAGTTCAGGCCGACATTGTAAAGTACACTTTCTTGTTCTGCAATTGTTATATTTTAATTTTAACCTAAGACGTATATCTAAATAATATTTTTTGTCAACAGCCTATGGGGAAGAATTGCTGGAAATTACCTACCATTGTGAATTTATTTACTTTCTTTGTTTTGTTATCTTACATTTTTGTGTACTCCGTTTTCTATACTTGTTATTGGGTAAATAAATGTATTATTATTATTATATAACACTTCCTATAACCTCAATTGTCAAATCTGTTTGTAATATACACGGAGATTTTTTTAAAATAATTTCTTCGGTTATATTTTTCTATTTGATTGTTAATTTTAACTGCCTATTTAGGTAGTCCTGAAAAACTACGTTTAGATAACTGAGGGATCTTAAGCGGTTCGCTTATGTGAGACACTTAATCACTTAAATAAAATTTTAAAGAAGTATTCGGGGTGACCTCACAGTGAGCAGACTGAAAAAAAAAAACGAAAATGGGAGAATACATACATACAATAAGTGCAACTTTTCAAATCAATTTAATTTTTAACATTTTGTTTTGGTTATTTTTTTGTTATAAGGTGAGTGGCTTGTCAGGAAAACTCAGCAATTAACTCACGTTTTTATAGCCTATACGTCAGTTCAGTTGTTTTCAGCCTTTGAGAAGCTGTAAACCTAAACAGCTTGACCTAGGGTACATTCATATCTTAGTTTTTATCGTATTTATTATGACATTAACAGAATTCTATCCTCAGCAGGAAGGCCTAGGCTCACACCCAAACCTGGGTCCCCTCAGGGATTTTTTAAGAAGAGTTACATTAATTTTATTGCTTTATTAAACACATTCAAAAATGAACGTGAATAGGAAAATATAAAATAAACCAAAACAACATCTATTTTTTTATCTAAGCAGGTAAAAAAGCTAAAAAAATTAAATGTTCTAGATTTTCTTAAATAAAATATATAGGACCTAGGCCAAGTCTTTTGGAAAAATAGGCCCAGCAAGCAGTAAGTAAAAAAAAATCTTGTGTTAATTGGAAAGTTACACCACAAAAACTAAGGTAGAAATGTGCAATTCCTTTTGTCCTAAATTAAACCATTTCGATTTATAACATTGTCAATGTCTGAAATTAATAATTTTCAGCTATTAATATATCGAAAACAATTGAACTTAAGTATGGGACATGCTACGTGAAATATATTTAGAATCCTAAGGCGAATCCAAAATTTCAAAAACAAAAAAGGTTAAAAAATAAAACTGATCCGTGCCTTGCATTTTAAGATACTCTGTGCAATCGATTTTTGTTTTCCTTATTAATTTTTGAGATTTCCTATAAGGTGGTCTCTCCCCATGAATAAGCCTAAATATATAAATGGCACATATATTTATTACCATACTAGTGAAATTTTATTTGCAATGAACTCAGTATTTTCTTTTTATAACAACGACGTCCAAATTCTAATGTAGAATTTTTTATTGCACGTTTGTGTTTATAACAGTTGAAGTAAATGTAGTTACAAAAGGGCTGGAAAACTTTGAGGTTGATCTTTGAAACTAAACTGGGTATAAATCGTACTACAACTACGAAAAGAACCATTTAAAACTGCATATACTTTATAAGGTGTAAAGAGATGTTTGGCTAAAGTTTAAACAATTAACTGATTACTAAATCAAAACAGTATGAGATATTTGTATTTGTAAAATACATGAACCAGAAAAACTACCTAAAAGCTCCATCATAACCAGCATAAGGATCAGCATCTGTACACCGTCTTCCTGGAATTTCTCCTACACATAATTGACACAACTTGTCTGAATTATCCCCAATGGGGTTATATCTATCAGTTAAACAATTTACAGCACATGACGGTCCAAAAAATTTGCTTGCTGTTTTCACATGATTATTGCAGTCAACGATATCCATTATTCCTTCTTTTACTAGCTAAAAAAAATATAATTATAAGATTGAGACAGGAAAAAAAATTGATACTTATTCTTTAACTTCAATCTTGATCTCAGATCAAAGAGATCACAAAAAAATATTAAAATTTATATATTTTTTTTGTTCTTGATTTAAATTTATCCCTTCACGAACTAATTATTGCCTTTATTATGTTAAATATCAAGATTTAGTCAACATTGCCATGGAAGATGAAGGTCATATTAACAAAATATCATAGTAAAAACTTACAAGAATGATTCAAAAAAATAACACAAACATCTAAACCAACGTTGCTAAAAACTAGATTTTAAAATATACAATGTCAAAACGAAAGTCTAGATTACATGTCACTGCTTTAATGGAAGACACATGGCTTATCTACCGGAAATATACTTTTGAAATAATTGAATTTGAAGTTTCTTGTTTAGATGAATAGTTCCGCCGTAGTCATTTAATAGGAAGGAGACCTATCTAGAAATAATTATAGGCACCTAAAACATTTATTTATGCGAAAAATAGAAATGTTACGTAGGCCCATCATCCACTTGTGTCTTCAATTTTGAAAAGAATACAAAAATAAATAGGAATTAACACATCCTATTCACTATTTCCATCCTGAAATGCTGGTAGTCTTTGTAGATATTTAAGGGTATATTTTCTTCACTCTAACTATCTGATTTCTCTATGTTTGTGGATTATCCATTTTTCTACAAACGTCAAAACAAAAAGACTTCCGGTCGTTGTGCAATGCAAAACCCTCATTCTTTGTGATCCTACCAACCTGTTCATAAAAAGAAACCGGGGGAAGGGCAGTTCCTTTTCCACGAAAATTTCCAATAGGTTGAAATCGATCATTTTAATTTTATGTTGTTATTGCAAATATTTTATACTTTACAGATCGCAAAATCCTCCTGGATTTTTTTATATAAATTTTCCGCCCTTGATTCTTATAATATAGAGATATTTACATAATTTTTAATTTGAGGAAACCAAAACTTTCCTTTAGCTTGTCTCAAGTTTTTGTTAGTGCGGGGTGTCCTAAACTATTATGACATTTTTTAATTATTTTGATTTATTGCAACTACCCATATAATATGATTTGCTTGTTTTTTGAACCATCCGTCATCTCAAATCTCAAAATAGTGTTATTATTTTTCTATCTTCACGTTCTGGTTCTCTGTACGATGCATAAAAAATATCCCTCATCAAATGTATTAAACAAAATTTGACATGTTGCTATCAGCACAATTATTCTATTTGGTTTCTCTTACTGGATTTCTGCTTAGTGCATCCATAAAATATGATCTAAGAATTATTTAAAATTTAGAGTCTAGAAGCTTAAGACACCAACGCCTATTCTTCTAAAGGGGGTTAATTCGTACTGCATTGCAATCAATGTAACAAGCATAAATCATCACTTTATCTTAAAGAGAAATCAAATTTTTATCTTTTTAATTTTCTGAAAGCTTAACTACGACCATCTTACATTCGACGTTAAAAGTGCAATATAAGACTGGTGGACGAGAGATAGAAATTGGTCATGTGTCAGTATTTTTTCTACTGAAATTTATTTATAAAAATATTTATTTGAAAGACGGAGTTTTCGGGTCTCTGTTCCTGTATATCATAGCTCCGCTAAAGAACAAGCCGACGCAAGTTATGTTTTATATCCATTTTTTGGATTTGTGCCGTTTAGGTTATCGCAATCTTAATGATCTAAATTAGTTCTGCATGGAAGAAAAATGATGTCGAAGTTCATCTACCTGAAAAATAAGCCATAACATCAGGTAAAAGATGCCATTTTATGTGCAGGCATACTAACACTAGGTTTTTTTGTTTCAGGCTTTTACCTTTCTTTAAAAAAATTGTTGACTTCTGAAGATTTTTACGTTACTTTTTAGATTTTTCATTAGTACCTTTGAAACAAATGTATTGCTTTGAAGTTTTAAAGCAACATTCGATTTTAATTATCAAGTAATTTAATGGTAAATTGTTACTATATCTATGAATACTGACGAGTCTGTAGTACATAGTCCGTCTAAATGAGTTGTTAGGATTTTCCGGAGAAGATGGTAGTTCTTGGATGTTTAAGAGAGGGTGGGATAATTTTTCTTATACCATGTTGATTAGCTATTCTCCTGGACGTTTTTTTTTTGTTTTAGGACTTCCGTTGGTTTGGCCGCTGATGTTCGATGCATTTGTCCAGATCTTCAGAAATTGCAACTTAAGATGAGTATTTTTTGATAAATATTTGTAAAGTTCTGCAATCTTATATTTTTGGAATTTAGTTAGTGATGCACATACAAAGTATTTTCACAAGCCAAAATTTAAAAAATATATATTCAAAATAAATCATACAATACTATTATAAAAAATGAGTCAACCTTAAAACGTAACATCTAACAAGTAGCTCCACTTAAATCGGTACATTCGGGAGAATCGACGATATTTATATGATTTCGTGGTGGAAGTTTATACTGCCGCACAGTTGACATTAAGACCGATCCCTCTCCTTTGCTGTCGCCTGTTTCTTGTTTACTGTTAACCATTGGTGCTTAATATTGTTTGCAGCTATTAAAATTAATTTCATAACCTATCTCTAATTGAAGACGGGCAAGGACCGGCGTGGTTTGTTCTTAACGCTTAATTTATGTTATTCATTCTTACCGATATCCTCCTATTTGTTTGTCCTATATCTTATCTTGTCTCTGGGATTTCTCAGCAAGGATTCTATTGTTCTTAATGGTTTGTAGGGTGTAGAGATATTGTGTTTTCGGAGAAGTCTTCCCGTGCGATCTGTAGTTCCTTAAAGTACGATTAATTTTCAGATGTTTTTTTGCCATTTTTTGTTTGGCCTCTCCGTTGCTGTTCTAGAGCTTTCAAATAGTGTGTAGCCATTTTGTTTTAATGTCGTAATTTTCTCGATTTTTTTCTGGTTTGTTAGAACTGTGTTGGCGAATGGATCTCGAAATCAGTGTGTTGGCTATTGCTTGTATTTCTAACCGATGGTGGTGTGTTGAGGCATTTAGGTATCTATCTGTGTGTGTGTCTGTGGGCTTCCTGTATAGTGTGCAGTTTAGATGTTCTTCATGAGATTCATCCTTGATAAGCACGTCTTAGAAAGGCAACTTGTTATTTTGTTCTATATATAAGATAAACTCGGTCTTGGGATGAATGGATTTTAAACAGTTTAAAACTTTGAGAAGTTCGTAATTGCCAAGACCATATGACGAGTACGTCATCAACGTATCGAACAGCTTGGCTCAATAGATGAGCCTCGTCGATCCGTATGATAAGACACCTGGAATAACGAGGTAAGAAAAGTGTTAGGTGTTTTTGAATATGACAAACCTTTTTACCTTTGAAGGCAATTTCAAACATATTGTATGGCAAAGTCGGTACTGATGGAAGAGAGGAACGGAAAGAAAAAAAGCATGTCTATTTACACCTATAAAATGATTTTTTTTAGAGGACCATAGATATAATTAACAATAGAAATGTGAGATTAGCCAATTATAAATTTGCACATTTTACCATTTTTGCCTCAAATCCGCTGTTTTTAAGAAAAAATGACGCCATTTTTGTTACAAGGTAGTAAATAAGAAACTGGTAAAAACGTTCAGAGATATTGACTAAAGCTTCAAAATATCAAAACATAACAAAGAAAAACCGTTCTTTAAGAAAATACACCTTGTTAAAAAATTTAATTTTACGTTATTTTCTTTACCACCCCGTACAACAGTAAATTAATTAATTTAGAGTCCAAAGAGTTTATTCAAAAAGTTAAGAAATGTCAGAACGACTGACATGTGAATAACGTGTCAAAAAACCTTCTGTCATTTATTTTGGCGAGCAGTTTATCACCACAGTCGACGGCAAATCACAATCATGGGCATCCAATTACTTTAAATAACAAGTCAGTCAACTTAAATGTTTTGATAGTTCCAAGCATTTGTCAAACTCTTATACTGGCTGTAAAATTTTTTCAGAAATTTAATATTAAACTAGATTTTAAAGAAAATAAATACTCCAAACAGTCCCTAATCGGTTAAAAATTATGTAAAAGAACGTTTTGGAAAAATATCCATTCAAACTAAAAATGATTTATCTAATGAACAAAAATTAAAATTACAATAAATCTGAAATAAACTTAGTGAATTATTTTCAGATTCTTTTGGCAGTACTGCAGTAGCAGTAATTTAATTGAGCATAAAATAGAAATAACTTGTAAAGATCATTTCCGCAAAAGACCTATTTGTTATCACCCTACATGCAAAAATATACGCCCTTTAAATAGTCCATATTCATGTAATGTTCTTTTAGTTAAAAAAGACTCTAGAGAGCAAAAATTATGTCTAGACGCCTGAATTTTGAATTCTTACAATGTCAAAAACAATTATAGATTCTTGTGAAAAAACAGCTTTTGCTGTTTTTTCACAAGGTTGCTTTGAATTTGTTCGAATGCCTTTTGGGTTATGTAATATTGTTCAAACTATGCAAAGACTTATGGACAAACTTTTTGATCTTTCATTAAAGAAAAACATTTTTGCCTAATTAGATGATTTGGTGGTAAGTTCTAGTATTTTTCAGTCATTTAGAAATTCTAAATAAAGTTTATAATACCTTGCGGGTTTAACAAATAATACTGAAAAATGTAAATATCCTAAACCTAAAGATGTTACTGGTATAAAACGTTTATAGATATGCCTGGAAGTTTCAATTCAGAACGATACAAGTTCACATTCAGTCGGAACACTACTGACTCAAATTAAAGGTGATGATGAGTATGTATAGGTCTACAATATCTTAGATTTATATAAAAGGAGGCCTTAATTTATTACAAATTATTATTCTTTACAAGGGCTTTATAATTTAGAAAAACCCTATGGATGCACTTTGTAGATGGTCAATTTTGTTATTACAATTTGATTTTCAACTTTTTGATAGACCTGGAAAAAGTAATTATAAGGTTAATTTTAACTCTAGATAGTACTCAAATTATTCCTGATAAATGTTATTCGAGAATTTTATTTAAAATTAAAAAATATTTTGATAAATATAATTTTTTTCCAGTTAAAAAAGGCATATTATATAAGCATTTTCAAGCTAATCATAATTTAAATATTAATTCAAACGTATAGACAATTGTAGTATTTTTGAAGGATATCATGATAATCCCTTATCAGCTCATTTTGGATTTATGAAAAAAATGTTGAAGAATACTAGAGGTAGTGTACTGGTACTTGGTTTTCCAAAATTAAAAAATGGCTTTTGTTGTTTGTTGTTTATCGATTAGTTTAGGTTTACTAAATTTACTTTTATAAAAAAAAACTTTCTAGAACAATTTACTTATACTTATTTGGCGTATTATTTTCGGACTTCACATTTTCCGTAAACTTGTATGGATTTATTGGACACTCCAACGATGTGTCAGTTGAACGTCACCGATGAGCTGTTTTTGACAGGCGTAGGACAAACAAATCAAATTTTTACGTGGGAGTTTATGAGAGTCTTGTTATTTATTTCTATTTTTTTACCTTAAAATGCCTTCTTTTTGTTGTATTGCAAATTGTGAATGTAGAGGAACAAAACACAATGTTACTTTTATTTGTGAGTTTCAAAAATTTTCAATCTTAGATATGAAAACGGTTGAATGAACTGTCGTCGATGTGGTTGAAGTGGATTACTGCAATAAGAATAGGATTTACGTGCTACTAAATTAAATTATACCCAAATGTGTGCAAAACATTTCATATTAATTATTTATTAAAAAACTAAAATTATTCTAGCTAGTTAACAATTATTATGATTCTCAATCGAGACTGATTAAAAATCTAATCTTTGTTTGAAAAAGTTATATTATATTTTGTACAGTTACATATTTTAATGCTGTATTACTCTTTTGTGTTTTAGGGGACTTAAATAATTGTCAGTATTTGTATGTACCATTTTGAAAGAGATTTTTTTTAATAATCTTAACCTTTATGTAACTCTGTAATTAGTCTTTTGTTTGGGAAAGTAAGGTAATCCTTCCTAACAGACTCATAGTTCTTGAATTCATTATACGAGTAATAAATATTTTTTTATATTCTATCTTAAACTTAATGAATTCATCGTATGTGGAAGCTGGAAGTTTATATACTTTAGGAACTAAATATTGTTTGTTTTTTATATTGCTATTATTGTAGCACGAGTGTGATCTACAGTTTTTACAATTTTTTTTAATGTATAATAAATTAAGCTACGTTAACCATATACAGGGTTATTAGTTACTTAATATTAAGATTTGCCAAAAGTGTCTCTCGGCAAAATCTATGACCGAATAAAGAAACATCTTGTTATGCATTCAGGACAGAACTTCTTAAATTATGAAGGGTTGAAATTCCAGACTCAGGATTACAAGTAGGATAAAGGATTGGACACTATTCAAAATTTTGAGTTTTTCGATAACTTCTTAAAAAAATAAGATGGTAACAAAATGTAACTATTTTTTTAGGGGCTCACTCCATGGTATAATCCTGTCCTAGAGTGCAAGTGTATAATTTTTTCTAGTCATAAATAACTTTAAGTCTAGTAAAGGGTGAAGGTTTCATTATGCTGATAAAAATTGAGTTCCTTTACACTCGTCATCAGGTTTATTGTAAAGACAACTTTTTATTCATATTCTATTCACTCTGAAAATGTTATATATTGTTCACTCTGACATGCATGACAATTTATTTAAATAAAAACATGTTTGTTATATATATATATATATATATATATATATATATATATATATATATATATATGTTTTATTTATAAAAAAAAATATATGTACTGGGTCCAGTATAAAATATTAAACACAGATGGAACTAAGTTTAACTTGGTCATACATAATTTAAATTAAACCACTGGGTAACTAACAATGTCCATATTTGTCACTGGGGGAAAGTCTTTTGGATCCACACTACAAAAGGATATAATTTTTAATTATAAAAATATTTTGTTTGCACCGTTCGGCTACTTGTCATAACTAAGTTCAAAGCAAACAAACAATTGTAAAAATGGTCCTGTATAAAAAAACGCTCTAAATATTTATAAAATTACTTGAAATTTGCTTTTAAATTATCACGGACTCATATGGAACAAAACAATGTTTGTCCGACGCCAGCCTAATTGACAGCAGTCAGCTGTTTTGTTGGACCGCCTAATTAAAATCTGCCTGGGCCCATAACCTATTGTTATATTCAAATCTTTGACTTTTTATTGGCAAACTATAAAAAAACACTGACACAATATATATATATATATATATATATATATATATATATAGTTATATATAGTTATAAAAGAATAACCACGAACATCTTTTGGCCAGGTGAAGGATACTGGGTTGTACAGGGCTAGTAGTTTATTCAAAAATATATATGTGTATATATATTCAAATTCAAATTTATTTCATAACAGAATTAATTATAACATTTTGTAACAATCTATTATTTAATTAAATATCCAGGAACTATCGACTTGCACCTAGGTGAGTTTATACCCGTACGTGCATAAATTTCAGGTTAATTTATATTATTTCTTTACAATAAAATTCTACTTCAAGATACTAAATATAACAATATAAATAAAATAAAAAATAACAATAACGATAGATATAATACTATTGAAAAAAAAACTGAACTTATTAATATTATTGAAAATAAAGTTTGTTTAATTGTTTAATATTTACAATTTCCTTAATTCCGTTTGGAATGACATTATAAAATTTAGGAGCCATATAATATATGAATCGATGAATAACATTCCTGTTTGCATTCGGCATTGTCAAAAGTTTATTTGTTCTACTTCTAGTTTCATATGTATGGTTATTATATGATTTTAAATTTGCGTTCCTATGAATATAGACACACGTAAACAATATGTACAGGGTGTCCCATTTTCGTAGGTTTTACGGGGTTTCCAGCTTATGAGTAGAGATAGAGAGATGCGGTTTTCGCGACACCGTGCTACTTTTCGATGAAACTAAAGAGGCCGCAAACAGATTTGCCCTAACCATTTTAGTTTCCGTGCTACAGGGTGATTTTGAAAATTTGTCATTTTCGGACACCCCCTGTAACTCAGCTATCGTAAAATATATTTAAAATGTTTCAACTGGTATTTATAGATTTTTTCACGTAGAATTCAGTGGCATACTCAGATTTTTGCTGAGAGTCATAGTTTTTGACATATTGGCATAACCTACTATTTTTTAAATGGGAGACCCTATATATTATTTTTTCATCTTATTCTTCGTGTCGAGAGCTTTTCAAAAACATACCATAAGTCATATTTATTTTCATAAATAACATGAAAAAATGCATTTTTCTTTAAACGGATTTATGGCATAGCAGATCAATCGAAATAAGAGAAGGTGGCTGTGGTAGCCATGGCAACGCCAACAAAAATATGATCAGGCAGCCATTACTGCTGTCATTTTTGGCATTATTGCGTTTAAATTTTTCTTGACGTCTATTATAATTATTGTTTTTAATATGGCTCAGAATCAAAAATTTGAATATTTTGAGAAATATGATATGAACGCGTGTTTTATATTGTCTAATGAAGATGCAGATCAGGCGGCAGAGCTTTATCTGGTACAGGTTAGTTCTTTTTTATCTTCCTGCATTTTGACTTTATTGGTTCGCTTTATTTTATCTTAGATATCGCGAGAGAAGACAACCAGAAAAAAGAATTTTTCAAAAAATTAAAAATAATCTTTGCCAATATGGATCTTTTAACAAGCCTCGATCGCGAACTTACAATAAAGACAACGAAGAATCTGAGGTCAACGTTTTAGCCCTCGTTCAGACAGCTCCTGAAACATCTTGCAGGAAAATAGACGAAGAGGCGGGTGTACCGAAAACCAAAGTGCAGAAAATTTTGAAAAAGCACAAATTCAAACCCTATAAATACAAACTTGTGCATCATCTGCATCCTGGTGATGCAGAGCGCAGATTGGAGTTCTGCAATTGGTTTATAAATATGAAGGCAGAAGATATCGATTTTGAAAAAAAGATTATTTGGTCAGACGAGGCACATTTTACTAGTTCAGGGATTTTAAATAGACACAACACGCGATTTTGGAGCAAGAAAACAACCATGTTATTTTTCCTAGGGAGCGTCAGGGCAGATTTGGATTCAATGTCTCCTGTTTTATTTTCAACCGAAAAATAGTTTACCAAATATATGAAGGAAATCTGAATTCGATTGGTTACGTGCGAATCCTAGAAGACGCATTAGGAATTTTGGATGATGTTCCCTTGGCTCAACTAAATAGGATTTATTTCCAGCAAGACGGAGCTCCAGCCCACAATGCCAGAATAAGTCAAAACTGGCTTAACGACCATTTTCCTGGAAGATGGATAGGAACACACGGACCTGTTCGATGGCCACCACGATCCCCTGACCTCTCAGTTTTAGATTTCTTTTTGTGGGGTTATTTAGAAAACAAGGTTTATGTAAGGCGATACGAAAACTTAGAACAACTAAGAATGGCCACCGAAAACGCTTTTGCAGAGTTACAAAGACAGTCATTTACAATAGAAAATGCATTAAAAAGAATTTTTAAAGTTTGTCACACTTGTAGGACACATAATGGTCTACAATTTGAACAATATTTGTAGTTTTAATGAAATTATTACCTTTTACCTACTTCCTAATTTTTTCTGATGCTGTTACTTTGTTATTTCGTTAATAAATATTTGTTAACTTTTTCCATGGCTCCACAGCCACCTTCTCTTATTTCGATTGATCTGCTATGCCATAAATCCGTTTAAAGAAAAATGCATTTTTTCATGTTATTTATGAAAATAAATATGACTTATGGTATGTTTTTGAAAAGCTCTCGACACGAAGAATAAGATGAAAAAATAATATATAGGGTGTCCCATTTAAAAAATAGTAGGTTATGCCAATATGTCAAAAACTATGACTCTCAGCAAAAATCTGAGTACGCCACTGAATTCTACGTGAAAAAAATCTATAAATACCAGTTGAAACATTTTAAATATATTTTACGATAGCTGAGTTACAGGGGGTGTCCGAAAATGACAAATTTTCAAAATCACCCTGTAGCACGGAAACTAAAATGGTTAGGGCAAATCTGTTTGCGGCCTCTTTAGTTTCATCGAAAAGTAGCACGGTGTCGCGAAAACCGCATCTCTTTATCTCTACTCATAAGCTGGAAACCCCGTAAAACCTACGAAAATGGGACACCCTGTACAATGAACGAATATTAAATATGTCCTCCGAATAAAGTAGCGTTGTTGAATATCTTTTTCTTTTTTTATGAATAATTTTTAAAATATAGTTTTGAGTAACATTAAGTTATTTTAATTTAACGAATTCTTGCACAAACCCCTCCACACAATAATACCATACGTTATCAGAGACTCAACCAATGACTTATAAATACATAGTAAAAGATTCCTGTTCAATATATCCCTCAATATATATATATATATATATATATATATATATATATATATATATATATATATATATATATATATATAAATCTGTAAATTAGCTCTTTGGCTACTTCGTCAAACTGATGAGACTCAGAAAGGTCGAAAGCAACAAGAATAGTAGACCCTTTTGAATAAGGTCTGCCCAGTTTAGCAAACGTCTCACTCAAATTTTCAACGAATTTGTGCAAGAAATTTCGCAAAATTCTGCGTTTTGCACTTGTTGATCCAGTGAATCGCTAAACTAAACGTATTCTCTGTTCAATAAAGAATTGTTAAGTTTGTTGCATGTTTCGACTTCTGTTCGTCATCTTCAAAAAATTCTTAAAATTGTTGTATCTGGAACATACAAAGTCATAAAAAACATACAGAGAATCTGGATTTTGTTACGAATTACTCGATATGGTTGTTTAAAAGATTCAGCTCGTAGTCCTGGTTCTCAGTGTCGGGTGTAGTAATATTTTCTGAAAAATCTTAACCGAAAAGTTTGTGTACCCTACCGAAATTATATATATATATTATATATATATATATATATATATATATATATATATATATATATATATATATATATATATATATATATATATATATATATATATATATATATATATATATATATATATATATATATATATATATATATATATATATATATATATATATATATATATATATATATATATATATATATATATATATATATATATATATATTATATATATATAGTGAGCCGGAAGCTATCGTTGGAGTAGGTGCTTTGTTTGAACGGCTATCCGTGTGTTGTGTGATACGTACGTCTCGCCGTGCATGGTGCGATATGGAAGACAATAATACGGACGTGGATATGCAAATACCGTTAATTTCGGCTGTCGGTAATAACGTTGAAAATGTTGGAGAATTTAGTAAGAAAAGTGTGTGTGAATGTGTGGTGTGTGTCTTAATAATAAAGGGATTTTCAACATTAAACTTCGTTGATAAGCTTCAAATAATTGGAATTGGATAAAAGGAAGGGCAAAACCGCCTATGAAAAGTTTAACCACAAAAATGAAAAACTGTATTAGATATTTTTATCAGGAAAAACAATACGAACAATTAAATGGCTAACAGGGTGTGAAAATATGAGTAAATTATTTTGTTGGCCATGTTTACTTTTTGAAAATGAAAAAGGTCTCTGGAATAAAACTGGTTTTTTGGATTAAACATTATTTACATGTTCTTATCAATATGAAAAAACAAAAAATTCCTAGTATTTTGTTTTCTTTAGTGGATTGGTACATTTGCTACAAGAAATTATTAATGAGTGTTGTGATATCGCAACGATGAGCGCAAAATACAGATATTTATTTTTCATTTTGTTATTGACACTCAGAATTATAACTTAATTTCTGTAGGACTTTTATTAAATTTTTTTTTAGAAATCAACTTCTTTCGTAACAGTGCATATGTAGTTAAAATTTCGTGGATAAGTTGTGAAACACCCTGTATATATATATATATATATATATATATATATATATATATATATATATATATATATATATATATATATATATATATATATATATATATATATATATATATATATATATATATATATATATATATATATATATATATATATATATATATTGAGATGGTATGTATGGAAACGGTCGGTTTGCAAAAGTAAGACAGCTACAAAAATTTGTTAAACAGAAAACTCTTATAGTATTATTGTTGTAAAGAAAAATATACAGAATTGGTCATGAATCTCAATAAAACAAAATTGTAGTTTTTCATGGAACACCCTGTATACAATATACTGGGTTTGACGCCTTTATCTTTTAGGACGCCCGATATATTTGAAAAAACCCTGCCATATGAGGAAATGTATCCTGTACAGACACAATAAAAATTTGAATTGAAAATATTTTAAAATTCCATACAGTCCTCCCTTAACTTAATAAACTTTATACAGCGACCATATAGTGCCTCTAAAATTACATTGCTTCCATCACGTGTTCCTTTAGAGGAAAATCTACAATCTTTCAAATTTTTTTCAGTTTAGGAAAAATAAACTAATTCGGGGATGCTGGCCCAGGTGAATTAGGGTAGGTATTCTATGAATTTGAACCCCAGATCGCAAAGTGTATTCTTTCAAATGTTTGATTTGTGGGCTGGCGCATTGTCTAGCAAAAACAAAACTCCCTTATTGAATTGGAGAATTACCAACTTTTTTTAATAAAAAAATAAAAATACCGTTCAGTTATAGTGTTTTCCCCTTGTTCAGAAAAACAATGAGGATGATACCATAAATATTCCAAAGCACTGCAGCAAGATTCTCCAGCACATTTTTGAACACGAAATTTCTTTGTCCTTGGAGACTCAGAGTGCTTTCATTCCATGGATTAGTTTTGTCACTGGATCATATAAATGTACCCAGATTCCATCCATAGTGACAAATCGGTTCAGAAAGTTAGGATCATCTTAAAATCGGACACAGATCGAGCGCGATGATGCCACTTGTACTAGATTTGCTATTGTTTATAGTATCTATACAAACATATGTATATAAAAAAATCAAAATCACCAATATGACCAAAATGACTAAATGAAAGTCATCATCATCAGCCTTTTCATCCTCTGCTGGATAGCGGCCTACCTCTTGCACATACTTACGCTGTGTGTCCTACTTGTTATTTACACAGGAATATGGAACCTACAGTTTATCGTCGAATTCGAATGACGCTATTTGAGAGGTGATTTAAGCATATTACTGTTGATCGCGCAACCACCAACCTATCAGAAGACGAGCGTATTTTGTATTTTTATTAAATTTTGCCTCAGCTCGGAATCGAGCCGGGGACCTTGAGCGCCGACAGCAAACACATAGCCGTTGGCGCCGCTCGCCCTCAATAAAAATAACATATGACAAAATATGGTCATTTTGGTTGTATGTCTAACTCACATCTCTAGATATAACCTTTTTTCTCCAGTTTACTCGGTACTTTAATTTTTAGCTAAAGTCTAGATTACAAGTTTGCTATTTTATTTTCGCAAATAAAATGTATAGCCAAAAAATGTTAAATAAATACAAATATAAATAATAATAAATATTATTTAGATCTTTTACTTACTGTACTTATTGGTAACATCCACCCTGCATATGTTTCAACTCCAGCAAAACATGCTTTTTTACCCCTTAAATCTCTTAAGGAAATTACATCACTAACTCCTCCTGCCTTAATTACTGCCACAGCATAATAGTAGTTAAATCCTCCTATAAAAGCAGTGAACATACTTGTACAAAAATGGTGGTTTAATTGTCAATTATAAAACAATATTTACATATTAAATTTTAAAATTAAACAAACTACATCGAAATATCTTGCAAGGCTTGTGTACATACATATTTCGACCACCTACATAAACTTTTTAAAGAGATATGTCAATATGAAAATAAAATCTTTACCATTAGCGGAACTAATTTGCTAAGAAGACCTCATACCAAATCACTCTAACAAAAGGGTGACACTACTTTTGTCAGCAGCCCGCCAGAGATCGAAACAATTCTAGTACAACGAACTGCCAGAGGCACCAAATTACACCCTACGCAGCGCCTGCCCACAAAAGAGAGTACTTCTATGAAACGTCGTTCGTGAGTAAATACAACAAAAAAAAAACGTAAAATCTCTCTTTCTTCAATACGCTATGCTCGGATGACTAATTTCTTCACCATTTGTTGGAATTTTAAGTTATGACCGAATGTCCGTGATTTTTAAGATTAAGAAAAAAAAGGTTGCTTACTTTTTAAAATACTATGTCATGTTAAAGGGAAAGCTCCAACTTAAAAAAACACCCTGTATATATTATTGGCGGCTCGTGAAGAACTACGTGGATGGTACTAAAGAGAGGAGAGTTGGAACACAGCAAACAGAAATGCACGTTTCCAAATTTTTTAAAACAAAGATTTTCATGATATTTCGTTTACCAAAATAGTAGCTACTACGTATAGATAGACAATTACGAGTCAACACCGAAAAAATTAACATAAAGCTGAGACTGATGTCATTAGATAGGGTTGGAAGTCCTGAGTAATAGACTAGTCATCTTAAGTCCTCCCAGCCGAACAAAACTGAAAAAAAAACGTAAGCTATCTTGAATTTCGGCACTATTTAAATATAATAAAAAAAAAGACATCTAGTGATGTACATTTGGCACCTGAAATATCTGTAAAAAGAAAGATATACTTTTTTAAAATCGTGAAATATTCAAGAATATATGTTTTACAAAAGCGTTCATTTATTTCGAAAATGGCACAAAATACAGGAAAACCCCATAAACAATAAGTAAAATAGATTAAAAAGGATGTGAAATATAAAGCTTAGATGAGCATTTTAAAAATACGTAAAATTAACCAAAGTTCCTATTAACCTCTTTTTGTAAGGAAAATTAAATTATAAGTTTGTCACCCTCAACTACTTTACGATTTTTAAATCATTACCCATGCAAGTAAAAAAACAAAATACAGAAAATAATTGTTTTTTTGCAACTGCCTTAGATATCCAGTTTGAAAAAATAATGTTTAAAATTAAATCAGGCGCAGTAGCCTTGACTGGATATCATGTATCATCCTTATTTCTCCAGCCCTACTGAGTTGGATCTGACGGATTACTAACCCATTTCAGAATTTGAAAATAGACTGACAACAGATGATACTTCGCTGCATCAAATGTTGGTGGTAAATATCCAAGTTCAACATTTTTGCTAAGCCCCTAAAAGACATTAACTGTTTTATTATTTATGGTATTTTAATGCGTTTGGCGTAGTTGATTTAACCTTTCTATATAAAAACCATTGATAAATTCTCCTAACCCTAATAGATCATTTTGGAAATATTATTGATATAAAAATATCATCACTTTAAAACAAATTAATTTTCTTCTTTATTTTAAGCAGATGTTGTTTCACTTCTTGAGATCGCGTGTAAAGCAAGTACTGGCAATAAACGCCTACCTTTTGCTCGGCGGCTGGCTTTAAATGTAAAAATTCTTATTAATTTTTGAAATAGCCTACTTAAAAAAGGTTATTGTTACCTTAAATTGTTATTATTTAGAGTCCTTCGTACAGTTCTGTTGGAAACTGCCACACCTGAATGACGCTTCAGAAGATCATTTGAGTTTTCTGGAACATTTCGTTCTGTTTTGTATAGCTTCCCTCACTAAAAATATATCGGCTCTATGGTTAATCTTTTTTGTAAGTCCGCCACCGTGTCTATAATTATGGTTACCCTCATTTTCATATCTTCTTTTTAAATTATATATAGTCTTTCTGCTGACGTTATATAAAGCCGATTAATTTCACATTATTTATCCGGCGCGGGGGTGACTTGCGTCCGGTACGATTTCGGACGATATTTCAAGTTAAGCATCGCTGCGCGTAGCTAGTTCTTGGATGGGTGACCACCTGGGAAGACCATTATTTATAAAACAGTTAAATATAGCTACAAGGTGTGTTAATTCAGATATTCTTGAAATAATATTGTAAAATCCAAAAATCCAATAAATACCTATTTGAAGATCTTGCGTGCGTCATTAAAAAGAAATAGGCATATTGGTATCTTTTTTCTGCCTTGACACCACCAAACAACTTCAATTTTTTTATTTAACGTGTTTTTCTAGAGATAAATCGCTGTCTGAACTTGAATGCACCCTGGAATGCACCCTGTATATAGCAATGATAGACAAATAATATTTTTAATTTCAAGGTAGGTTTATTAAAATTTTACATTACATTTTAATTTTAGAACATTTATACTTTTTATATCTTAACTAAATTTTCCCATTTGCGTAAATGATGAGAATAATTTAAAGATGTTCTAAGATACTGTCTGTCAAATGAAAACGTTTTAATCGTCTTTTTTGCATTCCCCTATTCAGGGGCGAATCTTTTTAGAACGTTTAGCGCGTAAAGACAGTCAGTTTTTATTAAAACTTTTTATTTTTTTTTGAGTGTGTAATTGAGTACTCTTTATCGAATACTTTATTCTTATATTAAACAAAGTAAAAATAGGAGCTCATTTAAGCTCTTAAAAGTGAAGCAATTTTCAAATAGTAAAAACCGTGCCAACACAAAGGTCTATTATTGCTAAAATGGGTACTAAAAGTTGTGAACTCGCATGTTCTTAGAATTAGTGTAACTTATTAGTTGGTTAGAAATAAAAAAAAAATAAAAACAAAATATTTTAATTTAAATGGTGGTGCCCAGCTTTTGAGACGCCTCTGTACATAATGACTACATTAACGTTTTTAGAGGCATTACCCTTGATCATAAATCAGATCAGAATCAATTGTTTGAAAAATACAGAAGGCACAAATAAAAGAAAAATATTAATATGTACACATTTTTGAAAAAATCTCGTATATCAAGAACGGCGAAAAAATGTTTTTTTTGGTATCTAGGTGTAGATTAACCCATTTCTAAAAAATAATTAAAATTACCATTTTTGAAAAAGGTGATGACACGGTATAACATAACACCTTGTATAGGGCAGTTGTGATGTAACTCTGAAGCTGTCTATTTCCGAGAACATTGCCTCAATTCTGAGCGATCAAATACCGAAAACCGAAACTCAATACCTAAACTTCGAATTTTGCCTAAAAATTTGCATGGGTAAGTTCGTCTGGCCAGCAGTTTTATTTACAAATTCAGAAATAGCTTGGTAAGCAGTCAAATCCAACCCAGTAGGGCTGGAAAGGCTGACTGACTGTTGCGCCTGATATCACTGTTAACATTTTTTTTTTCACTCCAAAAATTGATACTGAAGGCAGTTTTCGTCCACCAACGTACGTCACTAAAATTCTTTTTTTGGTTATCATAAAATTAACTATCTTAAGAGAAGATTTTGAGATAATTGGCATTTTTTTGCAAAAAGTATCGAAATACAAGACAGAGGACTAATACTGTCGAATAGCACCAGTCCCAGCTTTCTGTTAATTTGTAAGGGGTTAAAGTTGTGAATTTTATAACTGCTCTATATTTGTATGAACACAAAGAAATTTTTAGATAATAAAGTCTAAAAGCTGCATCTTAAAAATTTCCTTAATTTGAAATTGGATAATAATCTGCAATATATAAAAAGTCTACTTTCCACTCTTTATATTACTTGTTTATCGATATTTTCTAGATTATAATTTTCATTCATAATGCTAATCATTTCTATGCACTTCAGTATTAACTATCAATTTAAACAAATACCATATCAGCAAGAACGATAATAACGTGACGTATAATACGATAATTTGTTCTGCGATGGCACTAATATCAGCCAATCTGTTTGTAACGATGTCATATAGTAAATATTTTACAAATTGAGAGACAAGCGTAATGATAATTGCTTATGCAACTAGCAAAATGTTAGTCCCCTTAGAGTGGGGTTTTTATAGAACTCTTTCTTTTTATCTTGCAACAGCGTATTCATTCCTAACCTTAAATATTAAAATGTTCATAGTATTTTATTTGAATTGTATTTTCGAAAGAGTATATTTAAATAATGCAACAAAATTTACTCTTACAATATTACAATTAACCATATTTTAAAAAAAGTACAATACAATTGGTTATACAATTTCACCCAAAACGAACAGTATGTTCACACATATAAATTTAAATTTTTTCTTATTGATTAAAAATATACGAATAATCTGCAACATCAAGATACAATCCCATAGAATTAAACAATTTTTAGAATTACTGGTCGCATTACTTTTTGTTAGTAAACTTTTCAGTGCGAGGTAGAGAGAGTAGGTAGAAAACCTCCTGAGCTTCCAAACAATGAAATATTAAACAAATAATTAAGTTTATATAGCCATGAGCAATTAAATAATAATATATCTTATGAATTATTTACGATCTAATCATTTACCTTCCGCAATTTCTTGAGCAATTGGAACTAAACTGTGGTATCTACCACCAACAAATATTTCTCCAGCATCAAGCGTCGTCATAGTAGCTTTCTCTTCATCTAACATGTTCATGCATTCATCTAAAAATATTTACTAGTTTGGGTACACAAAAACTGTCGAAAAATATGAATAAAATTTTTAAATAAATGACCGGCCATAGAAAGGATTTAGTTGTGGCATATTCACGTCTATGGCCAGAACTGGACGTCAGCATCCATCGGACGGTCAATATCCGGCCGATGTCGTGAATACCTGCAGACAATCGGCCAATGTTGCAAGAAAAGGCATTAAACATTAAAATTAATCAAAGTAGCCGTTTTTAATACAGTTATATTGAGCATTGTTAAATAGGTGAATTCAGTACCAGGTTAGCAGATTGTTGGGCCCCGGATCACAACGGCGCTCGGTGTATCAGTACCAGGCTGCGATTTTACTGATTATATACTGTAACAACACAAACGGTGTATAGCTTTAATGATCCACCTAACAGTATAGGTTTTGTTAAACAAAAAAAAAATCTTTATTTTAATACAGACTGAAAATTTTGTTTGCGCTTTCTTTACAGCAAACCTAATCAATCCTACTTCCGCTCTTTTATTTGTTTATTAAAAAAAAATCTGCCTGAACGGGGATTCGAATACATATGCTTTGCATCTAAAACCGAGAATCCTACCACTGAGCAAGTCCACACTGAACACTCCACAAAACTTGTTTATACTCCTAGGATAGCCGCTGAAGCACGAAAGCATCACCTTTAAAGCTATATAACCGGTGTTGGAACAATAATTTTAGATTTAAGAAATGATGTCCATATTTTTGTTAAATTTTGATATTATATTAGATAGAGTAATACTTATAAGAAAAATTGTCAATTGTATTGGGTTTTATACCATCAATATATTATTCATTTTCATAAAAGTCTTTATTTGAATTTTCAGTAGAATAATATCAGTTAAATAATCTAAATGCCGTGTAAAAAAGGCAAAATACAAACATTAACATCACTGCCCACAGAAGAACGGTCACTGTCAATATTGACTGACCATGTAAATAAGCCTTGAAAGAATAATAAAAATCGACACTGACCACGTAAGAAAATCACTTCCGTCAATGCCCGGCCAGAGAATATGCAACAACTTCCACATCTATGGCCGGTCATTAACGTAAATGGCTCGTTGCCAGTAATATCTATAGTGTATATCTAAAGCCAGTTTAAAATTTTGCAGTTATTTTATAATTGCGATTTTTGAAAATATTTTATAGTAATTAGCATAAAAATGCGGCCTCTACAGTAAACACCACACTTGTTACAACAGGTAGCCCCGAAAGTGTATTGGCATTGTCTCCCTAGAAAGATGTATGCCGAATCACTAAAGACAATGTGCCACTATTTGCCGTTATTAGGCTAGCCCTTCTCTTCTGCGTTAGGACAGCACATGAATATTCAAGCGTCTAAATGCAGTAGATTATGTTCCGAGACAACGTCTCATTCGGAGGGGACAATATCTCCTGCTGTTAGGCATCATCATATCGATATTTGCGCTTTGACGCCATCGTGTCTCGTAAGGTATTTTACAATAACAATACTTCTAGATTAATATATTTTGCATTCAATTGCGATTTTAAGTACACATTGAGTTTCGTGCTCATCGTGACGGAAAAGAAAAACTTGCATCTGAATTTTGTGACGACTTAATAAGAGTTCGACGATCTGCGACGAATTGTCCGATATACTTATCCCAAGGTTGAACGTCTGAAAATCAGAAAAGTGTTGGTTTGCCAACATACTTCATCCGAGAATTTTTTTTTCGTTGATTTTTTAAACATTTTATTTGGCCGCCATTTTGAATTCATACAACAATTTTACTAGTTTATTTCTATATCACACTTAATACTTGCACAAAATTTGAAATAAATCTAATAAGTAGTTTTTTCGTGCTGATTTTTTAAATATTTTTTTAGCTGGCCATCTTGGATTCGTAGCAATACATTAATTGGAAAATTAGTTTTTTAGTAATAATTTTTTTAACATTTTAACAAACGGCCATTTAAGAGCCGTCATTTTTGACCAACAGTTCAAGTCAATCCGATAAGTCATTTTTCAGCTATACCGCGAAATGACAGACAGACCGACAGAATTGAGAAAACATGTAAAACCTTGAAGGATGATTTTCTTTCAACTTCAATGTTGAATTCGTACCACAATTGTAAGTTCATCTCTGGCATACTTAATTCTTGCACAAAATTTGAAATCAATCTAATAAAGTTTAGTACAATGGATAAGTAGTTTTTTATTTTTTATTTTATTGATTAAATTTACGGGATACCCCAATTTATAATAACAATACATATCTATAATATACTATGGATGGCAGGAACAATACAAAATCGGAATAGATATAACAATAACTTAAAATGACAATATCACATTTAAAACTCTTTTATTAAAACCACTTCACCCAAATAGATTGAAATATTCACCATATCATTAATTATTTGGTAGCATGAAATGGAACATTAAAGAGATCAAAGTTCCTCAAACGACGGTTGGGAACATTTAAACAGATTCTTGAGAGAAGTTGGGGACAATCAATCAGACACTTAACGAATTTAAAGATAAAGCACAAACTGAACATCAAGCGTCGCTTCGATTCTTTGGAGCATATCTGATCGATGATAATCATTAAAGCTTACACCAATTTTAAATCCTATATAACGCAAAAACCTATTCTGAACCCTCTGAATCAAGCTAATAGAATTCAAATATTGAGACCATTTTGTAGAGTGCTCAAGGCAAGATCTAACCAATGAAGTATATAGAGTCCTAACCACACCTACAAACAGATTCATGCTATTTCTATATACAAAACCAAACATTTTCTGATCTTTAAGAGCAATTCTTGTAATATGCTCGTTGAAGCACAGCTTTTCATCAAACCAAACACCCAAATCCTTCACAATATCAAGATTCTTGAGATGGTCACCACTAATGCGTATGTGGATTCAAAGCTCTTAGAATCCTTATGGAAAGTTATGTAACAGCATTTACTAACATTACTGACATTCAATGATAAATTATTAATTACACAAGGTAACAAAATGAAAACAAAAATTTGGTGCCAGTTACGTCCCCTATACTGTTTAGGTTGCATTTATATAATTTAGATAAGAGAAACATATAAGTAAATTAATAGGTAGAGCCGCAGAACTTATTGTTTCAAGAGCTGAATTAAATAATTGGAATTTAGTTAAACAAGCCCTAATAAATACTTTTGCAGATCAAAGATCTATCGATTGCCTTATTCAAGATTTAATTAATTTAAAACCTTATAAAAACGAACATCCTTTAAATTTTGGTATGAGAATTCAAGATTCTAGAAGTTTACTTTCGGCAAAATTAAACGCTACAAATGAAGACGCCGCAACTAAATTAATTAAGATTACTCATTATGATGAATTCGCTTTAAAAACATTTATACGAGGTTTACCGTACAATATGCAATTAGTCATACGTTTAAAAAATCCAACTGTGCTTAAAGAAGCTATGGCCTTTGTGCGTGAAGAAGAAAATTTTATTTATTTTAAAAATGCTCAAATGCAATTACCACAAAGTAAATCTGTACCAATAAGTACACCAAATTTACAAAATAAAAATCAAAAAGGACAACCAACATATAAACCAAATTATTCACATAATTTTAGTCCTAACTATTCGAACAATTTTAATCCAAACTATTTACAAAATAATCCTAATTTTCCAAGATTTCCAAATAATATAAACGGAAATAATGTTCCAAGTTATTTTGGAAGAAATCCAAATAATTTCTCACAAAACTTTCAAAGACCAAATTTTACACAAAACTTACAAAGACCTATTTTTAATCAACCTAGACCTTTTATGAGAACAAATTCTAATTTTGCTCAAAACTCTATGAGAACTATACAAGTAGAACCAATGGACACAAGCTCTGGTAATACTATTTTAAACAATAATTTACAAAATAAAAATGTAAATAGTGAACTTTATAACCAAGAAGTTTTACAGCAAAATACCACAAATGATATTCAAAATAATGATTATGCCGATAATCAAGGAATATTAAATTTTGAAAATATTGATTATGCTGATAATCAAGAAATATCGAATTTTGAAAATCCCTATTATGAACAAAATGATATATATATATGCCAAACTATATCGATATGTGCCAAGAACAAGAATATGACCAAGAAAATACCGAAAATGTAAATTTTTCGAAACCGAGCCTGAAAAACAATATGAGATAGTAATTCTAAATAACTATACAGCTGAATTACCGTATATTTATATTCCCGAATTAAATGCAAATTTTCTATTAGATACAGGAAGTACTCGAAGTTTTATAAAACCAGAAATTGCTTACAGATATTTTTCTAATTATATTGTAAACGAAATTTTTCAAGTGCAAACCGCACATGCAACGTCCTTTCATAATGAAATTGCGACCATTCCAATATTTAAAACTCACGGAGAACATACATTTTATTTATTCGATTTTTCAGACAAATTTGACGGATTAATAGGTTTAGATCTTATTATGCAACTTAATGCTAATTTAGATTTTAATACACAACTTTTGCAATTACCCTATGTTGAAATCCCTATACGTTATTTAGGAAAAATTGAAAATAAATTTTCACCCAAAATGTTAAAAGAAAAATTTACTTATATTATACCACCAAGATGTATTCAAAAAATAAAAGTACCTGTGAACATCACTGAAGAAATAGGTATACTTGATTACCAAAAATTCGGATATTTAGAAATTCCCGAATGTTTAGTTGAGATAAAAAATAACCTTACTTATGTAACTGTTTTAAATTCCTCAGAACATCCCAATAAATTACAATTTCTTGAACCCCTAGATGTTGAAAGAATAAATGTAAACGAACTCAATTTCGTAGATTACAACCCTAATGAACAACCATATGATAAAAATCTAGATAATCAATTAAAAACTAATTTAAAAAACTTAAGACTAGATCATTGCAATTACGAAGAAAAACAAAAAATTCGTAAACTATGTTTCGAATATAGAGATATTTTCCATTGTGAAGGAATACCCTTAACTTTTACAAATGCTATTAAACATCAAATAAAACTAACTACAGATACTCCTATTTACACTAAAAGTTATAGATATCCTGAAATTTATAAAAAAGAAGTTAAAGATCAAATTTCAAAACTTTTAGCCCAAAATATAATAAGAGAATCAAACTCCCCATATTCATCTCCAATTTGGATAGTTCCTAAAAAGCTTGACGCTTCAGGAAAACCAAAATATCGTTTAGTTTGTGATCTAAGACGTATTAATGACGTAAGTGTAGCAGACAAAATGCCACTACCACAATATTAACGAAATTTTAGATAAACTAGGTAAAGCACAATATTTTTCTACAATAGACCTTGCTAACGGTTTTCATCAAATCGAAATGTGTAAGGAAGATATTCCCAAAACAGCATTTAGTACAGATTTCGGACATTATGAATTTTTAAGAATGCCCTTCGGTTTAAAAAATGCACCCGC
This sequence comes from Kuschelorhynchus macadamiae, assembly GCA_030620095.1. Classification (NCBI taxonomy): domain Eukaryota; kingdom Metazoa; phylum Arthropoda; class Insecta; order Coleoptera; family Curculionidae; genus Kuschelorhynchus; species Kuschelorhynchus macadamiae. The sequence continues at coordinate 261,784 of JAUTXW010005188.1, read as the reverse complement.
GACATTCCAACGCGTCATGAACAATATATTAAGAGGATTACAAGATGAAATATGCTTTGTATATTTAGACGATATAATTGTTTTTAGTACAAGTCTAGATGAACATATTTTAAAACTAAGAAAAATATTTAATCGATTAAGAGAAGCCTATTTTAAAATACAGTTAGATAAATCTGAATTTTTGAAAAAAGAAGTCCAGTATTTAGGACATGTAACACAAAACGGAATTAAACCAAATCCTGAAAAAATTTCAGCAGTAAAAAATTTTCCTATACCGAAAACTCAAAAAGAAATTAAATCATTTTTAGGCTTAATAGGATATTATCGCCGCTTTATACAAGATTTTGCTAAAATAACAAAACCAATGACAAAATGTCTTAAAAAGAACTCTAAAATAGAGCATACATAAGATTTTGTAAATGCGTTCGAACATTGTAAAAACTTATTAATCAATTCACCGATATTACAATATCCTGATTTTACAAAACCATTTATATTAACTACAGATGCTAGTAATTATGCTTTAGGAGCAATTCTATCTCAAGGGACAATACCCAATGACAAACCAATCGCTTACGCATCGCGTACTTTAAATGAAACTGAAACTAGATATTCGACTACAGAAAAAGAACTTTTAGCCGTAGTTTGGGCATGTAAATATTTCCGACCTTATTTATTCGGAAGGCAATTTTTTATATATGTTGATCATAGACCATTAGTATGGCTATTTAATCAAAAAGATGTAAATTCAAAACTAACTCGATAGAGATTACGTTTAGAAGAATTTGATTATAAAATAATATATAAAAAAGGCACTCAAAATAGCAATGCCGACGCCCTATCAAGAATACAATTAAATTTATACGAAAATGATTCGGTAATAAACAATCCAGGAGACGCGGATCATGAGATAGTTGAATACTTGCGTAATCTTTCGGAAAACGTTATTGTGACTAATAGAGATAACCCTGACTTAGATCAAGTGCAAAACTTAGATAATAACTTGCCCTCGACATCAGCAATTCGAGAAAACAATGAACAAAAGATAACTATTCTATCTGACATTCAAGTTCGACCTGCAGTAAGTACCTCAGATAATACGGTGCATAGTAATCAAAATGATAATGAGAACCCGGGATTAAATATCCTAGATGAGATAATAAACAATAAATCGTTGCAATATTTAATTAAAAGGTCACCTCACCCAAAGATAAAAGTTGACTTCGAAACATTTGAAAAAAATTATATTAATAAGGTAGAATTACCAACGGATCCTGAAATAATTAAACAATTTATTCGTGATTATATGCAGCGAAAAAACGTGTTATATATATTTTTATAACGAAGAACTTATACCTGTATTTACAAACGTGTATATACAAAATTTTAGGAAACCTAAAATAATAAGATGTACTAAACTAGTCAATAATATTTCTGACCAAGATGAAAAATTTTTATTAATAACCCATCAACACCAAAGTAAAACTAATCATAGAGGAATAACTGAAACGTATGATCGACTTAAAATGAATTATTACTGGAATAAAATGAAACAAGATGTTACTCAATTAATAAATGACTGTATAACCTGTCAAACTCTAAAATATAGTAGACAGAAATCATATGTGCCCTTAGTAAAAACTGAAACACCGTCCAAACCTTTTCAAATAATTCATATAGATACATTTACTTTTGAAAAAAATAATTGTCTTACAATATTTGATAAATTCTCAAAATATGGACAAGCCTATGTATATGATAAAAACGCTAAATCAGTTTGCGATAAACTTATAAACTATTTTTCATATTTCGGATGTCCAAAAACAATTGTTAGTGATAATGGCTCTGAGTTCAATAATGAATTAGTAAAAGAATTACTAAAAGCTCAAAAAATAAATATTCACTTTACAACTCCCCTCCATCACGAGTCTAGTGGCCCAATTGAAAGATATCATTCTACTCTAATCGAACATTTAAGAATATTAAAAGAAAAGGATAAAACTAAACCAATCTTAGAATTATTACCCTATGCAGTTATAGCATATAACAGCTCAAAGCATAGTACAACAAAATATACACCACATGAATTAATTTTAGGACACACAAACTCTCGTGATCCTTTTGACCTAATATCGACTACATTTTATTCAGACTATGTAGTATCTCATAAACAAAAGGTAGATGCAATCTATAATAAAGTCACAGAAAAAACTGAAACTCAAAAAGAAGTCATGTTAGTAAAAACTAACCCAAAAGGTGACAAACCCTACGAATTTAAACTTAATCAAAAGGTATATAAAAACTTATCCCCTAGAACTAAAAATCAAGCAAAGTTCAGCGGACCTTATATAATAAAAGAACTACTTGAACATAATCGGGTAAAAATACAAAATGTTAAAAATCCCAAAAAGACTGAAATTATACATGTAAAAGAATTAAAACGACCTCTTGTTACAGATGGTCCTACGCCCGAGGAGACAAACCAAAATATTACGACTTAAATCAAAACCCTGGCATATTACCCTACAAATTAGGACATACACAGAAGACAACTAATCATTGGACATTTATACAAATATTTGACATAAAAGGTATAATAGAAGAATATAAATCTTTAAGTTTAAAATATAATATGTTAAAAGCACATTTGCGGAATAAAACCGACTATAATACGGAATATTATAATTCTTATATAATTATTGATAATCAAAAACAGAAAATATTACGCCAAATTAATGAAATATTACCTCCTAAACAAACTAGGCATAAAAGAGGTTTAATTAATGGACTAGGTAGCATAATAAAAAGTATAACAGGGAATTTAGATGAAGATGATGCAATGGCAATAAATAACGAAATAAATATATTAAAACAAAATCAAAATAATATTAAATTATCTATGGATAGACAAATCACTCTACTTAGTAACTCAATTAAAAGTTTTCAAGAAATATCTAAGAATATATCTCATAATCAAAATATCCTAGAATACAGGGTAAATCAAACAATACAAGTTTTAAACCAAATAGAAATCCAAGTAATCTCCGATTTTGATTATTATCGGACTCAAATGGTTTTAACACAAATGTATATGTTATTTCAAAATATATATGATATATTAGCAAATATAGAAGTTACTATGTCTTTTGCTAAACTAAATAACTTCCATAATACTATAATTCAACCTAAAGAATTATTAACAGAAATAAATCTGATTAAAAGACATTTAACTTCAGAGAAATGGCCATTTGAACCAATTTTAGAAAATATCATTAAATACGAAAATGTTTTAGAAATAAAAGGCTATGTAATAAACAGCGAAGTTACTTTTATGCTAGAAATTCCTTTAGTCGAAAAACAAGATTATACTTTATTTCATCTATTTCCTATACCAATACCTAACGGCGAATATTATAAAATAATACCAAATTTTAATTATCTCATAATAAATGAAAAGAATTTCGGATATTCTAATGATCCTTGTAAGAAAGTAACGGACAATGAATATTTATGTAATCACATTCACTCTGAGAATGTATTTAAAACACTACCATGCGAAATGCAATTATTAAGATATTCACATAATATCACGAACTGCAAGCAAATTTCCGTAAAATTGAAAATCTAGAAATTCAAAATATTGATGAAGGCAAATGGGTTGTTGTAACAAATAAAGACATTACAGCTACCGAAAATTGTAAAAATAATCAAAATACAATTTTATTAAACGGGACTTATTTAATTGAGTTAAGCCCTATATGTAGTCTTAAGATAAATGATATAATACTTAGGAGTTATAAGAACTCTAAGAATGAATATTTAAATATACCTTTACCTAATATTAATTTAAATATTACAAGCAAAACTGTCTATAGTAATATAAGATTTTTGAAAACGAATTCCATAAACCTGGAAAAACTTGATGATTTACAAAATGAAATAAATAAGCAGAAAATTGAAAATACTAAACTTTTGACTAACACTGTATATTACCATAAGACAAGTTTGTGGACTATTTTATTGTATGCAATTTTAACCATTGTAATATTTTATATTTTGTACAAGTATTTATGGCCTAAAGTAAAGATTCTTAAAATTAAAGAAAATGAGGTAAATAATAATATAATAATTTAAATTTGATTTGTTCCAAATAAAATTAGGTCATAAAAACTTTCAGTTTATATGCCCATCAAGGGGTAGAGGAGTTACGTCCCCTATACTGTTTAGGTTGCATTTATATACTTTAGATAAGAGAAACATATAAATAGAGGTAAAATGTAAAATTGCGTCACTGTTAGTCTGTCCTCGATTCTGAACGTTTGTTTCATTTTTTAAAATAAAGTTACGTAATTTTTAAAAAGTGCTTTCCGCTCGACCACAACGTAACTTGCCAGAAATCTAACATCTGATTTTAGATGTTTTTAATGTGCTGATTCCAAAAATGCCACCAAATTTTTTCTATCAGCTCTAGTTTTTGAGATACAGGTTATAGGTTAATTGATATTTTTTTCTGATAAAGGACAACAAATAAAGATATAAATATGTACTTAATCGTCAAAATAGAAATTTCCCAGAATGGATACCTGGAATTGTCCCTGACCCAATGTTCCTATACTAGAAACTACTCCATACACTGCTCTTAATTACTTCTATACCTGTAATTGCCTATGACCCGATCCTTCTATACCTGCTTGGCTGTACTCGATTTAGTATATTACTGAGTTTTCCCAAGTAAAGTTGTGCTATCATTTTGTGTAAATTTTGGTCGTTTTATAGTATCAAGACACTAAACTGAAACAATGGCATCCACAAGCAGACGTACCTGTGTAAATTATCCCGATCTTTTTTGTTATGTGTGTGGTGAATACACTTTGAAAGAAAGCAGAAAAACGATTTCTGACTTTGTGAAAAGAGCTTATCTTGCCTATTTTGGCGTTCATTTAGGAGATCAAGATAAATCTTGGGCCCCACATTTCATATGTAAAACATGTGTTGAACATTTGCGACAGTGGACAACTGGAAAGAGGAAGTGCCTAAAGCTTGGTGTACCAATGGTTTGGAGAGAACCGCGAAACCATCATAACGACTGCTATTTTTGTCTCGTTAATATTAAAGGCATAAATAAAAACAATAGACACAAATGGACATATCCTGATCTAGATTCTGCAAGAAGGCCTGTAGCGCATTCGGAAGAAATACCCGTTCCATCATTCAGCAGTCTACCCGAATTGACAGAAGATGATACAGAAACATCAACGTCTGACGAAGTTCAAAGAATTCAATCAGAAAACGACAGCGAATTTGAAGCAGATTTAGCAACTCCGCAGTGTTTCAATCAAGAAGAACTAAATGATCTTATAAGAGACCTGAATCTCTCAAAGGAATCCGCTGAATTACTTGCATCCAGATTAAAAGAAAAAATCTACTTTGTCCAGGTACTAATATTACATTTTATCGTAAAAGAGATAAGGATCTGCTGTCTTTTTTCGCTCAGGAAAATGACTTGGTATTCTGTAACAATATAAAAGGGCTCTTAGAAAAAATGGGTTTGCCTGAGTACACTCCAGATGATTGGGGCCTTTTTATTGACAGTTCAAAACGTAGTTTAAAATGTGTTCTTTTACATAACGGTAACAAATATGGCTCAATTCCTATTGGTCATTCTACTACCATGAAGGAAGAATATGAAACAATTGCATTAGTTTTGAAAAAAATTAAATACGAAGAACATCAGTGGTCTATTTGTGTTGATTTAAAAATGGTTAACTTCCTCCTTGGACAGCAGAGCGGTTATAAAAAATATCCTTGTTTTTATGCCTTTGGGACAGCAGAGCTAAAAATGAGCAGTGGGTTAACAAAAATTGGCCTTCAAGAGATGTCATGATTCAAGGAAAACAAAACGTGATCAACGAACCTTTGGTTTCAAGAGTAAAAAATCTTACTTCCGCCCTTGCATATCAAGCTAGGCCTAATGAAGCAATTTGTGAAGGCATTAAATCGAGATAGAAATTGTTTTGGGTACCTGTCACGTAAATTTCCTGGCATTAGCACGGAAAAACTTAAAGCTGGTATATTTGATGGTCAATTCACCACATCAATGAACGAGACTGAATCTAACACTTGGTGTTCATTTGTTCAAGTAGTACAAAATTTTCTTGGCAATCATAAAGCAGAGAATTACATAGAATTAGTGGAAACTATGCTTTCAAATTTTAATATTCTTGGCTGAAACATGAGTATAAAGTTCACTACCTCCACAGCCACCTAGATCGTTTTCCAAAAAAACTTAGGTGATTGTAGTGAAGAACAGGGGGAAAGATTCCATCAGGATATTAAAACTATGGAAGATCGTTATCAAGGACGATGGGATAGCCACATGATGGCGGACTACTGCTGGAGCCTTCAGCGAGACTGCCCTAGTAAACTCCATTCTAGAAAGTCATATAAAAGAAAATTTTTATGTGATTAGTAACTAATGTAATTATGTAAATTAAGTTTTTGCAATAAATACTTAAATCCGTGTCTTTGTTTTTTTAACTGGCAATAGTAATATTATATATTATAACAGTTATAACGTAAAATATATACACAATTAAAAAAAAATACATTAAGCATCCAAAAATTACCCAGGAATAGTTAAAAAATCGCAGGCACCAAAATGTGTGTTGGCCTGTGTATTGTCTATTCATACAAAAGATCTAGATCATTTTGTTGGGCCACTGAATCCTCCCATTGATCAATTGATCTGTACAACTTTAAGTCTTCTGCGAACATACTCACTGATGAAAATTTGATAACTATTATTATATCACTGACAAACAAATTGAACAGTAGGGCACAGTGGGATCCCTGGAGAACACCCGAGAGAACATTATTCGGTTTGGAGATAAAGTTGTTAATTCTTACACAGTCAGAAAACTCCTCAAACAGCCACCAGATGGGGGTGAAAGCCCATAGCGCCCAGTTTTGCCCGCAATAAGTCAAAATTTACCTGGTTGAAGGACTTGGAGAAGTTTAGGAAGGTCGGCCAAGAAATCTCTTTAAACCAGTGGTGTCCCGTCGTTCTTTAAATAATATGGCACTCCTTTTTGACTATACGCACTTCAGATAATTAAAAAGTGTAACTATGCTTAATGAATCTTTTTTTATATTTGTCTGTTTTCTTTCGTGTACCGCATTTCTATATCTCTTTTGTGTTGCAAAAACGGCGAACTTTCGAATTTTAAAATGATTTAATTTTGATTTTTCTTGATCGATTTACCTATAAATATATTTTTTCTTGAGTTCTGTCATTAACGGTTCCCGGGCTACTGCCTACGTCCACTATTATTAGACCACCCAGTATAGTGATACACGATTTACAAGTCCAGATTTTACAAGGGCAGCCAGCGTCAGATCCAGTGAACGAGATTGATCAAAATTTTAATTTATGCACTTCGACTTTGGGCTACTCGGGTATGCCAAAAGTGGCCGTCTGTCTCCGTTTGTCATATTACTTTATACAGAGGCCGTCATTGTGAAGTACTATACAGGGCGTTTCCTAATTGCGTGCTGATGTTAAAGGGGGTGTTTTTATGTCCTAAAAGTATTAACTTTTGAGATACAGGATGGTAAAGTTTAAAAAGAAAACATTTTTTTTTCATCCCAATTCTGATACTATTGTAGATAACTGCATGAAATTTGATATACGTCTTCTATGCCTTAAGGAGCATACGGATTTACCCAGATTAATTACATATGCAAGCCACTGGTAGAAATTTCAAAAATTGATTGTTAATAAAAAGTGCCCTTTTATGCATAAAAGACGTGTATCAAATTTCACACAGTTATTTATCTATAATGGCATCAGAATTAGGATTTAAAAAAAATGTGTTTTTTAAAACCCTGTATCTCCAAAGTTAAGACTTTTAGGTTCATATTAAACTTTTTTCTTAAAAAGATCCAAGAATCACGCCCCTTTAACAATAGCACGCAATTAGGAAACGCCCTGTATAGTACTTCACAATGACGCCCCCTGTACAAAGTAATATAACAGACGGAGACAAACGGTCACTTTTGGCATACCCGAATAGCCCAAAGTCGAACTGCATAAGTTAAAATTTTGATAAATCTTGTTCACTGGAATCACTGCTGGCTCCCCTACTATAACTACATTGATGTGTTGATTTTGGAAAAATATGAGTTCTGTAGTTTTTCAAATATTAATTGCAATATTAGATATTTTTTGACACCCGGTATTGAACAGAAAATTAATTATTTTGAAGCAGTTTATTGACAGCTACTTTATGAACAATTTTACAAAATATATGAAAAAAAACTAAGCCATTTTTCAGGTTGACGGCTGTGATTCTAATGGTTCGATTCCTTCTAAATCGTTGTCTTCCTCTGAAAATGATGAAGTTTCGTCGTCACAACTTGAAGATCTCAGTGTGATAACTAAATCATCAATAACCATTTCAATTTTGCCATCTACTTCCCAGTATTTATCTTTAATAGAACGAACTTGTTTAACATACAATTTCCAATTTTCAGTCAATCGCTTCTAATGATATATTATTTAAATCTTTAATTGAAAGTTCACCGGTGTTGCGCTTTCGAATATATTTTATCAAATTACTTGTGGTGGATCTGTCATTGGTGAAATGACCATCACTAATTAAGCCCCTGCACCTCCAAGAGAGTTGATCGAACACCAAACTATCAAACTTAGCAATAACACATTGGTTACACATTCACCTGTAATTTTTGATATCTTCTGAATTGCTTTTAAATAGAAATAATAAAGCTTTGCTTCCATAAACCAGTTAATGCCGAGGACTTTATGGATAAGTTAAACAAGAGTTGAAAAGGTTTACTTATTGTGAATAGACACTCCTTAAGATAGGTATTTGGTACATGGTCAGGGCCACAGGAGAACTTATAGGGGAGTTCATCCATTTTAGAAAACACATCTGGAAGAGTAAAATCTTGAATTGAAATATCAACTGTTTGCTCAAAAGCATAATTAGGCACTGAAATGACCGAACCATCATAGACGCTACAAAAAAAATCTGCAAATAGATCAGCAATCTCTTGACCGGATTCTGCCGATTTTCTATCAAGGAACATTGTATTAGGGAAGTTTCCCGAATTGTTTTTATAAACGTTTTATAACCACCAAAAATTTCTAGCGTTATGTATCTCGTATTCAATTTTACAGGCTGATCTAAGACTCGAAAAACCTAAGTAATCATAAAGTGCTCTAGATGACATAAACCTCTTGTGAGCAGCCTTTTCCTACAGATAAGATCTTTCAAAATTGTACTAAATCATTTCGGAAATGGTGAGTATTTATAACATTTTTTAGGTACATATAAATCAAGGCACTCCTCTAAAACATACTGAAATCTTTCAGCTCCAGTGCATACATCCACACTCTGAAAAAGAAAATCCCAATCAACAGAGGCTAGAAGATCATTAATGGCACAAAAATCTGCCATCCTAAAATCATAATAACATTTATCGAATAAAAAGAGCCTATAATCGACAGAGATATTTAACATTAACTTATTAGAGGAAACTAAATCTAAAAATGCTTTATGGTTATTTGGAACTTTGTATATTTGACACATATCTAAAAAAGAATAAGGCTCAGCCAGCAGATGGGCAGGATAATCTTCTCTACATATTACATTCACTGCATCAGTGTCGATTGACCACCTTGCTTCTGGTAAATTGAAATCACCAAAAATATAGTAGATATATCATGGGTGTTATTCGTGAATCTCTCTTATCGAACAACAATGAAGATCATATCTATTAGACTTAGAGCAAGGGGGAAGGTAGATGTAACCAATAATAACTGAATAATTATTAACCCTAACCTTCACAAATAATTCTTTAACACTATCAATAGATGAGTCAAGCGTCCTAGACATAATCTCATCAGACACAGCTATGAACACACCACCCCCTCTAAGTTTATCGCTAGTTTTACTACAGCGATCACAGCGATATATGTCGTAACCGTAATTCACCTCGTTGATCAGGAAACTCTCATTAAGCCACGTTTCAACTAAAATATGATTGTGTAGCCATTGAGTCTCACCCCCTTCAATAATTCATTAAGTCTGGTGTGCTTGACAGCAACATTTAGGCAGTAAACATTCAATTTATTTAATCGTTTTTCACGAAATTGATTCATCTGGAACCTCACTAGTATTAGGTTACACACTCTTCAGTTTTAGTAATAAATGGAATTCCATTTCTGTATCAAATATATAAATTAGCTTCATCATGTTTTTTCCTTCTGTCCAACTCCTCATAAATGCTTTTGATCTTGTTCCTTTGAATTTGGGTAAGATCCGACCTTATCTTTATATCATTGGATATCAGTTTATATTTGTATTTAAAGCATCGGTTAGCCAAATTTGCTTCAGAGAAATCCGCTTTCATTGGTCTAGGTCATGATCCTGAGTGACCAATTCTCAGCATCTTAAAATTACTTGTCGCTTCCACTTCCAATTTAATTAATAAATCTAGCACGTGTCTTATTGTGGTCTACTCGTTCACTCGTTATTTTAGACTGACTCTGAGTTGCGGGACTGTTGGCCTTTAATTGGGAGATATTATTTTGAAGCTCCACACCTTTGGCTTCAAGAATACGTGAAATAATAAAAATAACATCGTTATTTGAGGTATTTACTTTTACATTAAATTTGTGATGTTTTTTAAGCATAATCTCACTTTCCGCCGTGGCTCCTAATACTGCCACCGTATTTTTCTCGATTAACTTCGATTTTTCATCATCCAACTGTTTACCATTGACGGATATTAAGCTCGATGATGAGCTATTATGTTTGGGGGAGATGGAGTCACCACTAATACCAGAAGAAAATCTTCTGCCTCAGCCTTCCTACAACATTTGCATTCCCAGTTATGGGACTTAGTTTTCTTGAAAAATACAAAAATTCTATCATATTCCAATTTGGAAACACCTTTGTGTACCCACGAACAGCATATCGAGCATTCGATAGAAGGTTGATTGCATTTGACATCGCGATCACAATAGCCGCAAACAAACACGTTCAATGTAGCAACACCAGTTTGTAGCTACTCAGTAACAACACTGTCGGCAGACTTGGCGGCAACGTCGGTACACGTTGAAGCTATTGATTTTTACGGCTGGCAACGCTGTTTGACACTGACATTCGGCAGTAAACACTTCAAAAACAATGAGGAAAAAAAGACGAATTCAAAGTCCGGCGAAGAAAACGTGAAAACTTTTAATGTAAATTACAGCACATAATCCAGAGAAAAGTCACTACAAACACTTTGAGTCACAAAACGCAGGAAAGGGAATATTACCAAAGGAAAATTATAAGTCTTAGCTTTACTTTCCCGAATAATTTTGCTAAACAAACAGAGTAACATATAAACAAATGTTAACGTTCCACCATCTTAGTAATATTTTTTGTAACATTTCCCTAGGCCGCCATTTTATTTCGGCATATTGAATTTATACCAAAATGCTACCAGTTCATCCTTGTATGACCCTTAATTTTTGTCCAAAATTTTTAGTAGTTTTTGAGATATGCCACGAACAAACTGACAGACAGACAGACCGACGGAATTGAGAAAATGTTTTGTGGCATCTAGGGTATGAAGATCTGTCAAAATCTTAGAGGGAGATTACAGTCTCTATATGCGAATATTTATTTATGACTCTATACACATCATATAGACTGTTAACTAAATTCATTTTTTTTTAAATTTTTATTTTATTTATTTTTCATAAAATATGTT